>JAPDPK010000044.1:2497500-3097500 GCA_031772115.1 Heritiera littoralis
TTCCTTAGAATAGGAGAAGAATTTGATGAATTATAGCGAGAGCAGATAAGATCTCAACCAAATGGCGAGGGAACTGGGCCTGCCCCAGAAAGTGCATCTGATCTTTTAATACTTCCCATCCCGCAGATAATGCATCCAGGTGCTGAGAGAGCTGAAAATTTGGCACCACAAAGATCACAAACATCATATCCGATGGTTGACAGGCGGCTGAGAGTGGCACCACAGAACTGAGAGGGATCTTCCAGTGGATCAATGGATTTGTTGGTTAAACCCCTCTGGACACAAATGTCAATCAGGTTCCTCAGCTCCTCTTGCTTACCTCCAGGTGCCTTCGATAGGAGAAGTTCAAGCATCTGCTTGGCATAAGCATAATTCTGAACATCAATGTTTCGTTTTATGGCAGTGCGGATGCAATTTATTCGGTGCTTTGCCTGAAGTGGCAAAGAACCTAGATGTCTTGATAGTCTAGCCATCTCATCTTTTGCACTGAGTGCTCTTGGGCCTTGAACTTTCTGCAACCTTGTAATTTCCTGCAGGTGAACCAAGGAAATAATCCAGTCATGAAAGATAATTTTATATTTTGAACTAAAGAATAAATGTTGAGGCTTGGGACTTTTAAATGGGCACAAAGTAAGCAAATGCTATCGCTAAGTTAGTATATCCACTATGAACATTTAGAATCTAACTTTTTAATGTATGAATTGTCAAAGTATCATATAAACTACCCAATTTGATACGATTTCAACTGATTTAGCTAACTTCATATTAGAATGCTGAATAATGGTCCATATACCCAGAATAATGCATTCTTGTAATGTAAAGATCACAGATCAGTTCATTTTATGATCTCTAACACTGCAAGTACAATACAAAGTCTTTGGTGTTATGCCCATGTATAATGCAAATGTCCAAGTGCCAACGAAAAGCATTAAAATCCACTAGCAACAACACAAGGCCTAAACAAAATCCTTGTCATGCTATGTGCATATGAAATGCAAAAGAAAGGACAGAATCATGTGATTAATGACAGAAGAGAAAGAACATTCAATCTAAATTGATGTTTCTAAAACCCGACACAAGCTTAAAACTATTAGCTCCTAAAATAGTACCTTAACTACTGAATATCTGGCCAAATTAAAACCCTCGCACAGGATTACTATGAGCTAAAATATTTGAAAAGTCAAAAAATATCATCACCATTCATCAATCCATTTTATGTTTGTCATTAGTAAGACGAGACAAATTCTGTTGTTTTTCAGAAGCTTGAAACAAGTTCTAATTCATTTGGTGCCTGGAAAACAATGACGAACCTGAAGAAGTGTTACTGCTATCTTGTACTGAGCACATATGGTAGCTTGAGCTTTAATATCAGCTCCACGAGAGTGATCCTTAGCCAGTGCAAGAAAAGCCTCATCAAAACAGGATAACGCATCAGCTAGTTGATTCTGCTCAAGGTGAGCAAGTCCAGTCTTAAAACATATGGAAGCTGCTGCCCCACGAGGAACCTACCAAGAGAGAAGATCCTGTAAATTGAAGAATAAAGGAAGCTACATAATAAACACATCTCCCCAGAGAATGATAGCAGTAGAGAGCCGCCAACACACAAGCGCAGATTATTGCTACAAAGCCAGATAGTCTAACAGAACCTTTATTCCAAATACGGTTAGAAATAATTTTGTTTTTCTCCCGGGGGCCAATAAGTTAAGAGACTTAAGTTAGATACATACAGCTGTGTTAATAAAGTCCAAACACCAGTGCCTTCCACAATTAGGAATGAAAAGGAACAGAAACAAAAGATAACATAATGTGCTTTCACCTGTCCAGGGCGTACAGATGCTGGAGCAGATGCAGAGGGAGTAGGTTTTCCTGACTCCACAGAGTTTGGAACTCCAAGAGCACTAAGATCAAGAGGCTGCGTGGATAGTGGTGTATGTGCAGGCTGAACTTGAGGCTGCAGCATACCAACAGCCGAAGCTGAGTATTGCGGAGGAACACCACCATCAGGAAGCCCAATTGAGTCAGGAGGAATAAGTCTTTCACTGGCCTGAGGTGGAACCCCACCACCAGGGAGACCAATATCAGTTGCAGGTGCATTTACCTGGACAGGAGGTATCTTTCCACTGACTTCAACCTGTTGAGAAGTTTGATCCAACTTTGAAAGATAAGTTCCAGCAGGAGGCAAAGCAGCTGCAACCTGGACGGATGGTACTGTGTTCTGGAAAAAGTCCTC
Source organism: Heritiera littoralis (assembly GCA_031772115.1). NCBI lineage: Eukaryota > Viridiplantae > Streptophyta > Magnoliopsida > Malvales > Malvaceae > Heritiera > Heritiera littoralis. The sequence continues at coordinate 2,499,731 of JAPDPK010000044.1, forward strand.
TGGTATAGGTCCAGCACCAACTCCCCCACCTTTGGTTGCAGGAGCTGGTTGTGATACCAATGCTGGTTGTACCCATGAATCAGTGCCAAAGAGATCTCCGGGCGCAGAAACAGTGGGGTTAGTCATAGACCCACTGGTAGCAGAAAAAGGTTGCTGTTGACTCTGACCAAGATCCTGAGAAACACCAGTCAATGACTTTGTCCTACTTATAGGTAGGCCCAAGCCATCACCAAGTCGCTTTGTTGCTTCCTTAATCTTATCGACATCCACAGTGCCTGATGTCGGTTTGTCTCGTATTCTGATCTGTAACTTTTTAGTTTTTGATACTTCCTCCTCATCACTGCTGCTACCATCATCAGTTGTTCCATACATTGTTTTCTTAAATTCTTCTGCAGCTTTAGCCTGTTCATCAACAGCAGTAGAACTGCCATAAGATTTGCTTAAAGTTTCCAGACCCATCAACGAATCAGCCTTCGGTTCACTACCTGCAACTCCCTTAGGGTTATCTATAGATTTAAGCATAGAAGTATGTACTCCATTTGGCTTACTGTCGCCTACTGCAGGTATAAAGGCCTTGACCAAGCTACCTTCTTTTACTTCAATTATATTACCTCTTCCTTTGATTGAACCAAGGTAAACACCAATATGATCTGTAATAATTGATGGAATGATACCATCATCAGTCTTCATGTATGGCATAACTTCGGCGGCAAGCTCCCATTGGGGTATACTCTTTAAGTTTGTAGGAGTCTTGATTTCCCAGTTTCCACCACCCCATTCAGGTCCTTTAGGAACCATACTTTCAGCAGCAAAGTTGGCGAAAATGCCTTGTGTCCAACCACTTGAGCGGACTCTTAAAATCCTTTCACAATACCGCCTCAATTCTGAATCAGCACCTTCTTCCTCTAGCCTCTGAGCAAGACGGCGCATTGCACTGGGGTTGAGATGGCATATGAACAGATCTAGCACGCTTTCATAGTCTGATATGACTTCAAAAGTTTCCTTCGCACTGTCAAACTGACCATACCTGCAATTTCAAAATTTGTCTAGTAAAGAAAAAAGGGGACCATAAAAAGACAATTTAAACAGTTATGAAGGCTGAACTATGTTAATGGTTAAAAGATCTAAAGATGCCTATGTATAATGCTCTCAATAAAGATTACATAACATCATGACAATAATTCTAAAGACAGATGCTTAAACTAAGATGCACACGATTTTTTATAAATTTTTTGATAAGGATCTCAATGGGCACAGATAACTTTAAGATAAAGATTCAATTGGCATTAGGTATTTACCACAACATGTAGTCATCCATCTGAAATTTATACACATAGAAGATTGGTAAAATACTAATTCGAATTTTCAATTCACACTAGTAAAGAATCAGTGGCATTATATATTTATCACAACAACGTGTAGTCACCTATCAGAAATTTATACATATAGAAGATTGGTAAAATAGTAATTCAAATTTTCAATTCACACTGGTAAACAATCAGAGTATTCTAATCTGAACTCTAAACCACAGGTCTGCACACAATATCTATCATGATACATTACAAATTAAATCTTCTGAAAGTAACCAACATATCATTTTCTTTTATAAATAGTTGCTATCTTCTCAACCTTCTAAAAAAGGGATTATTGACAAGAAGTTCATTAAAAACATTTATAAAACCCAGAAACATTGCAGTGACAAAGAAGTTGATGAATATTATTTGCTTACTTGATACAGGCATATCCTAATTGGCGGAACCGGTGGAACAGATGGGAGGTTGGCGGGCATTTTGGATAATCTCTAGAACGCACAAACTCATCCTTCAAAACAGATAAAGCAGTAGAAAAACGAAGTGCTTTGATTGCATAAACTCCCCGCAGAACCTAAATTTGTTTTATAGCAAGTTCAGAACCAAGTAAAAGGGTAATGAAATGTAAACATAACACATGACTATCCATCCACCTGGGTGAACTGTGGACCTGCTTGGGATAATGATACTGCAAGATCTCCACAAACAGGAGGACCTCTAGCTAGAATATCAAGAGATCGAGGAGTGATACGTAAGCTGTCAAACCTTCACAAGGTAAAACGGTAGAAAACTCAGATGCCAAGTTTCGTGCATTGATTGACTTTGATATAGCTAATGCAAAGACAATAACTGATAAACTGCTATATTTTTACACATCAAACATGAGCAAGACTTCAATGAGATAAGGCACAATACAACACACACACACAGAGAAGGGAGAGCAAAACCTTGATGTTATTTGGTATAGTATTTCGGAAAGGTCAAGTTTCTGCTCAAAATTTTGTTGCATGGTAGCAAAACCAATAAGAAGAGGTTCAAGAAGCCCAATAAGGCAGCTCTTAATCTCGACCCCCTTCTTTTGTCTGGGATTTATATCTGTAGGGTTAGCGAGCAATAGCCGATCATTTAAAGCCCCAACCAAAGCTGCAGAAAAGATGGTCATCTCAGTAACTCCACAATATAATGATGCAAAACAAATTGTATTTGATATAATATGGTGTAAAAAACAATTGAGGATGAGAAAAATTACAAACCTGCATTTGGCATGCTAATAGAAAGTACAGTCCTCACTTTCCCATCCCATCCTAAAACACAAACTGCAGTTGCTGTAGAAAAGAGAAGTGCAGGTCCAACCCACAAAAGGGATCTAAAGTGCGCATGAGTTAAGCAGTCAAACAATTTTATTAATCTTGACTATATATATTACATAAATGTATTAGTACAAGCAAGCGTGCTAACATACACAAGTGTAACCACATATTGTTGATAAAACAATCCTCTTCCCTTAACAGACAAATAAGGATTTGATTTATGTTGGTGTCCTAACAAATATTTTTATCTCAAATATTTTTGTCTTGGGAAAAATCATAGAGTTCCTCCACGTGGGAAATGGTAGGAAGAAGCAAAACAAGTTAAAAAAAAAAAAGAAGAAGAAGAAGAAAAAGATACAAAAATTATATTCATGTCAGCAACCACAGCTGGTGAACACAGGTATTGTTCCACTGATAGTCATATAAACAGGAAATTAATTCTTGAAACAGAATTTCTCTGGTACTATATAAGGAAAAAGAGTGATCTCTTGTCTATATATATATTTGGTACAGCAACAACAGACCTAAACATGCATATCCTTTTACAAACATCAACATGCACAAAGTTAACACATGCATATGCAGTCATGGACACAGGTATTGTTCCAGTGATAGTCATATAAACAGGAAATTGATTCATGAAACAGAATTTCTCTGGCACTGTAAGGAAAAAGAAAGATCTCCTGTTGCTATATATTGGGTACACCAACAGACTAAAACATGCGTATACTTACAAATATCAATGCACGTAAAGTTAACATGTATATGCGGTATGCATGTGTGTATTTTGAGCAAAAAATTTATGCTGAATTACGTATTTAGGATATTGAAGGATTTCCTTTGTCAAATTTTGAGGAACTGCTTGCAAGTATGTCAAGATCTGCCAAAACCATAAGCACCCTGTGAGTAGTTAATACTCCTGCAACATAACCTCTCAGAGTTTCTTGCCAATGCACCTGCGGGTTTTTGAAAACATGGTTAAAATCCTAACTATTACAGTATTATTTTCAAGAAAGAGTGCAATCAAAGTAGATAGATGGATACATAATTTTAGGTATAGAAAGACGTTCAGGTACACATAGATAAAACATAACAGACATGCATGAGATTGTTATGTAGCAGTTCAGTTCCAAGAAACTAATGTGTTTTTTTTATGACACAAAGGTGCATGAGTTTTATAGGCAGTTGAAAAGACATTAGAAGAGATCTCAGTCATCAGTGCTATATCATTTCATCAACATGGCTTTGGTAAATACAGAAGTGTTGGGATCTTTACAAGAAAGAAGAAAGTCATTTGGCCTTAGGAATACCAGGTGTTATACATATCCTTTTTCTAATACATTCATGATAAGAATCTTTCATGAGTCTGACATTATATGCATGCTAAAGTAGATTGAGATTTCATTAAAAGAATGAAAGCACAGATCTTTGCAAGTCAAAGTTTACAGAGGAATCATACAAAGTTGACAGGTGTGTAACAGGAAAATTTAGCAGGAAGAGATAGTTGAAAAATAAAATACTTTGTGACATAGTTGAAAAATAAAATACTTTGTTACTTTTAGTTTATATCCATATATAACTAAACTATACATTATTAAGAATTTTATTGTAATATTCAAAAGGATTTCATGAATTAAACACATCAAAAGTCATCCTTAAAAAGTTGAATTACTCACCTGAAGCACAACCTCATTTGCTTTTAACCTAATAGACTTTTTCCCTTCTGTTTTTGTTGATATATAGCGGCCATCAGATGTTGAAAGATGGTACCCTTGAACCAACTTTGCCAAGCCAATCTGTTTCCCATTACAAGCAAACATCAAAGTGGACTCTGCAATCACAGAACACATTGATCAGTATCACATGTTACAGTTGGTGATATCCGATTTAAAGAATTGTATGCCCCCAAGCACCTATAGGAGTGGAAAATATACGATCGACTTCAGATTCAAACATAAATGACAAAGGACCCTGAACAGAATTAGCTTTTGCATCCACATGTTGATCAAGTAAAAGATTTGGTTCGACTGCATTTTTTCCATCAGCTTCTTGTAAAGCTGCTCCAGGAAGAACATACAGAGCCAATCCAGACTTATCTTCATCAAGAATAGCAAAATGATTTTCATTGGGGCCAATAAATGCTGCATCGCAACCTACAAATTCAAAAGGAAAATATCATAAACAGATAATCTGGTTGAGGCATGTATACAATGAGAAAATAGCAAGTAAAATAAAAAACAAACATGCTTAACAGACAAACATACCTTTGATTGTGCTTCCTTTGCTGTTAGCCAACTGTAAATCAGTATTTTCCCAGTAAAGGACCACTTCATTTGTAGAGCCACTAAACTCATAAACAACGAGAAATAGATGCCGCTTCTTACCATAAACCATATGTTTAGGATAATATTCCACATTGCCAGGGATCTGAAAGGAAAATCTATTATGAAGGATCATAGCCTTGACATAACATTAAAATACATTTTTTTAGCATTTACCGAAGTGAAAAGTTTCTTGTAAATACTATCTGCTCCAGAACACAGATTATAAGCCATGAGGTTCACACCATCTACATAAAAGGCCCTGACAGGGTAATGAAGAACTCGATTCTCCTTATTGAAGAAATTGAGCTCCAAATGAAATGGCTGCAAGTAAATTCAGTCATGTCAGACAAAAGGCAACATAGATATTGATGCATATTCAGTATCACCAGCCAAGGTACCTGGCAAACAGGAAAGTCCTTCAATTGATGTTTAGCATCCACAATAGTGATGACAGGCAGCCTAGATATAGGGGCAGTTTTAGCATGACCTTCCATGAAATGCTGCAATAATCAAGAAAGATCATGAGTTAAAAGTCAATCAAATGGTTACGAGCTTTGAATGCAGCTAACATATAATTTAGATATTAATATATAAAATAAATAACTTAATTTAAAAAGAATAAATTGGAAGAGGAAAAAGCATACACTATAGAGGAATGCCTTCCGTGCAATGTCTGAAATTGTAAGATGACTTTGGCTGCCATGAAGTATATAAATGGTCAACCATGATAGACAATAATATAAACATCCCAAGATTGGATCATTAAATAGAATCATACCAAGTTAGGAATTTATCCACAATAATATGAAATAGCTATAAATCTATGACCATTAATTCCAAAATAATTAAACATTTCAACCTCCAAACTGAATAGTCTGCACAGCCATATTTACGTTCTGAACTCCAACTGTGCTTATCAAAACCAGTAAGTTTGCTTGATAAAAAATTTAACTCACCCCTTGACGTGTTGCTCTTGAAGCTGTGCTTGAAGCTGGTGGTCAGCCAAAATTCCAGAGGAGCCCATGGATGAGAGCTTCTCCTTTAAGACAGATGCTGCACATGATATCAACTTTCAGCAACTATCGTCAAAGAATTAAGCAAGATATTACCACAAAGAATGATCTTGGAAGTGGTGTTTAGAAAATTCTAACATAATGCAGACAGATAACATAAAAACAATAAAGAGCTTTCTTTTATTTCTAATCAGAAAGTTAGCAAACGTATACAGCATTATCAGCATCAAATATAAGCAATAGTTTCCGGATAATATGAATATATATTCCGTAAAAGCAGTGCCCAAGGAAACAATACATTCAATTCTGTTTTGATCACATCAATGATAGAATTTTGCATAAGCTTGTGCTCAATAAAAAAACAAATGTCCATCCTATATTGGCAGAAACTGCTTTTATAAAATACCATAAGACCCTTCACACTTGACATCCAGGTATATTAAGAAAGTTGATAGCATAAATTATTTTAAAACAGAATATTTTCTTCATAAACAAAAATGCATGTGTAGGCAAATTAACTAAATGTCCACCTGAAGATCCCCTGGCACTTTGCAGAACTGCAAAGAGCTGTTTCCTTCCTTCCCTAGTGTAAGCAGCACTATTCTTCAAGTTGTCACTGCCAGTCATATTCTGTTATCGAAAAAGCACATTTAAATAATGGCAATTGGCATACAGTTTATAATGCAATAAGTTAGGTGAGCACTCTTAACTGCAAAAAGCAGAGCTGCTAAGTTCAATTTTGGGTGAACTTCCAAAGCTCTAATTCGTGGTAAGGGATAAACAGCTTCTCCTCCCTGCTGAGACAGAATGCGTGGGATGTCCAGTGATTCAATTGCTGCAAAGAGAACACCAATAGACCTGAGTATGTAATTTCCATTTAAGATAAATATGTATGTATCCCCTCCTTGTCCTCCCTTCCTAGAATGTTTGCGTCTGTAACTTACAAGCAGTCTCAAAAAAATTTACTTGCGTTGGAGGTCTATTTGGATTAACTACCAATCGTGTTTTCCAAACTTGTAAAGTTCCGTCCTTTGAAAGAGTGACAAGCGAACGCAACATTGGGAGCCAAGAAACTGATGTGATAGGTTGAGAACCCACCTGCTTACTGCCAGACAAAAACAGTATATTTCAACAGAGAAGTGCCTAGAATATCTTCTTCTACTACCACCAACACAAAGTATAGATAGGCTCGAAAAGAAGGAAAAGAAAGATGAAATTACATATTACATCAAAAAAGGACAAAAAAAACTGCTTACATTCCAATCATAATAGGCCTTTCTGTTGATACATCCCAGGCAAGAAGCATACCACATCTATCACCAACAAAAATCCATTCCAGTGTTGGATGAAAAGCAAATGCACCAGCACCAATAAGCTTAATGGTATTATCAACTGAAAACAAGGCAGGAAAAATAATATCATATTTGAGCATGAATAATATATAGGATTCAAAAAAATAATCAGTTTTCCTCAACTTACGTTGTAGTGTATAAAGAACTGCATATGTATGAATGTTGTATGCCCGAATCGAACCTTCTGCATATGCTACATACTTTTTTTTTCCAGAAAGTAGGTGACAAGAACAAGAAAATAAGTAGCTGTCCAGTGCATTCTTAATCATAAAAATGAGAAATATCATTTAGCAATGATAAGACAGGTAAATGGATCGACTTTAGTCTAACTGCTATCTGATTAGCTGGATATGTCACAACAGCAAACGGTGGCTAGTTATCCAGATAATTTGAGTAAAGCAGGTTTCTTATCGATCTGTTTGCAACATGAATTAATTCAATATTTTGACAATTTAATTCCATCAAGAAGAAAATATCCATTTCAACAACCATTCCATCAGAATTAAATGTCACAAGCATGTCCAGTGTCTACAACTTCAATAGTAAAGACCATATCTCATGTACATCACATAAAAATAGGGCAACCCAATGCACAAGACTCTCACATTGTGAGGTCTAGGGAGGGTCATGCGTACGCAGCTTTCCCTCTTCATTAACAAAGAGGTTCTTTCCATTTGAATCCGTGACCTCTAGGGTCACAAAAAAGCAACCTTTACCGTTGCACCAAAGTCTTCCTCACCTCATGTACATTACATGAGCAAATAAAAAACCAAGAACAGATTTGAATTTCAAATTTCATGCCTATCCCAAGTAAATCCCACCTCTGAAACCTCTAATGACTTTTAACACTACCTGGAACTAGATCTAAATTAGCGATGAACATCTCAAGAAAATAAATGAAAACTTACCAGAACAGGTAATCGAGGATGACAGGCAAGATTTACAATAGGTTTCTTCAAGTCTGTCTTTATTTTTGTAGGTGCTCTCCCACCATCAACAGTCCCAACAACTTGATGCATGAAAGTTAAAGAATTAGAAAGACTATTATAACTTCTCATAGTATAATATGATGATGTAAGCACAAAAAGAAATTCTACATTAGAAAACACTAGGAGAAACTAACCTGTTACACTCATTCTCTTGTGAAAACCAAAAAAAACAACAGGCTGGAGAGGTGTCAAAGCAAGATGGACTTCTGTGTCAGAAGAAATGTGATCTGTCTTCTTCTCAGGTGAATGTAAAACACAAGTTTGCTCAGCATCAAAATCACAAGAACGTATTGTACAATCCTGCAACATGAAATTTTCAGAAAGATAAAGGTTCTGATTAGCATAAGAGAACTTCATGTCGGGGAAACTAGATGGAAGAAAACAGATACGACCTGTTCATGTAAAAACAGGAGCTTGAAGACAAAAACAACCGTACTGATTAATGCATTGAATCAAAATGTCAGATGAGAAAATTTTCTTCTTCAAAATGTAATCTAATATTCAAGTGCAAATGACAAAGCTAAAGTCAGTTGTTACACTTACCTTCAGAAAGGACATCAAGACTTGTGCACTAGGATCTTAACAGAAATTTTAGAATAATTAAAAAACACACACAATTTACTTCTTATCGGTAGGTCTGACAATCTATATATACATAGCCTGGTTGGTATAACCATTCTCAAGACTTAGAGCAACCGCATGAAGTATAGGACCCTAGGATACCACTAGCAGAGCTAGATTCTATTAAACCATCCTCAGACAACAAATTTTGTTAATAATTGGAGACTACTAAAAAATGAATCATTTATGTCAGCTATCTACAAGGTCAATGCCACACGTTGAAAGGAGATACCCTACTTTAAAGTGCCACTAAATCCTTAGAAAGAAAACTAATTCAAACTATTTCCTCATTCCGGAGTAATTTCTAAAGAAATGTGTTCAACGGCAGTAAATCTTAAGATCGAAATAATGGCATCTTAGTATGCTATACAATTCACTTTAGCCAATTTAAAGATTGTAATAACACAAATCTTAATATGCAGTAATCTGTTCTCAGAATAACTGAATGCCTTTTTTCTTCACAAGAATGATCTATCTATGTTTTCGAATATAAAAGATTCAAATTTCGGAACCCACCTCAAGAATGGCAATGACAGAGTGTCCAGTTGTAGGACTATAAGACATTCGAACAACAGGCGAGCCAATGTCTATGGTAGATAACTTACTTCCAGTTAAAGCATCAAATTCTGCAACAAAAAAGATTCAAATTTGTTTCTTCCTTTAAAGAAAATTCTAACTTCTAAATTATAAAAAATTTCAAAACATATCCAAATTCTACTATTACCGATGATGTAAGTGCCGATGGCGACGGCAACGAGGGCCTGAGTAGGATGAAAAGCGGCGGCGTGTGGCTGCAACGGCTTGAGAATGCCTCGAGCGACATGCTGTAGATCCAAATGTTGCAACGTAGTCCACTCCATCGATTCTTGTTTTCAACTCTCTATATCTCTCTCACCTTATAAACCCATAAAAGAAAACATTAATACCAAGTAATGTTCAGAGACCAAAATTCGGGATCGGAAAAGGAAAATCAGAAATGAAAAGAGAGGGGAGGCGTGGATCTGATCTGGACTGCAAGTCCGGAAGTGAATTAACTTTTCAGGTTAATTTCGTAGTACTTTTTTTTTTTTACGTGTAAAGAGAGTTCATCTGGAAATTTTCTGAAAGACAAATTTGGTGAAAAGAAGATCTCAAAACAGAAAAATAACAAAAACTAAGAGGTGGTTTGATATTGTTTTCTGTTTTTTATTTTATGTTTTTTGTTTTTGAAAATTCTGTTTTTGTTTTATTTTGTTTTGTTTTCAATTTTATTTAATCATATAAAAATTTAATATAATTTAAATAATGTTATAATTAAATAAAATATTAAATAAAATAATATTATTGAATTTAATTGTAATAATCATAAAGTATATTTAATAATAATTTTTATTTAATTGTAATAATAATAATAATATTGCATTATTAAATAAAATATTTAACTAATTAATTTCTAATAAATTATATAGTTATTAAAATATATTATATTTAGTATAAATAATATTATTTAATGTTAAGTATTTACTTATTTAATAATATTAACTTATTTAATAGTAGTAGTGATATATTTTAAGTTTAAGATAGAATATAATATTAAATAATAATATTGTTTAGTAAAATAAAAATTAATTATATTAGATAATAATATTAATTATTAACATATCAAAATTATAATAAATGATATTATTTAAAATATTTAATATATTCAATAAATTATTATAAAAATTTAAATTAAATAATATTATAATATTATAGTTCAATTTAATATTTATTTAATTGTTTTTTATGTTTTCAACTTTTCTATATTAAAATAAATATATTAATTTTAAAATATTAAATAATATTTTATATTAAAATTTAATATTATTTTATTTAAAAAATTAATTAATTTTATTTATACTTTTATTATAAAATATTAATATTATATTAATATATAAACTCTGTTCACTTACTTATGAACAGTAATAGAAATGAAAACATGTTTTCGAAAACAATGAAAATAAGAAATTCTTGTTTTCAACAATTTTGAAAATTTTTATTTTCGTTTTCGTTTTTTGAAAACTGAAACATGTTGCCAAACGTGTTTTCTGTTTCTGTTTCCAAAAAAACTGAAAACAAAAACAGAAAACAGGAAACAAAAACAAACGACCCCTAAGTGTGCGTTGGGTTCATGAAACATAGCTGTTTTTCATTTTTATTTTCATAGAAAATAAAAAATATGAAGGAAAATACGTTTGGTTAAAGAAACAGAAAACATGTTTTTGGAAAATAAAAATGAAAATGGGTTAAATTTTGAAAACAAAAAAAACATGTTTTCGTTGTTTTCCAAAGAAACAATTTGGAAAAGTGGAAAATTGGAAAACACGAGATTTATTAAATTTTTTTAATGTACATCAAAGGTACAAGATTCGAATCATTACACAAACAAAAAAAGTTTTTTTTATTTAATTTAATTTTTTAGTTATTATTTTTCATATTTATTGGTTTGAAAATGTAGATACTAAATGTATTTTCATAATTTTCATTTTCAAAAACAAATTTTCATTTTCGTGTATCAAACGTATTTTTTAAAATTTAAAAAACAAAAAATAAAAATTTATTTTCAGAAAATGAAAACAAAAAGGGAAAATAAAAAATATTTTCATATACCAAACCACCTAAAGATTTGTTGAAATTGAAGAGAGAAGTTTGGCATGCGAAGTCCAGAGATGGAATTAATGGAGAAACGAAGATTTGGGCCTTTCTTCATTCGCCCATTGTTGGATCATGACGGTGTAGCTATATACTTAGTACTGTGAGAGATTTGGGCCGAAAATGCTTAGCCTATTTTTGGAATATTAGGTCTAAAGATTGGGCTGAAATTGGGCTTAATTTTTAGAAGTTGTGTTTTTTTGGGTCAAAGGAAGTTGTGTTTGGTTTATGACAAATTCCAAAAAAAAAAGGTAAATTAATTTTTCTTTAATTTTAAATATTATTATCATTAAAATTTGTATTTAAAATCTGGAGAAAAATTTTAAAAGTTTGAATAATTTTATTTCACCTTTTCTTGCCTCTCAAAATGCTATGAATCAAAACAAAGCTACTTAAATTTAGAGCATCAACGAGAGAGGGAAAAAAAAAAAGGGAGAAGAAGTCTGATTATAAACATTATTGTATAAAACAATTATTTTACGTTAATAAATATCTTTTTCGTTCAAACCATGCAAATAATTACATAACTAAAGAATCAGTTGTTATTATATATTACATGTGATAATTAAATTATAAATTTTTATCTTTATTTCAATATAGTCATTACCAATTTTAATAATAAATAATTTACTTTCTCGAGTACTGTAATTGTGTAACATTATTTGAATAAAAGAAGCATATGATGATAAAAATGATCCCTGTCATCTTTCGGTTGCTTAAACCTTCAAACCAAATGTTGGGTTCTCATAGGTTTTCTCAACCTGTTTGTTTGATCAAGCATGGTTAATAGTTGTAGGATTATCAGTGCAAGATTGTAACATGTCTGAAAATATTATTATTATCCAACATTGACATGCTTTGATAACATCCATTCCAACAATCAATCACTGGATGTGTCACGTGTTCGAGTATAATCACCGACGACAAACAATCAGGCATCAGCCCTAAAGCAAAGAAAATAATAAATTTGCTGCAACAAAGAAACATAAGCCATGCATGTATCTAATTTCAGATGTTGAAATTTGAATCTCGAATGTATTAAAAATTATATTTTAAAATAATAAAATTAATCAATTAAACTAAACTTTGAATTCAATTAGACCAATTTAATTATTAGAAAGGAAGAATAAATTTAACCGACAAAAATCTAAATATCTAAAAATCATGGACCACTGATGACAAAAATCTATATAGTTAGAGGGTGAAATGTTCATTCTTGAGTACTTTTCAGCTTTTAACCTTTGGCTAGAATCATAAAAGGGTATCAAGATTCAAGAACAGTGTGGCTGTTTGATTCGTTGATCATATTCAATTCTTATCATGTTTTTAGTGGTGGGGGAATCTTTCAAACAAACAGACATGGCTGAATCTAGTTTATAGATTAGCTAGTGTTTATAAACCAAACTCCTTTCTTTCAAGAATATTTCAAATGATTGAAAGAAGCATTACCAATCATGTTCTCTTGTTCTTAGCAACAGGAACCTAACAGGCTGTTGAAAAGGCGACAGTCTTATCCTCATACTTTGCATCGTACGCGAGGCTAACACAGTAGTTAAACAGGTCTTTTGGAAAAAGCAAGTCACAAGTGGCTTTCCTTCCTTTGTCTTTTATTTAGAAAGCTTTTAATGGATATGGTGGAAAACAGCAGAAGAACTGTGAAACTCAGGGCCCCTTTGAATTCTATAATGATAAATCTCTCAAAATCTTCTTCGAACGTCAAAGATGTTATCCAACTTGTCTTGTCTTATCATTCCTCTGTCTCTAATCTCTTGCATGATCGGTGTTAAAGTAATGATATTGAATACATTAAATATTCAGATTTCGTAATTTTATATTCAAGTTAGACTTTTTCACCTATAACTTATTGATTTTAGGTTGAATATTTGATATGATATCAGAGTTTAAGTTCTATTAAGAGATACTTGTTGGTTACCTCTTTTAAAATTGTCACATGATAGATTTTTGTTTCTGCTTACAAATGATAGAGTCTGTTAAAGTGATATTATTCCATAATGATTAAATATTGAATTTTTTGTTAATTATCTTATAATCACATTGGACTTTTTCATCTATAACTAATTGATTTTAAGTTAGATATATAAAAACCAACTCAAGCAAATTCAAGTTTCTGGTTTTGCATTTAGTTTGGGAATGTGGTATCAAGGCACCTTCTAAAGTTAGGTGGCATTAGCATGATATGGTATTGAAGGCAACTTCCAATCATGGTTTAATCATCACATTCTAGAATATCTGTTGAATTTACACAGAATTGAATACTTTTCAATCCTTGATTCTCTAAACAGAGGGAAGGAACTTGGGTTGGATTTATTCTATGGATATGTGCCCTCCTTTAACTGTGAAGTTAACCCTCCGGAGGTTGACTTGACAATATGCTTGTGCACTTGACAGTTAGCACAGTGAAGAGAAAACAACTTGGCATTTGGTGGCTGGTGCTGAACTTTCCATGTGCCCAAGTCCTGGAAAAGCCCAGCAGGATCGTCTAAGCATTTTTTTGGACCAAATATTCTCACAGGATGAAGCAAAGAAAAACTAACAGATGCCATATTCCTTTGTCACAGGAGCAACTGGCAATAATTTACTGGCCAGGAATCAGCAGGGTTTGTGCACATGCGATGTCCCCATGCCAATCATCATGCCAAGGCAGTGTAAATTCATATAGATATGCATTGTAACTCTCCGTATCAGGACCGAGAAGCAAAACGGGTCCTACACAGTACAAAGACAAATCAGAAATCTGAAGAAAACTAGTTCTTATTCTGCTATACTGTTCTATGAAACGGAGTCAAGTATCAGAGAAATGTAGTTTCCTGCTGCGAAGGCCAAGGGACCAGAAGCAAACCTACCCTGAACAGCATGGTTGAAATGGGATTTTATGTATAGTTGGCAATTGCTACCCTGGCCCTGTTAGTCTGTGACAATTAGGTAAAGCTTTAACAAGCAAACCCAACACTCTTCGGGCATATGGACCAAGGTCATTCATGAACATTAAACAGGGTACTTCCTTGAGAAAAGTTTGAAAAATGACATTTTACTAACCAAGCAAAGTTTTTAGACAGAGTCATGTTGAGGCAATTTTTTGCTTCAACCATCTATTTTAAAGATCTGGAATTGGATGAATAAACTTGATTGATCTTGGTTCTTGCATAAAATAAGCCAAGGTCAAAAACATTAGAGTTGGAATTTCAAAAGGCACTCTGACGCTTATGTAAGTGTATGCCTAAGTAAATGAAAAAAAATAACAGAGAATTTAGAGTTAGAGGAGAAAAGAGAGTCGAAAATGAAAATATGAGAGAGAGTGCCTTATGTGTGCTTTTAGCTTTGTTTCTATACATGTTGAGCATAAGCTAGAAGTTTAATTTGCTATATTCTGGGCCTAGTATATTTGGAGTTTTTTTACCAAACAATTGTTCTTTTAAATTTTATTTCCCAAAATATTGTATTTGAAAAATTATTTCTCAATGTATAGTATTTTATGACATGGCATTGCCATGTCATAAATTTTTTAGTGTTTAAAAAACAAAAACATACTGAATCACAATAACTTAAAAAAATAAACGGTCTTTTTCTACTCTACATTTTTTCGTTCTCTTCTCTACTTCTTGTGAAACCTAAAATTTTCATATTATTATTTAATTAAAAACTAGAAGGAATTTCAATGTATGGATTTAGTGTTTATGTAAGGCCCAAATGAATCGAGGAGCTCGGATTAGAGGCACTAAGCTGGGGGCACGAAACCCAAGGTAAGATTTTGAATTAAAATATTTTTTTCGAGAATTTATATTAAAATAAGTATGATTTGATGTTTGAAATATCGAATTGAAAGGATTGGAGTGAAAAATTTCATGAAATTCTAAGTTAGAACTAAATCGAGAAAGATAACCAAGTAACCGAGTAAATCTCGTAAATCGGTAAAAAAAAATTTATTGGTAAGTTAACATAGGGTATAATTAACTTAGAGAATTAAATTTGGGTGAAAAATTTGAGGTTTAGACATTTAAATAAATTTTAGAAGAAAACCAAAAACTTTAGCAGTTTAGGGTCAAAAATGACTAAATCGTGTAAAACAAGCCCAACTAAAAAATTTTTTCCGAACATGAGGGTGCCAAATTTCATGGAAATACACTAGACACATAGTAGAACACTTGAGAAGTGGCCAAATCACAAAAATGGGCCGAAAAATAATTTTTATAGATTTATTGGTGCAGTCTCCAGAATGGTATTATAGCCCCTGTAAGTCAACGGAATCAGAAAGAAATCCCCCTCTCAACCTGCCGTACGCGTCATCATCTATTTCACCTTGTGGGATTTTTTCGACCACCTTCCAAGCTGAATTGGAGTTCGGCCAAGAAGGACCAATTGTTCCTCCATAAGTCCCCTACACATAAAAAAATAATTCAGCCAAAACATAGGTCCTTAGGTTAGTGAAAAGTTAGTGAGAAGAAATCTGGACAGAACTGCCCTATTTTGCAAGGTAAGAGAAAGTTTCTTTGATGGATTTTTATGCTTGTTTATGGTGTTTCTAAGTTATATACATGTTGATCTACAGCTGAGGGTGATTGTTGGTGGATGAACCTTTGGTCAAAGTTGGTCAACATTAAGGTAAAATTGTTGGAAGAAGATGAAGTTGAGATATGATTGATGTATGTTGAATTTGCATGATTTGGGCTAAAGTAGAATTTTGAAATGGATTTTCTAGGGTGAGGCTATGTTTTGAACAGCCTATGTTCTATATGAAAATGGTGAAGTTTGCTTGGTTGATGATTGTATGGTGTTAGTTTAATACTGAAAAGTTCGGTTTAAGATTCGGTTTAACCGAAAACGATGAAATGGTGAAATTTGGCAATTTAACAAGTCTTGAAGTATTATGTAAAGTGTTAAAAGAACATGCAAAACATTATTTTGGTGAGTTTAAGTTTAAGGAATATAAATATATTGAAATGACACATTTATCGATAAAATCGAGCAATTACAAAAAAATTAGCGAATAAAGCCAATTCTAATGACGTTTATGGTTGCTTAAGATATATTAAGGTATGCTAAGATAAGTATTAGTATGTATTGATGGTTTCGAAATTGTTTTGGGTAGCAAGTGGTATAGGCACGCAAATCGAGGTGCGCTCGAGACTTGAGGATAGTTGTTACTCTGAGATCCGATTGGTAAGGGATGTAATTTAAAGTTGTGATGGTGTCCCTTACTTTTGTATTAATTTATAAAGGAATGTTTGAATCATGAATTACGTTTTCAAGTTAATTTCCAAAGTTTTCGAAAACTAGCTAGACGTACCAATCGATTTCTGAAAGAAGAGTTTATCGCTTTAAAATCGAAGTTCATGTTTTATGTTAACTAAAGATGCCTAAGAAAACGAACCTTATGATTTCTATGCATGATTTTTCCAATAATGTTTTAAGTATGGAAGTAAATAAGTATGTTTTCTGAAACTGCGATTGGAGTGGTAAATCCCTGGCTAACATGACCCAGGCACTCCTAGTCCTTACCGTTTTTCGTACCAAATTTATGATTAATAAGTTGTAAAAGTAAGTAAGTTTTGAGACTAAGGCTCTCCTGTAGTTTATGTTATTGCCTATTATGCTCGCCACATTGTGCATGTTCCCGTCTGTTGTGGCGTATGTTTAGCCCATGTCGTGCATGTTCTCGCCCACATTGTGCATGCTTTCGTCCCTTGTGGGTATGTTGGTCCTTTGTGATGCATGTTCGCTATACGACCTTAATCAGGTCTACAGCCCCCTATCATGGCCATAGGTACTCAGTTCCCTCTTCGGAGGATGATTAGTCATGACTTGCATACAGGCTATATGGTCCCGCCTAGTCTCCATGAACTTTATGATAAGTTTTATGAATTATGATGTTAAGTTTTTAAAGTATGATGTATGTTTGAAACAATTATGAATTTTAGAGATATGTATTAAAGATTTCATATGATGATTTAAAGTATGAAATGCATTCTTATGGCATCTCGTTTTTCTTCATATGTCAATACTATGACTGCTTTAAATGCATTTCTTACTGGGTTTTACAAAAGCTCACCCCCCTCTATCTTTTCAGATTATTTGCAGTGATCATCCCTTTGCCTGCTACGTACACAACGTAGGCTGAGGGACACGTCTCTCCTTAAGCTACATTTTGTACACACATAAGGTATACTCTTATTTTGATACCAAACATCCTGTACAGTACAAATATTTGAATATAAACGATACTTTTGGGATGTAGTCGATATTTTATGTATGTAAACGTTATTCTGAGGTATAAATCAATGATGTGATGGGTATTTATGGAAATGGGAATATTATGAATGTTGTATAAGTTTTGTGGAATCTTATAGTTACGGTTAAGAAAGCATAAATAAAATCAACTGTTGTGGGATTATAAATATGTACTGTGAAATGAACTGTGTTGGGAATTGTGGCTGAATTTGAGAAATATAAATTGTGTTTTCATGCAAGGGGTTAGGATAATTACAGTTGTTATGCTACCGAAATTTCTAAAAAAAAAAGAAGAAAATGTAAGATTCCTACACTGGCAGAAATGCAACCTAAGTAAGAAATTAAATTACAAAATGAAAAAGTTAGCCTAAGACTTTCATGTTTCTGGGGCGTGACACTTCTTTTCATTCTTTCTCTGTCTCCTTGGTTTTTCTATTCTTTCTCCACCTTTTTGATTTATTTCACTTTGCATCCAATTTTTGATAATAGAGGTACTTTGACTTTGTTTCTTATCTTTCACTTTTTTTGGGGGGTCAGGTTTATTGACTTCAATTTTTAGTCTGAAATGTATTTGATCCTTTTTCCAGAGTTTGTTATATTTTTTATTGATTGCATCTAATATTGGGTTTTATTGAATCCTCTTGTTATTATAAAAATGAAAATAAATTTCTTATTGAGGCTAAGTAGCTAAAGCTTCCCCTTTTTCATAATTTTGCTTAGGAACTAAATTTTAGAATCTGATACTTCAATCCTACAGTAAGAATAATTTAAACATCAATGTCTATGCCAAACTCTCATAACGTCAAATTTAATAATAATCAACTCTATATTCTAAGACAATAATCTAATTACTAATGCAATTACTGAAACCCTTTATAAATCATGTAATCTCAATTAATTGAAAATTGTGAAGAGAACAAGATAGATAGATACATATATCATCTTCGCCAAAAGTTTTATTGTCATAAATATGTAACTATAAAAAACCTTGGCGATATTTTGTTCGAGGTTCAAGATAAAAGAGAGGAACCACTGCCTGCCATATCTGGTTTAAAAGAAAGAGTAAAGTTTTTTTTTTGTTACAAAGAGTAAAATTTATTCTTACAACGACTATGAAATGAGAAAAGTTAAAGTTCTTTCAATTTGCTGCAGGGAGATGAAGTAGTTTAATGGAATTTTTTTTCTTTATTTTAAGTTAAAAATACGACATGTTGCTGACATGGGAAAAAAATTGTATATTGGAAAATAAGTTTTTAAATATAGTAGTTTGGGCAATAAGATTTTAAATGATAATATTAATATAAAAAACTCAGTATATTTGCGGGTCTAACATGTCATCATGATTAGGATTAACCACTAGAATTCAGAGATTCATCATACCATGTATGGTGATTGAGTGAGAGGAAATAAAATGGTGGGGTTATAGAAAAGGGAGGCAAAAGTCTTATGTAAGAGAAGTTTAAGGCAAAGTACCTCTCACCAAGAAGCAATGACTTCGACAGCTGAAAGAGCAGATAGTAAACCATAGTCCCACATGCTATCTCATTTTCCTTTGAACTAAGGTCTCTTATTTCTTCGGGACAAGGAAAATTGAAAGATTCAAGTATCAAACACTATAAAACATTGTTGTTGCTGCTTCTGCTGTTCTCGTCGGGTTTGTATCTCTTTGCCCCCCAAGATTTACTAAAGATGCGTAGCATGGCAAGCTCCACCTCCGCCAAGGGTATCGCAGCCATTATAG
Source organism: Heritiera littoralis (assembly GCA_031772115.1). Taxonomy (NCBI): domain Eukaryota; kingdom Viridiplantae; phylum Streptophyta; class Magnoliopsida; order Malvales; family Malvaceae; genus Heritiera; species Heritiera littoralis. The sequence continues at coordinate 2,519,307 of JAPDPK010000044.1, forward strand.
GCGTCGGGCCTAAGCTTGGACGATCCATTGCCCGCAAGTTTGCTCATGAAGGATACACCATCGCCATCCTCGCCCGGGACTTCGGTACCCTTTCTTTTGCTAAAGTCACCACGCTTTGTAGTTCTAATTTCAGTATCACTACTGGTTTGTATGTTTTCAGGAAGATTGTCAAGATTTGCAGATGAGATAGCCATGGAAGAGAAAGCGCAAGTCTTTGCAATCGGAATCGACTGCTCGGATTCCAAAAGCGTTAGGGAAGCATTTGAAGGGGTTCTTTCACTAGGATTTGTAGAAGTTCTGGTGTACAATGCTTATCAGCCTGTTTCATGGCACCCCACAAACTTCACTAACATCAAAATCGATTCCTTCGAGAAATCTCTCGCTGTTTCCTGCCTTGGATCTTCCCTTTGCGCTCAACAGGTACCCCTCCAGTTTCCCATCCTTCTTTCCAAACAGAAATATCCAATTCATGAGCAAAACCAGAAATGAATCTTATCTTTTGCTTTTATCAAATTTCTTCGACGAATTTTACTTTATGCTGATTAATGAAAGGTACTTCCCGGGATGTTGGAAAGGGGAAGAGGAACGATTCTCTTCACTGGCTGCTCAGCTTCACTCAATGGCATTGCTGGGTTCTCTGAACTATGTAAACTTTCCGCCATTAAAACGTATCTGATATAAGAAATTTACCAAACCCCAACTCAAAACTTTCTTATAAATGAAACAGGCTGCGGAAAGTTTGCCCTGAGAGCATTATCCCAATGCCTAGCAAGAGAGTTCCAGCCTCTTGGCGTCCATGTCGGGCATATTATCATTGACGGAGTCATTGGTCCACCCAGGTAAGAAATTCTTGACGAACCCTATGCCATATTCATGGACAATCTCCAATTTATAGTAAATTCATGTTTCTTATTTTCAAAGTAAATAAATAAAAGTTAGAAAGCGTGTGCTCTTGCGACATAATTAAACACGATCAAAACGATTTAGTAATATATTCAGGCTTGATTTGAGCTTTATTTTTTCAAGTTTGAACTCAATTCGATAGAATATTCGAATTATTCGAATTTGACTTAGGATAATTATTACATACACTGACAGTGGAGTTTTTTTACTCCACAAGCAGCGTTAAGATCATGACATGTGTCTTATAAAAATATTAAAATAAATAAAACAGGACATGTGTTACGATCTTAACGCTGCTTGTGGAGTAAAAAAACTCCACTGTCAGTGTATGTAATAATTATCCTTTGACTTAATACATTTAAACTCTATTCAATAAACTCAATTTATTTATTTTCGACTATATATTATAAGAGTAATCAAAATTTGATTTAAGAGGTGTTACTTCTCTTTACATAAAGTAAGTCCAAAATTCGAATCTCATTCTCCTCTTGTACTTCTTCATAAACAAAAGAATACTATATATTATCAGAGAAAAATAGTAAATTAATAATACTAAAAATATATATTAAAAAAAACTTGATTAAATTATCGAACAAATTTGACTTTACTTGTTACTCAAGTAACTTGAGCTTTAAATCTGATTCGAAAAAAAACGATTCAAATTTAAATAATCATCGAATTAAATTTAAATATTTATAAATAATTTGATTCGTTTAATAAAAACGCGATAATTGTGATAACCGATGAATGATTAGCAAAGAATGTAAAATGCAAATGCAGGGGGCCACCGGCATCGCAGAGAGGGCTGGTTGGGGAGCAACAGCAAGGCCAAGTGGGAGGTGACGGGGCCGTGATGACGATGGACCCAGACGCGTTGGCCCAGACCTACTGGCATCTGCATGTTCAGGACCGAACCGCTTGGACCCAAGAGATCGATCTCCGTCCCTCCATCGCTAGATTCTATTAGCCATTTATAATCATTCTCTCCCTCTCGTATTCTAAACTTGCTCCTCGAATCATTTCCAAGTTGCACTATCATTTTCATCTTCAATAGTTTTGATTTCTTATACACTGTTTGGTGCATTAGAAATGTTTTTGGTCCCTAATTTAAAAAAAAAAAAGAAATGTTGTTGCTCCCAATGGCACTTTAATTGGATTTTCGTAAGTGACATTGGTAGAAGCATTTCAAGATTTGCCATGTAAACTCAATCAAGGGATTTTTTTTTCCTTTTTTTATTTTCTTTTTAAGGAGTTTGAAAAGTACAAATACATGATGATTTATAATTTGAGTGTGTAACTTGTTGCTATTTAATATATTAATGTGTTATTAACCTTACATATATTATATTCATGTATGATAGTGATTATTATGAAAATTACAAAACACACCGATAAGTTTTTAATTCCACTAGTGTCATTAAAACGATTAAAATAATTAAAAAATTTATAAATATATAAATGGTTGCATTCTTTAATTAGGATTCGATTTTGATGGATTAATATAAGGATTAAATTACTATTTCTCATAAATACAAGATAAGTTGTAAAATTTGACCTTATTAATTGGTTTAAAACAGTCTAATCTTGAAACAAAGAAAGAGGAATTAGGTAGATAATTAAGCGACTAATGATGGTTTAGAGGTTGTCGAAGACAGATGGGCTTCAGCCACTAAGGCCAAGGCTATTTAATTTTTGGGTCATGTTGGATGAATGGGTTGGTCCGTAGAACAGCGATATGGGCTAGAAAGGACAAATTCTGTGTGGCCCGTCACAATAATGGGCTTTCTCCTTTGGGTACTGAAAGAGTGTGTAGTGTATAGAAAAATAAGACTTTATATTAAAAAAAAAAAGATGAGAAATTAACAACCGAGTATGGTCCAACAGTTGTTGTCTTCTTTTTGGGGAAATTTGGTCTAAATTGATTTTTTTTTCTTTTATATTTCCCTGTGAACGAAAAACAGAAAAAAAATCACTCACGTCAATGAACTTTGTTGATAGTTTTTTAAATAAAATTTTGAGACACATTTCAGCATTTAAATAATTAATTTATTGGAAATGAAGATGATGCAAGTTAACAAAAAAAGCGAGTTTGATCCAATATCATAATCAAGGTTTTGTATCATTGTCTAATACTTTTTATATATCATACCATTGATTAATGATGTGATTAATTGACGCAACAAGTTGAATTATATGCTTGATTGTCTCATCTGACCGACAAATTATAGGTATTATTTGAACAAAGAATGTATTTGGTTTAAATTCTCGTGTGTGACTATTATTGACAACTCTTATAAGTTTTATTATTTAGATTTAAATCTTGGCTATCAGTTTATATAACAAACTGTACTTTCTTTTGGTATGATTAGGAATGTAAACGGGTCGAGTATCCGCTAAATTTGGGATACTCGAACCCGAACCCGATTAACTATCCGATTATTTTTATTTATATTACCCGAACCCTAACACTATAAAATATAAAATATCAGTTTAATTACCCGAATCCGTTTAATTACTCGTTTATTAAGTCAAAGTTTGACTTTTAAATTTAAATTTAAAATCAATCTTGGAATAACTTAATTAAAACATTATATTAATAAATTTAATTTAACTCATAAAAATAAATTAAAGTTAAAAATCACAATTATAATATATAATGATTTAATTCAATTAAATAAAACATTAATAATAAATAATTTATATATAAAAAATATAAATATTATATTAATTAATTATTATTTATAATCGGGTTCAGGTAGCGGGTACCCTAAGGCAACTATCCGAACCCGTGACTAGTAGTAATTTCACTACCTGAAGCATACCCGAATCCGATTATACACTACCCTAACCCTACTTAAAACGGGTCGAGTAACACCGGGTACCTGTTTATAAGGTACCCATTGCCATCCCTAGGTATGATATTCATGAGCTTGATATATTGATGCACAAAAAATACTTAATTCGCTATAATTCGCTATAATTCTCTTCACTGTAAATATCATTTCATTAATAAATAAAATTATAATATTACTTAAAACTACTAAAAAACTTTTATATATGTTTATTCTTAAGAATTTGCATACTTGTAACTTTATTCATTAATGAAATTAACTTATAAACTCAAGTATTGTAGGCCAAAAACGAAAGCTTATACTAAAATGGTATTTAAAGGGCCAACATTAATCGGATCCCCACTCACTTACGTACATTCCTGTGTATCCTGCCCAAGCCAAGTAGTACTATCATTCTCACGAAACATAGAATGACAATAACATTTGTTTCCTCAGCAACAACATGCAAACATGAGTCGCGAAACACGATGAAGAAAAGAAACAACATCGACCCAGCCGAGAAAAGAAGACAACAAGCACAGAAAGAGAGCCATGTGAACTCCAGGTTACCAAGTGGCAGAAGAAATGCCAAAAATCATGCGGGAAAGTTGCACGAGTTTGTCATCTGTTCAAGGTAATTGCATGTTGTTGACAGCAATACAACATCACAATGCCTTGCCTTATGTAACAGGTGTTCGAAGGCACTAGCTTAGCCATTGTCTAGTCTCATCCAAGAACAGGTGTTCCAAAGGCTATCATCAACAATATTATTTTCGTGTTCATATTTTGTAAATTAAACACAAAAATTTTGTGTTAAAATTCGTATCGTAGTTTCGTATTTCTTTTCATTGCTTTCACCGGTCTTTGATGCTTTGGCTTGCGTGAGCTTCTCAGCAAGTACATATCTTCTTTGCTAATGCATACAATAAAGCACAAATAAACCAAACTTATCGTAGGTTCTATCTGAAACTAGATTTCCAGCCAACTAGTTACCTGCCTGGAAGTTTTCAAGTTATAAAGATTAGCCTTTACAAGCAAAGAAAATAGTGGGAGCGATTTCTTACTCGCCTTGCTCCATAATACTTCAACCTAATATATAAAATGGAACTGGTTGATACTTTCGTCAAGTGCCCAAACAACTCATTGATAAAAAAATTACGGAAAATGCATGAAAGGAACAATTTGTCATTTGTCATGAATCACCAACCATCAAGAATCAACCATTTTTCAGCTTATTTTGTTTTGATTTAACATAGATCCTCAAGTTTGAATATTTCAAACTCAAATCGTTTTAATTAAAGATTTACATTTGATGATTTTTGAAATTCAAATCATTTTTATTAAAGGCCTATATTTGATGATTTATTAGTGTATAAATTTTGTACATAGTCAGGAAATTATAACATATGATTTCATTAGTTCATAAATTTTAAAAAATAGTTTAATGTATAATTCAATGACATTCAATAATTCATAAATTTTAAAATAAAACTTTTTAAAAATAAATATTATTAAATTCACTAATTAATGAAGCATCATGATATGATTCGATGACAATGTATAAGATTTTATAAAATAATAGTGCCTCAAACATAAATTCTTCTATCTGCCAATGAAAATTAGCTCAAATGATTAAAGTTTGAATCTTGAATACATTCAAGTTTGAATTTTGAGCACAATAATAAAAATTTAATGAATCCACATATTTCAATGATGAGTTAACAGTTTATTTGTCTTTTCTTTGAAAATGAGATAAACTCCCTGCTCTTGAACTTTTTGTAACAAAAAAAACACTCTGCCACCACCTCCTCCTCGATCAATTTGTTGAATCTTGAATTATCCAGTTTCAAATTTGGGAAGTTACGGAGACACACAAGAAATAGAAGATTGGTTCAAAGACAAGGATTTAAGGGCAAGAACTTTTGATTACACATTATGGAACACAGAAGATGATACAACAACGATCACGGTCTCACGAGGCTAGTCGAAACATGTCAGATTCTCAGGTCTCTTTGTAACCAGTTGAGAATTATTCTATTCTCACCTGCAATTGAACACATTTTTTAACTACAGCTTTACAGTGGAAAACATAAAATGCCTAAGCTTGTCAACGCTAAGTTCCAATTGCACGAAGTTCATGGCTTCAACCATGCGTTTTCATAAGCTCCTGCCAGACAGATAAATGGCCAAAACCAAAGTGCTTGGGGGGGGGGGGGGGGGGGCGGGGATTGCGGTGGTGGAATTCCATCTATTGTAATTAGGCTGGCGAAGGCCTCCCATCATTCATTTACGAGGCAAAACAGCTCAGAAGAGATGCAATTTTTGGAGCTCCAATGGAAGTTTTACAACTTCTATTGAGCTTTTGTAAGGGTTCGGCTGGATACACCGTGCAATACTTTGACAAATCCAAGAAAACTCAGCTTCCCATCAGTGTGCCTGATCCAGTCATTAAGGACTGCATGAACAGGCATGGATGGACCCACTCCAAGTTCCTGAAAAGTTATCGTAAAATACTAGAGATTAGTCTAGGTTTCTATTGTATCACAGATTACAATAGAACTAGCAATCTATACAAAACATGATGACACAAATAAAATATATGAAAATATGACAACGAAATCTAAAAAAAAGAAAGAGAAAAAAAAGAAAAAGAAGCTAAGATACTAAATATCAACAATAATAGTAGTTGAAAACATTTTCAATAAATAGAAGAGAATTAAATGAGGCTAAAAGGACCAGTAAAGTGAAATAAATGCTCCTTAAATCACTATTATTATCAATACCAAAATAACTCCACAGTTCAGCAACTAACTTGATGGACTACACAGCTCTATTGATTACAGATGACGCTGACGAGAAATAGCAAGTAAAAATTTTTTAGGCTTTTATCTCAAAATTTTTCGTGCTCTTTTCTTCAGTGTTCTTAACAATGCTGGCATCAGAACATATGATGCACAAGAATGAGGAGGAGCAGAAAAGGAGGAAGATGCCAACAATGCCATGAGGAGAAAAAATAATAGAGCCATAAAGTCATAGAGCTAAATCATTGTGTCAAACAATTGAAAATTGAAATTTAATTCTTGTAAAGACTGAAACATAAATGTCATAAATACGTGTTATTAAGTTTCCATGCTTGTCAACCTACCCACATCATCTTCTACATAATGTGAAGAATGGTAATAATAGTAATTAAATAATCATCCAAATGGAGCATAATGCAAAAGTTTCCCGGTCAAGCAAGAGGAGATCAACATACCGAAGCTAGCTCTTCAATGACAATAGCTCTGTTTCCATCCTTCTCAAAGAGTTCATAAGCACAACGAGCATGTTCTTCCCACCGATCAAGAGCCTCCAGCTGATGAACACTTAATGCAGCTGCACAGAATTCATCAAAGTCCATCCGTCTGTATTGAAATGAATTTAGCTACAACAAAAGGAAAAAATGTACAAACTTAGAGATTAACCACCACTTAAATTTTATACAGATTCCATGCCAATCAAAAACAGAAGAACCTACTGATGCTAGAAATTCAGGGACGTGAGAATCCTTCATAGCATCTGTTGCATTTTTCATCAAAGCCTGACCAGAGCAAGAGCATTAGATGATTATTCACAAGAAAACTGCTAAAAAGTTTTCAGGATTATGGGGGAAAAAACCAACCACTTTAATATTTTCTAAGCTTATAGTGCCATTTTTGTTTGGTTCCAATAGTGAAAACTGTTCCCTCAAGTAAAATAGCTCATCCACAGTCAAAGTTTTAGACAGAGCCTGCAAAATCATCAATAAAAAGGGAAATGAGCATATTGAATAATACAGGAGCTAGAAATCCCATGCAGAAAGAGGAAAAAGTTTGCATTATAAAAATAGGAAGCATATTAGGGTTAACTGATGGAGGCTTCAAACTATAAAAACCTCTAACATAATCAGATAAGCAATTCGAAGCACTTATTTTGTGAAAAAAACTTCACTGAAGTCTAAAGGAAGCACTTATTTCTAAAATACCCTCTCACTTCACAATGGAAACAGGTAAAAACTGTTTCATGACTAAGTGCTTAACAAAGTTTATAAGTTACACCTTTTTGACCTTCCATATTAATTTAGCTCCAATACAGAAGCCACTGGGTGGTTTAAACATTCAGGCTCAAATTATCCTTTAAAGCAATCCTTCTTATGTTGGCCAGCTAAAGCAACTTTCCAAAGTTGGCCCCAGATTCACCTAAGTTGTTCTGACCAAAAACTTCACAAACCATGCCTAAGAAAGAAAATGCATAAAAAGAGGGATGTGTTTTCTACACAATTGCATAAACACACTAAGAATTAGATATAGAAACTAATTTTGATATGTATCACCATGTACACACCCTTAACGCTGCCTTCCTAAGTGCTGAAGAGCGCAGGTAAGCCTTCATGAGTTTGAATATCAGCATATCCAAAGGCACTTTCACATCATTATAATTTTTTATCCAGGGATGACCTGCAGCAAACAATTGTAACTAAAATTTCCAGAACATAAAAACTATGAGATTATGACAGAAGATGAGGTACTCACTCAAGGCTTGGGCTGCAGTCAATCTTTTCCTTGGGTCCTTAATCAGTAAACGCTTCACAAAGTCCCTAGCCTCAGAAGATAGAGATGGCCAAGGCACTTCATCAAAACTTGGATCAGCTTTTAAAACAGCTCGAAAAATTCCAGACTCTGTCCGGGCCCAAAATGGACGACTACCACACAACAGAATATAAGCAATCACACCTATACTCCAAACATCAGCTTCTGTACTGTAAGACCTATGTAGAACTTCTGGTGCTACATAGTATGCACTACCAACAATGTCATTAAGCCTTTCATCTGCAAAAGGAAAAAGACATATTAACAAATTAATCAAATAACTAAAGAACTACAGCTTAACCAATAGGAATGCGAGCACAAACCTGGTTTCACGAAATCTGACAAGCCAAAGTCTATGGCCTTCAATTGTGAATTTTCATCCTTTGACGTAAACAAGAAATTCTGATCCAAAAAATAGCTAAACTTAGAACAAAATTAGGTGGGCAAAGTTTTTATTTTATAACTATTAAAACCTTCCGCTACTTAGAAGATGAAAAGGCAATGTACTAGAATGGAGCACAACCAAGAAAATAAGCAATAGTTTTTTGGCTAGGCTTAAGTGCTAGTTGTTGAAAGTTACTGCTTAACCAGAATATTTAACCAAAGGTTATCCTTAAGGAAAAACCATTACATAGACCTTGGAAATCTTATACAGGACCCGCAACCAGTGCAATACAACTGAATAAACAATATCAGAAAACCTGATTAAAACTTTTAATATATTTCACCTCAGGTTTGAGATCCCGATGCACAACACCCTGGAGATGGCAAAAAGAAACAACATTAAGAATCTGAATCATCACAGTTTTTGCATCCTCCTCAGTGTATTTCCCGCCCCTGCGTGAATAGAAGCATACACTTCAAAAGTAATCAAATCCTCACTAAGTTCATCCATCCCCAATCTCCTACATTTGCCAGTCAATATAACACAGAACACTGAAACAGCTATTATTAGAAGAAATACCTTGAAAGAATTCTGTCCAAGAGCTCCCCTCCTTCACATAATCTGAAAGATGCATGGTAACTTCTTAGAACCCATTGCGATAGTCACATGTAATCATCAAACCGAAACACAACAAACACACAAATGAATTCATGCTTTCCATATGGAACTTACTCCATTACTATGTAGACATTATCCTGGTCCTCATATGCATCATAGAATTGTACTAAATTGTTGTGTCCAGACAGAGCTCTTAATATTTTTACCTCCCTTCTAACATCCTCAATGGCAATTGCTGTGGTCATCTAGCAACAAAAAGGGCAAAATTAAAAAAAAAATCAGTAAATTCAATATCAATATATAAATTTATTTTCTCATTCGAGTAAATATAATTATCCAATCCACTTACTTCTCAACGGATCTCATTTCTTCAATGACAAAGGTTTTCAACCAAATGAATAGGCAAAAAGACAAATTAAAACAACAAAAATTAAAAGGAAACCTTTGCTTTAGGTATAACTTTAACGGCAACTTGCTGTCCTTTAAGCTCTCCTTTCTTAAACTTCGCCGCACAAGTATAGCCGAAATGGCCCCTCCCTACCTCGACTCCGAGCTCATACTTGCTCCCGAAATGTTTCGAGAACCCGAAGCTCTTATCAAGTCCGGTACCGGTGCCTCCCGCGGCGGCAGCTGCCTCCTCCTCGCTTCCTTCCGGTATCGAGGACTCATTCGGCTTCACAGACCCGTGCCGCCGTGCAAGCACTGCCCTAATATGCTTTGCCGGCGACGGAGGAGGGAACGGCCTCCTGAAAAACCGTTTCGGAGTCGAATTGGCCGAAGATCTCGCCGGAGACTTCTTGGAGAACAAGTAGTGAGCTGGACTCGGACTATAAAACGGAAAAAACGGCGATTTCTTGCCTTCATTGTTGCAATTTGAGCTTACCCTCTCTTCCTCTTCTTCTTTACCTTGATCTTCCTTGGTTGGTTATCTTTTACCACATCTGGCAAGGGCGACGCTGGAATAGAGTTAGACTTACGATGGACATCGCTATTCCGGGGATGGAAAGGGGTATTTCTGGAATCAGATTGAGGAGAAAACGAAGAGTTTGGGGAGGGTTTGGAAGTGCAAAGACCCATTGAAGAGTAAGCCTATCTCTCTCCTTTCCTCCCCAAACAGAGAGTAGGATTTCAAATCTTTCCTTAAACCATTTGAAACTGGATAAAATTCAGCTGAAAATTACAAAAGAAATAGAATTGTTATTTTCTTCTTTACAAAGACTGAAGCTTTTTTTTGTCCCTGCTAGTGTTTGAAAGTGTCTCTTGGGGAGTTATGGGATCTACAGAGATGTTAAAAAGCAACCGACGATGATTTCACTTTAAAATAATAATAATAATTTTAAACGTGATAACATTACATCAAAATTAAATTTAAAACTTTAGACTCAATATTATAATATAATACAAATTAATATAAAATATAAAAATATCATATGTTACAGTTTTTTAAAAAATTGTACATGATTTTAGCAAAAGCAAAAATAATATTGTATGTTTTGTCGTCAGTATAAATTATAAAACTAATTTTTGTATTTTACATTAATTTATATTATCATAATATGAATTTCAGATTTAATAAAATGAAAACAATATGAATTAAAAATTTTAACAAAAATTATATAAAATTTTAAAAAAATTAAAAACCTGTTTCTAGACATGATAATCCTCATGATTTATATTTGATGTATTATAGTAATAAACCTCAATTTATTGTTTGATAATCATAAATTATCACTTCATTAATGAGTAAATTTTAAAAATATATAACTCTCCAAAAATAAATATTATTAGAAAATTTTAATTTAATTTTAAAGATCTACATAAATTAAACTTTGTTCTTTAATGAAATAAAATTTTATAATTAATTGAAAATTTAAAACAATACACATTATCAATTCATTAAATATAAGTTCATTATGAATTGTGATATGACAAATATATAAATTATTGTATTTACATCTTTTTTATTAAAAATATGTTATTATTATAATTTAGTTTAATATCCAAATATACTCTTTACGTTTATCACAAAATAAAAATATACTTTTAACGTTTAATTGTATAAAAATCAGTCTTAAATATTTTAAAAAATGCCAATGAAACATTGGCTTAGTGGCAATGAGGAGGCTCTGAGATTTTGAAGTCTCAGGTTTGAGTCTTACAATGTGAGCTTGAGTTAGTTTAGTTATTTACTAGTTTGTTTAGTTTGTTATTGTTATTTACGAGTTTATGTAGTTTGAGTAATGTGATTTTCATAGTTACCTGTTCATGAAATGTAATATGCTGATTGTGATTGTAACTTCTAATGAAAATGTACTACTCAAAAAAATATATTTTAAAATAACAAAATTAATGACATTTCATTAATTTCTTTTAACATCGTTAAATTTTATTATTGTGCAAATGAAACAAAAATTAAAAAATTCAACGAAAATGTACTTATTTTCATTATTTTACAATATTTAATACTAATTTTTATATAATTAAATATTGATTATTTTATTTTATTTTGTAACAAATAAAAGACATATTTGAGTATTAAATTTTTTTAATTTTGTTGTATTAAACTGTTTTCTTAATTGAAAAAGATGGGTTACCTTTTTGTGGGGCCAGGGGGTGGTGGTCCAGTGTATTGTGACGGGGATTTTCTACGTGGCGTGATGCTGGGGCGGTTGTTAATTAATTTGGTTTGGTTCAGTTTTGATACGCAGAAATTTGGTGACGAAATTTCGTGGTCTTTGTTTTTTATTTCGGCGTTTGCTTGTCTCCATTTTTTAATTTTTTTCGGTTAGAATGGACGTTTTTTCCGATTGCGGTGATTTTGTCGACAAAGTCAAAACCACGCCGTTTAACTACCTTTCCTTCACGGACAAGCTCCCTCCCTACTCCTGTTGGTTGTCGGATTAATAGAGTGTATCCTTCAAAAAAAAAAGGATATTCGTTTTTAAATATGAGTATAAAATAAGAAATAAAATTAGTTTTTAATTTTTGTTTTTTTATTTAATGACATTTCCGAATATTTTACTAATAATAATAAATTTCATAAAGATAAGGAGTACTAATTTGAATTTAAAAATTACATGATGAGGGAATAAAATATATTATGAAACTTCTCTCTTCTATTTTTTTCCTTTTATTTTGATGAAACTTTAAGAATTTGTTTGATTGGTATTTCTATTATCTGTTTTTAAAATAAAATAATAGAGAAATAATAAAAAATATTAATATAAAAGTTTAGTATTATCTTTTATAATTAAAACTATCAAAAAAAACCTTTGTCACTTAAATTTCCAATTACTATCACACTATATGAGAGATTTGTTTTTCTTTTTTCCCTTTTATCAATGATAAATGATAGATTGATGAACTTTTTTTTACAATCAAAAGTCACAACTTATGAAGAAAAAAATTACAGATACTAAAATCTAAATTTTAAAAATTACTAAAATTCATCTGTTAAAAAAATTGTATGAACAAAACCAACTCAATTAAATTTGGAATTTTCATATTTCTAATTATCTTACCCTATAACTTAATATTTGAAATAAGGGAAATCAAGCAAGCAAAAATAGTAGTAGTATTAACTACACATTTGTGATATTTATTTTTCATATTGATGAGGAAAATTTGTGTTTAAAATATTGATATGAAACATATAAAAATAGGGTAGCCTACAACTTAGGTGATGGCTTGCAGACATCTAGTATATATCCTTGATGCGTGTGATTTTGTTTTTATAGCCAAAAAATCATAAAATAGGGTAGCCCATCAAAAATAAATGTTGGGTTTTGATTAAATAAGACAGCTAATACCCATTTCAATTTGCAGGGACAAATTATTAGCTACTTTTTTTTACACTTTTTGAAGCAATTATTTTTTCTATTCCTTACTTGAGCAGAAAAAAGCATCTGTTGAATTTGTCAATAAAACTAATTCTACGCAAAACCAAGTATTAATGCTGGTAAAAGGAAGAAAAAGTAATAAGAAAAAATGGTTATTTATATATTATAATTAAGTTGATAATATAAGTTAAGTTTGTGGAAAGAGTTTTCGTATTCAATTCTCACTAAACATACATTTAGAGAGTGTGAAGAACTTTAATTATGATTAAATTCGAATAAGATTAGTCTTAAATCGTTAAAACGAACGAAAATATCTGTAATTTACACATAAAAAACGATTAATTATGTCAAAACGTTGTTTTCTTTTTTTTTTAATATGTCAACACATGTTCTTGCTCTAAAAGAAAGGGAGTATATAAATGCATCCAAAAAATTAGTTTTCACGTTTTAAAAATTTAAAGAGACAAAATTATTTTTAAATAAAAAAATAATTTTAACCTTGATTAAAGTTACAAAAATTATGTGGTACCTGCTCCAATGCTCTTTGGCTTCGCCCAAACCTTGTTCAAAATTGGTCTCATTAAAACAAAATGAGACCAATTTTTTATTGCTTTGCTTTTGTTTTTTAAACTATTTGCATTTTCTTCAATTTCAAACATAACTATATATTTTATGCCCACTCGAGTGCTATATATGATTATATATAATAAATTCATTATTCAGCTTCCTCTTAAGTTTTGCTCCTCCATGGTGGTTCTTCATTTTCTATTTTTCTTCACCATCTCATTAAATCATTAATGCTATTTTTTTTGTTATAATGAAAATATTTGATAATTGAAAATGAAAGTGTGAGGATTATTTGAACTCAAACATAAATATTACAATATGTTACAACTTTTTTTTAACCATTCGATCAAAAGATTCTCGGCATTAATCAAGAATATTAATTTAGCTAGGAAATATGGTAAATTTGTTTGAAACGTTAATAACTTTGTACTTAGTGTTTATGTGATTTTCTTTTTATATATAAAAAATGCAATTCGGGAATAAAGAGAAAGGATTGAAGTTAGAATTTCAAATCTATCGAAAAATCACCTTTTAAAATAATTTTATGAATCAATTCGATTAAATCTAACATTGGATTATATGTTATAAACAGCATATTGAATGCAACCATCGGTGTAACTTCATCAACTCGGTTAACTCCGAAATTTGATTTATGTTTTCATAAACAACATGTTGTGTTGTATGCAATTGTTAACTTGTTAAGATTTTAGCAACATTTGTTAATATTTTTTAATAAATAAATTTTTTTATTAAAAAAACAGAACAATTGAAATTTGCAAGATAAAAGATAACGTTTAGTCTCCTTTTATAAATTATTTAATAAAATTCATGATTTAATATATAAAATCACAACTAGGTTTAATTTATAGTACATTGACCAAATACATGAAAACTTGAAGATTAAGTTGTATTTTGATTTATTAATTAAAATTCTAAATACAAAACTATGAATTAAGTAACAGTTTACAACCAGGAAAATGCATGGGATGCGTGGGGCTTGCAAATTGTTGTAAAGGAGGTGTTCTTCATGGCAATGGTTGACCTATTGAAATTTGTCCAACTATTTGGTCACAAAAAATTTCATCCAACATGATTACAACTTAAAGGATTTTTTTAATTCTTAATTTATTGTGAAACTTTTAATTTTTAATTTATTTAATTCAATTGAAAAAAAATATGCGTCTAATTTTGATATTTTTAAACAAACAACTTTTAAAAATCTATTTAATATATGTAAATTATTTGAATTAATGATCAATTAATACGGCTTAAACGATTTTACCAAAACTACGAGCAATGGCTTTTTGACTAATGCTATAAGTTGATTAATTATGGTCATTATAATATTGCAATCCGTTAGATGATGGCTATGGCTCTCTTTTTTTTCTTCTAAATTGGCGCCAAAATAAAGGCAAGTTTAAGTCTTTGCTGGTTCTTTTAAATGGTTCCCACCCTCACTCTCCTTTCTTTTACCATTTTTTAAGGACATTAAATAATATTATTAGAGGAAAAAGAAAAAAAAGGTAAAAAGTAGAATAATTCTCAATGTATATTTATTTTTTTATTCAAATTTGAATAAAAACCGTTCAATATAGTCACTAAATCAAATACCGGAGACATTATGTATTTAAATTAAACATGCTTGGATATCAAAAAAATAAAAAACATTGACCCTTGTACAAATATATATTTTTTTAAAAGTTCAACATTGAATTTGACCGCTTAAAAAATTGTTGATGGTGGGACGTAATTGAATATTAGTAAACATTTTTTTTAAAATCAATACATTACAGAAGAAGTTATAATCATAATCGAATGTTAGATTCAGATCACTTGTAAGTTGTAACCATATAAAAATTACTTAACTAATTAAATTAATAAATAATTAAACTTAAACTCATACAATAAAATTTGAACTTAAAATCTTAAAATTCGAAAATCTCCTCTTAAGCCAAAACCTCATTGCCATTAGTAAATTTACTACATTTGTTTGCGTGGGATTGTGGGTCTAAAGGGATCATTGGGTGCTTTTAGGTAAAAAATTCTCAAAAAAAGAAAAAAAATGAGATGGAATAGAAAGCTTAACGAACTTGAACAATGACTAGAAACAAAAGTAAAGTTGTCCCACTATCACACTGATAACTACATTCGCAGTACTTTTACATGCTCCAAGTCCCACAAATGATGCGCATGCTTACCTTTGCCTGGAGATAGATTTTCTGGGTAAATCCTCATTTCTTTACTTTTAAAAGCAATTGTTTTCAGAGCGTAGTCAGAGATTCAAACCTTCTCTTTTCATGGTGTCTTGAAAACCACAAAATCCATTTTTTTGTCACAATCAATGCTTTTTGCCAAAAAAGCGAATGCGCGTAATCAGACTCGAACTTTCAATATGTAGAATTCTTGCATTTTATTTCAAGTAATCAGTCCAACGACATTGCTAATTTATTCTACGTGCGTAAATTACCTGAAGGAGAAAGGCTAAGATCATCAAAACATTCAAGTAAGAACTAAGCAGTAGATGTTGTGCTACACCCTAAACCAGACAGGGCATGTCCTGTTTGGTGGAGATGACTGATATCACCCCAGGCTTTGATGGTCCAAACATCAGCACCAGACAAGTGAAATATGTACAGAGGCATTAAGTATGCTTCCTCTAAACCTGTTTGAGCAAGCCCGCCTGTAAAGTGCTCTTATGACACCTCCATGAGTGACCACAACCACTCGCTCTCCTACCATTGTTGGGAAATATAGCAACAGTATCCGAGAAGTGCCCCGTAGAAGTAAGAATTTAAGGCAGACAAAGTCAGACCAGAAGATTTGCATGGAACCTGGAAGTAACTAAAGTGGGTAAAAATGAAAGTAATCTGTTGTATAACTTGAATACCTGTATGTTTCTGGCCAATTCTTTGCAATGAAGATGTAGCACGTGTTGGGAAATTATTTAGTGAACCTACATATATCAATTAATTGCACATTACAAGCTATCTATTTAGTCCACTTAAAAGTGATCAAATAAAGTTTAAGTTATTGGACTTTAGGACATTTCAATTAGTATGGGCTTTGCAATGTGTAGAGACCCAATATTTTATTTTATTTTGGGTCTCTACACATTGCAAAACCCATACTAATTGAGATGTCCTAAAGTCCAGTAACTTAAACTTTATTTGATCACTTTTAAGTGGACTAAATAGATAGCTTGTAATGTGCAATTAATTGATATATGTAGGCCCACTAAATAATTTCCCAATAATCTCCCACTTGGGCCACATATGTCACCTGATAATTGTACATTTTAAAATAACTTTAAGAGTTTTAAACTTGCTATCATCACAAAGCGACATCTCTAAACAATCTGGTCCATCAATTATACTAACATAGGATCAAAGCGATCTTCGTTACATATATTCCGTAACTAGACCCATCAATGGTCACGTTTATTAATATAATCAATGACATAGATCAAGTATGGATGTGTAGCATGGAAATTATATGCAACGTGATCCCTTAAACATGTCTATTTCCAACTGGTCCTACTTTCAAAAAACTTTATGCTCAACTGTAATTTGAAAGAATAATACTTTATTTCAGAGTTTCAGTAATAACAACAATACTTTATTTTGATCAGAAAATGTCTCAATAATAAATGAATATAAATGAAACAAACTCCCATTATACAAGCATATCATCAAAGTGAACCACACCCATACGAGCTACATGCTCATGAAACACCTTAGGTGGTACACCCTTAGTAAGCGGATCCGCAATCATGGAGTTCGTATTGATATATTCAATAGATATTTGAAAACTTTGAACTCTCTCCTTAACAACAAGAAACTTGATGTCAATATGCTTTGACTTCGACGAGCTTCTGTTGTTCTTAGAGTATAATTCTGCGGCTTTATTATCACAATAAATCTTCAATGGCCTCTCAATGCCATCGATAACGCATAGCCCAGTGATAAAATTCCGCAAGCATATTGCTTGGTTCGATGCCTCATTGCAAGCTATAAACTCTGCTTCCATGGTGGAAGAAGCTATGAGTGACTGCTTTACACTCTTCCAAGACACAACTCCTCCAGCTAACATGAAAACATAACCAGAAGTGGATCTTCTGCTATCAAGGCAACCAGCAAAATCGGAGTCTGAATACCCAACGATCTCTAAATGATCTGACCTCCGATATGTGAGCATGTAATCTTTAGTTCTCTGTAAATACCTCATAACCCTCTTTATTGCTTTCCAATGATCCATTCCAGGGTTACTTAAATATCTGCCAAACATACCAACTATGTACACAATATCCGGACGCGTGCAAACTTGAGCATACATGAGACTCCCTACTGCTGAAGCATAGGGAATCTTCTGCATCTCTTCCTTTTCAATATTATTTCTTGGGCATTGAAGCAAACTAAATTTATCACCCTTAGCAATGGGCGTGTCTCCTTATGCACAATTTTTCATGTCAAATCTGCAAAGCACCTTATCGATATAAGCCTTTTGTGATAAGCCAAGTATTCCTCGAGAACGATCTCGATGGATCTGTATGCCTAACACAAAAGATGCATACCTAAGATCTTTCATCTCAAATTTACTTGAAAGAAATCTCTTGGTTTCATGCAATAAGCCTATATCGCTACTTGCAAGCAAGATATCATCGACATATAACACCAGAAGAATAAACTTACTCCCACTGATCTTGTGATAAATACATTGATCAACAGTGTTCTCCTTAAAACCAAAAGAGGTGATCACTTGATCAAATTTTCGATACCATTGACGGGATGCTTGTTTTAAACCATAGATGGATTTTTTTAATTTGCACACCAGATGTTTCGATTCATCCGACACGAAATTTTTTGGTTGCTCCATATAAATTGTTTCTTCAATGTCACCATTGAGAAACGCTGTCTTTACATCCATCTGATGTAGCTCTAAATCATAATGAGCTACAAGTGCCATAATGATTTTAAAAGAGTCTTTCGATGAAACTGGAGAGAAAGTCTCTTTATAATCAACACATTCCTTTTGAGTGAAACCTTTGGCAACTAGACGCGCTTTATATCTTTCGATATTGCCTTTCGAATCCCTCTTGGTTTTGAAAATCCATTTACAACCAATCGGTTTCGCTCCTTTAGGCAATTCGACAAGATCCCAAACGTCATTATCCTCCATTGATTTCATCTCATCTTTCATAGCCTCAATCCATTTATGAGAGTGAACACCTTGTTTGGCTTCACTAAAAGATTTTGGATCATCTTCTAGTCCTATATCAAACTCGTGTTCTTGGAGATAAACGATATAATCATCTAGAATCGCCGATCTCCTCTCTCTCGAGGATCTCCTTAATGGCACTTCCAATTGAGGTTGTTGTTGCTCTTCAATATGATTAGGTGGTAACCCAGGAGTGTCTTGATAGTCCGGATTTGCATCTTGAATAATCTCAGACATAATTGTCTGATCATTCTCAATTGCAATTGTAGGAACTGTAACATGTTCTTCCTCAAAGACAAAATTCCTGAGTTTGGCACCCTCATCATATTCAACATCCTCAATAAACTTAGCATTCCCTATTTCGAAAAAGGATCTATTTGAGGGATCATAAAACTTGAAACCCCTCAATCTTTCTGAGTATCCAACAAAGTAGCAGCTTATTGTTTTTGAGTCCAATTTCCTTTCGTTAGGCTTGTATGGCCTAGCCTCAGCTGGACAACCCCAAATATGTAAGTGCCTAATACTAGGCTTCTTTCCTGTCCATAATTCATATGGGGTTTTAGCTACTGCTTTGCTTGGAACTTGATTAAGAATGTACACTGCAGTCTTTAAGGCTTCTCCCCAAAGTGAGTCTGGCAAAGAAGAATGACTAATCATACTTCTAACCATATCCTTTAGGGTCCGATTTCGTCTCTCAGCTACACCATTTTGACTTGGAGTCCTTGGCATGGTGTATTGAGGAACGATGCCACATTCTACTAAATACTTTGCAAAAGGGCCTGGACGTTGTTCACTTGATCCGTCGTATCTACCGTAATATTCACCTCCACGGTCAGATTTAACGGCTTTAATTTTCCTACCAAGTTGATTTTCAACTTCAGCTTTATAGGTTTTGAAAACGTCCAATGCTTGAGGCTTCTCATGAATCAAGTATAGGTACCCATAACGAGAATATTCATCTATGAAAGTAATAAAATACTGTTGACCATTCCAAGAAGCTGTAGGGAATGGATCACAAATATCAGTATAAATTAAATCTAAGACGTTTAAACTCCTGTTAGCACCAGTTTTCTTGATATTTGTTTGTTTTCCCTTAATACATTCAACACAGATTTTGAAATCTGAAAAATCGAGGGAATCTAGAATTCCTTCTGACACAAGCCTCTTTATTCTTTGTTCAGAAATATGTGCTAAACGCCTGTGCCATAACATGGAAGAATTCTCATTAATTAATTTGCGCTTTGTACCACAATTATTTATATGCAAGGATTCATTAATGTGTGAGGCATGAAGATCTAATTTATATAGATTATCAACTAAAGAACCTGTGCCAATAAGATTTGAATACTGAAAAAGACTAAATTTTCCATTTTCAAATGAACAAGAATATCCTGATTTGTCCAAATAAGAAATAGAAATCAAATTTCGTCTAAATGACGGTACATAAAGAGTCTCTTGCAAATCTAAATAGCAACTAGATTCTAACTTTAATCTAAATAAACAAACAGCCTCAACAGGAGCTCTTTCGCCATTTCCTACATAGATGAATCTGTCGTAACAGCTTCGCGTTCGACGATTTTGAAAAATATTTAAAAACAAAGGGAGTCGCCACCAATCTTTTTTGTCTAGGTGTGATTGGTCACCTAAAATATTTATCTTTTTAACAAAATCTCAAAATTAATTAAGTTTTATTAAAAAGACAATTTTTTTGTCTGCAAAAACAAAATCGAGTCTCGGAGTACGGTTATGCGTGAGGAAGGATTAGCACCCCCACGACGCCCGTTAAAAAACGGTACCATAGTAATCATGTGTTATCCTTTGGTTTTAATAAAATGGTCTTGAATTAATATTTAAAAATAATTTTTATTTTTATTACAATCAATTTTATTCTTTTTATTCAAAGTCATTTTTTGTAAAAAATCATTTTGTTTTATTTTAAAAAGTTAAATTTTATTTTTCAAAAGTGAATATGAACCTTTTTGTATTAAAAAATTAAATCAAATATCCCAATACTCTGATAACATTTGAAATAATTTTCCTTACCTAGAGATTTCTTAAGAATCACTACTTGTGAGTTCTATAGAATCTCATCGTCGGAAGATTCACACTCGCTTCAAAAATTATTATGAATGCAAATGATGCAAACAGATAATGAATGATGCAAATGAATTTTTTTAATTATTATTTTTTATTTCTTTATTTATTTTAAATGAAAAATTTTATTATTGAAAAATTACACTAAGTATCCCAATACTCTGGTAACACTTAGTGAACTTCTCTCACCTAGGGATCAGTCAAGAAATCACTACTTGTGAGTTTCATGACATCCCATCATCGGACCATTGTTTAATTATTAAATTTCAATTTTATTATTAATTAAAAAAACTTATTGATTTACTTTTTAACAAAAATTTAAATTATTGAAAAATCATACTAAATATCCTAATACTCTAGTAACATTTAGTACGACTATTCTCACCTAGGGATCAGTCAAGAAATCACTATTTGTGAGTTTCATAACATCCCATCATCGGACCATTCTTTAATTATTAAATTTCAATTTTATTATTAATTTAAAAAAACTTATTGATTTACTTTTTAACAAAAATTTAAATTATTGAAAAATCATACTAAATATCCCAATACTCTGGTAACATTTAGTATGACTATTCTCACCTAGGAATCAGTCAAGAAATCACTACTTGTGAGTTTCATAACATCCCATCATCGGACGAATTTCATTCTAATTTAATTTTTTTATTTATTTATTTTTTTAATTCCATTTTTATTTTTTTATTATTTTTATTTTTTTAGTTTTTTATTTTTATAACATATATATATATTTTTAAAAATGGCATGGATAAATAAATAAACAAACAAATATATAAATAAATAAATAAAAAGTTAATGAAATTTTACCCCAAATTCGGATTTGGGCTTGGAGCCCAAATAAGCTTTCTAAAACAGCCCACAAAATCAAAGCCCAACAGCATTCGAAATTGGGCCGGAAATGCGGGTCAGGGGCAGGTCGAATCGGGTCAGCACGCGGGTCGCGAGCATCTGTGGAGTCGGGTCGTCAGCCTGGTGCGCGGATCCTGGGTCGGGTCAGGCTTGGCGCGCGGATCTTCCTCCCTTGAAGCGGGCAGGCGTGCGGACCCCCGGGTCGGGTTGGGTCCACGTGCGAATCTTCCCCCTTTTTTTTTTCTATAAAAGCTAATCTTTTTTTTCACTTCATTTTCAACCTTTTTTCTCAAAAAAAAAATTTCAGAGCTTCCCAAAGCTCTCGGCCGGGGCGATTTCCGACTACCGCGGATCGCCGTGCGCCGCAGTCGGCCGCCGCTGCCGGTCGCCGGAAATCAAAAACGAACTTACCTTCCGAAAACTCTTCGATCCCTTTACCCGATTCTGATATTGGTTTTAGCTAAAAAGCCCTCTAACCCTATAGATCTGGCTTAGACCGAAGCCAACTTTCTTTCTCTTTTTTTTCCCTTTTTTTTTCTTTTTTGTTGTGGTTTCTCACCGATGCGGTGAGGAAGATGGTTGTTTTTTTTGTGTGTTTTTTTTTGCAGGTGGTTATGTGTCGGCGATGGTTTCGGTTCTGGTAGAGAGGCAGTGGCGGTTAGGGCTTTTTGGTTTACGGTGGTGAGGGTGAGCTGGGCTCCTGAGTGTTGAGTCTTAAGGGAAAGGGGGTTTCCGATGTAGTGAGGGTTTGGGTCTGTTGAAAAATCCTCCCTCCAGAAGATTGAGGGAGGGTTCTTTGTAGGGGGACTGGTATAGGGTTTGGTGTAGATGGGATGGGGCTGATGGACGGGTGACTTACCGGTGGCAGTGACTGACGGCAGCCTTGGGAGAGGGGCTGGCAGGGAGGAAAGCCGGCGGTTATGGGGAAGGAAACCCCATTAATTGCACTGATATAATAATAATAATAATAATAATAATAATAATAATAATAATAATAATAATAACTAAAAAATAATAATAATAATGATAATAACAAAAATGGGACAAAATTAGGTGTCAACAGAATCTTTCAGCATCAGTTGGCTTTCTGCTCCTTAGACAACCCTGCATAGCCACACTTATGTGAGTAGTTGCACCTGTATCTATCCACCAAGTGTGATTGGGTACTAAAGCCAAATTAACTTCAGAACAAACAAGGTTGAGAAGTTTACCCTTTTTGGCAAGTCATTTAGCATACTTGGAACAATCCTTCTTCACATGATCACCTTTACGGCAAAAGAAACAAGTGATCACCTTATCTTGTTTCTGTTGCCCCTTAGGTTGTGAAGTTCTAGTATTTGCAATGCCTTTTCCTGTGTTCCTTTTTCTCTTTTTGTTGGCAGCAATGTCATTGGAAGAAGATGCTAAGTGAGCACTTTCTATCTTCTCTTGTTTCAACCTCTCTTCCTCTTGCACACACTAAGCAATGAGCTCATTAAGAGTCTATTTCTCCTTTTGAGTGTTATAACTTATTTTAAAAGGGCTGAATTGTGCAGGAAGAGATATTAAGACCAAGTGCACAAGAATGTCCTCAGACAACTTTAACTTTAGTGCCTTTAGTCTTGTAACAAGATTAGACATTTCCATAATATATTCCCTTATGTTTCCTTTACCGCTATACCGCATTGAAACAAGCTTAGACAGGATGGTGCTTGTTTCGACTTTTTTATTTGTAGTGAACCTGTCTGCAATTTGTTGTAGGAAACTCTTAGCATTTTCCTCCTTAGGCATTGCGCCTTTGATGGTATCCGGAATTGAGTGCTTCATGATCATCAGACTCATGCGGTTAGAACGCTCCCATTTTTCATAAAGTGCCCTTTCCGTAGCCGTACTATTATCAGCAGGGGCAGGAGGTTTATCAGACCTGATTGCATAGTCTAGATCCATACACCCAAGCACAATAGTAACGTGCTTCTTCCATTTCTCGAAATTAGTGCCGTTAAGCACCGGAATATTATTTAAATTGGCAGATATAGAAGAAACATTTACTGTAAACAGAAAAACAACAATAGTCATCTCACAATTAACAAACGATAATTTTGGGCCATATAAGATACCAAGCACAATATTAAAAATTTAGTCTTTGGACAGAAATTTTAATTTGTAAGCGGTACTCTTAAACTTTATTAGTAAATATTGATAATCAAATCCTTGCCAACAACATACCTTCCTTTGGGCCGACATATTGCATGCATGGTAAAAAATAATTTTATCACATATTTACTACCTTATTGTGTTTGTAATCCGGCCAAAAAATAACCTTCCTTTGAGCCGATTATTTTCCGCAGGGATTAAAAAAAACACAGTCATTTAAATTCTTTAAATGACAAATTTAATTTTCAAAATAAATAAATTAACATAAAAGAGGTCACTTTGGTGGTATTTTACATCAATTTAATTTATTTTGAACTTTATTTATTTTTAACATATTATGCACATATACAAAATATTGAGAGTACATAAATTAATTCACATCAATAGGGAGAGTGAGTATTGTCAATCAACTCAAAATATCATGAAATATTTTATCATGAAATAAAATTTCAGAAAATACATGCATAATATATCAAAACATCGAAATTACAATGAATATTAAATAATAAATATTTAATAATTTCAAAAAATTCCAAAAAAAATGCCAAAAATTTTAAAATAATAAAATATTCTGGACAAGAGAAATTGATGGCCAAAAGGCCACGGGAAGGCGGCGCGTGTATGTCACGCGCCAACTTTGCGCGTGTGGGAACGTCCCAGGCAGGAGTGATCATCACATTCCTCATCCAACCGGGTCGACCCGACCCGGCTGGATCTGAAACAGACCCGTTCGGGTCTTTTCACTCCTCTTCGATTTTTGACACCCTTTTTTTATGTGGTTTTGCAAAATTAAACACAAAATCATGAAATTAAACCTTTATTCTACAAAACCCAGGCCAAAAAAAACAGATCAAAACAACAAATAATGATGTTTTATTAGATCAAAAAGCTTCAAGAAAACTCCATGAAAACCCTCAATCTTTTTCTTGATTTCTTTCAACCAAAACAAAAAATATACCGAAATTGTGACTTTGATTCAATCATATAAGTCACAAGAAACAATTATCATCAATCAATTTGAATTAAAACACATAAAATATTATTGTTTTGGTTAAATTTTAATTTCGGGATTTAAAGAATTTTAAAAATAAAATTCATCAAACATGAGACAAAATTCCAGAACTTGTTCACATGATTTTAATTCTTATTCCATAAGGAATAAAAAACCTAAGGTTTTACACAATAATTTTTAATTCTCAATGATCAAACATGATAGGCTCTTGATACGACTTGATGGAAAAATTAATACAGATAAATACACCCAGGATTTCATGTTCAATCATTAAGAAAAGATTAATACGGAAGCGTACTTGAATCCATTGGAATTGATATCTTGAGGTTAGAGTCTTCCACGTCTAAACCTTTTGAGAGAATCTGTATCTCACTCAACGATGGGATTTGTTGTGAGAATTACGTTATGTTTAGACTGGGGACCATAACCTATTTATACTTGAAGTATATTTCATTTTATTTTCCATCGTTGAGTGAGATACAGATTCTCTCAAAAGGTTTAGACGTGGAAGACTCTAACCTCAAGATATCAATTCCACTGGATTCAAGTACGCTTCCGTATTAATCTTTTCTTAATGATTGAACATGAAATCTTGAGTGTATTTATCTGTATTAATTTTTCCATGAGCACGGTCGTAGAGTTGGTCTAAGCTTTCTCCACCTCCCTGCATACATGATAAAAATCAGAGCAAGTGCACCAGTAATGATTTCCAAAGCTTCTTCATTTCCTCTTGATGTCTTGTGGGTAGTTAGCTAGCTAAATTCTCCTGTTTGGTTAGTCTTTTTCTTTTTTAATTGAGCAGCGCATGACTCAGTTGGAGGCCATCCCAAGTTCCGGAAAGCATAGCAGGAAAGAAGAAAAGCAGCTACCATTTTAACAAAAGTTGAGATTTGAACATAGACCCTGGAAACCATGCTTGAAAGCTATAATACATTTTAGTTTCAAAACCATTCTGCAAACTGCATGCATCATCAAAGTTTAACATAAAAGCCCAAGCAAACTACTGTCTAAGCCAAAATCCTTAAATTTTTGAAGTATTAATAAGCTAATGATAAATCTTCCTCAGTTTTTGTTGAATTATTGAGAAAGATCGAGCAAGAAGCCAAAAAACAAGAAGGAGGAAGCTTAGGTGTAGAAGATGATTAAACCCTTCTTTTTTTATTGTTCTTAGTGTACATCACGTGTGTTTATATACAGGAGTTAGAAGTTAGTTAATCAGTACACTAACATGAGTTAACTAACTGAGCTAATCATTCTGGTAAAACAACTAGTTAACTGATAACTGTCACAAGTAAAGAAACTGAAGTTCTGGTTTGAAGAAAATCTTCACTCTGTTAGCCCCCCTCAAGTTGGAGTGTATATACTATGAACACCAAGCTTAGTGAGTAAAGGATGGAAAGCTGAAGGAGATAGCGATTTAGTGTAAATGTCGGCAAGCTGAGATGAAGAGGTAACATGAAGTAGTCTGATCACTCCAGCTTGAAGTTTTTCACGTATAAGGTGACAGTCGATTTCAATATGCTTCGTATGTTCGTGGAACACTGGATTTTCTGCAATGGCTATAGCAGATTTATTGTCACAAAAGAGGAGGGCTGGTGTGGAGTGATGAACGTGAAGATCAGAGAGAAGAAACATAAGCCATTGAAGCTCGCAAGTGAGGGAAGCCATGGCCCTGTATTCAGCTTCAGAGGAGGATCTGGATACAGTCACTTGCTTCTTTGATCTCCATGAAATGAGTGCATTACCAAGGAAAACACAAAAACCTGTGATGGAGCGACGTGTATCAGAACAGGAGGCCCAATCTGAATCACTGAAAGCCTTAAGCTTCAAATCAGATTTTGCAGGAAAAAATAGGCCTTGAACAGGATTGGCTTTAACATATCGAAGCACTCTATGTGCAGCAATGAGATGAGCATCTGTCGGTTGATCAAGGAACTGTGACAGCTGCTGGACAGCAAATGATAGATCAGGTCTTGTAGTAGTTAGGTAGAGTAGCCTACAATCAATCTTCGATATGACAGAGGATCTTCAAGTGGTGTGCCAGTGGATTTTGACAGCTTCAAAGAGGGAAGCATAGGTGTAGTGACTGGTTTGCTGCCCAAAAAACCAGTGTCTTGGAGAATTTCAAGAGCATATTTCCTTTGACATAGGTTAATGCCATTAGTGGACCTAGCAACTTCAAGACCAAGGAAGTATTTGAGCAAACCTAGATCCTTGATTTTGAACTCAGCATCAAGATACAATTTCATCTCTTGAATGAGGGACAAATCATCACTGGCGAGGATTACATCATCAACATAGATGAGTAGAGCAATGAAAGAGGAGCCAGAGGTCTTGATAAACAAGGAATGGTCTGCCGGAGATTGTGTGAAGCCTTTTGTGAGGAGTGCTGCATTTAGTTTATAGTACCATTGTCTTCCTGCCTGCTTCAATCCATAAAGGGATTTAAGTAACTTACAAACTTGGCCAGATTTGGTGGAATAGCCCGGAGGAGGTTTCATGAACACTTCCTCATGCAAGTCACCGTGGAGAAAAGCATTGTTGATGTCCAATTGGTGTAGATGCCAGTTTTTGGCTGCTGCAATGGCCAAAAGGGTTCTGATTGTGTTCATCTTGGCTACAGGGGAAAATGTCTCAGTGTAGTCTACTCCATTTTGTTGTGTGTAGCCCTTGGCTACTAATCTAGCCTTAAACCTCTCCACTTGACCATCAGCCCTGTATTTTACTTTGTAGACCCACTTGCACCCGATTGCTCTCTTGGTTGGTGGCAAGTCAGTCACTTCCCAAGTCTGATTTGCTTGGAGAGCTTCTAGTTCAGTTGCCATAGCCCTTCTCCAGCACTCATGTTGAATAGCCTCTTCATATGATTGAGGTTCTGATATAGTGGTAATGTTTATGGAAAATGCTTTATGAAGGGATGCACAATGATTATAGGTAAGAACAGAAGAGAGGTTGTAAGGAGTACCTGTGTTCTGAATGGCAGGATCCAAAGCTTGTAGATGACTGGTTGTAGCTAAGTTGCAATGGTAGTCTGTTAAGTAAGTAGGAATGGATTTGGACCTAGTAGATCTTCTAAGTGGGGGATGTTCTTCTGGTGGGATAGACTCATTTGAGATGGAACTAGGTACTGTGTTATTGGAATTAGATTGAGCTGAAGTGTCTGATGTGGGTGCTATAGATGAGCTAGAAATGTTTGAAGGTAATATATTTTCTGTGTAAGAATGATCAATAATAGGAAGAGATAATGTGGTATCTGGAATGGTATGATCAGGATGTGAAGTGGAAGTTTTGTCAAAAGGAAATACATTCTCGTAGAACACAACATCCCTGGAAATAAGTATTTGTTGCTTATGTATTGAATACAATTTATAACCTTTTGTGCTACTAGGAAAACCAAGAAATATACATTTCACAGCTCGAGCATCAAATTTTGATCTAGGATTAGCTAATGTAGAAGCATAGCAGAGACATCCAAAGACCTTGAGGTTAGTGAAAACTGGTGGTTTGTTGTTTAGCAATTCAAAGGGAGTTTTATTGTTTATAATGGGTGATGGCAACCTGTTTATGAGGTATGCTGCATGGTTGATTCAATCAGTCCAGAATTTTTGAGGTAAGGATGACTGAAATCTCAGGGCTCTTGCTACATTTAGGAGATGTTGGTGTTTCCTCTCTACTATGCTATTTTGCTGTGGTGTTTGGACACAAGAGGTTTGGTGAATGATGCCTCTCGATGAGTAAAATGGTCGTATATTAAATTCCTGGCCATTATCAGTTCTGATTACCTTTATTTTGGCTGCATATTGTGTTTCAACAAAAGAACAAAAATTTTGTAACAAGGATCGAGCCTCAGATTTTAGTTTCATGAAATAAGTCCATGTATATCTGCTATGGTCATCAACAATAGTGAGGAAGTAATGGTGACCATATAAGGAAGTTATATGATATGGTCCCCATATATCCACATGTACTAGATCAAAACATGAATTGGAGATGGAAATACTGACAGGAAATGGAATTCTTCTTTGTTTGGCAAAGTGACAAATATCACAGGGAAGGTTATTTTGTACATTTATTGAAGAATCTAAGGAGTGTAACAATTGTATTCTAGGTTGTGAAGCATGGCCTAATCTATAGTGCCAGATATTGAATGATTTATTGTGACAAACTTGTGTACGAGAAGCAGAGTGAATACATGGAGGTAAATTTGACTGAACTGACTTTGACTGAAGTTGATCAGATGATTGAGAGACTGAGAACTGGTACAGACCTTGCTTTTGCTTAGCTATACCAATCATCTTCCATGTTTTTGGTATCCTGAACAATGCAAAACCCATGATGAAAGGTCAGAAAACAATTAAGAGTCTTTGTTAATTTGCTAACAGATATGAGATTGAAAGAAAAGGTAGGTACAAAAAAAGCATTTTCCAGTAATAGATTTGAGGACAACTTTACTAAACCAACATGAGTGACTGTTGCATATTGGCCAGTAGGTAATTTTACAAAAGAGTTATAGGTTTGTTTATATGATTCAAAAAAATTTAAGGAACAGACAATGTGATCTGTTGCACCTGTGTCGAAGAGAAAGGTAAAAGAGGTAAATGAACGAGAGTTTTCAATGGTGCAAGATGCAACTATGTTACCTTTGTTTTGAGGAGGTTCTGTGTTTGGGGAGTCAGAATATACAACCTTAGTAGAGGCATTAACATGAGGCACTGGAGATGAGTTGATGTCAACGGATTGAAGCAGTCCAAGCAGCTTGGTGTACTGATCTCTGGTGAATGAAACTGAGAATGGCTCAGATGCCAAGTCTACTGCCTGGTCCTCTGGTTCCTTGAGTGGACCTAAACATGGTAAGTTAGCATTAACTTGGTTGGCTACCACTGTTCTGCTCTTCGGTTTGAATCCAGGAGGGTACCCGTGTTTTTTGTAACACTTTTCAACTGTGTGTCCTGTATAGCCACAATAGGTA
Organism: Heritiera littoralis; assembly: GCA_031772115.1. Taxonomy (NCBI): domain Eukaryota; kingdom Viridiplantae; phylum Streptophyta; class Magnoliopsida; order Malvales; family Malvaceae; genus Heritiera; species Heritiera littoralis. The sequence continues at coordinate 2,549,346 of JAPDPK010000044.1, forward strand.
CACACAGGTCTCTTTACATTGGAGACATTCCTTCTAGGAAAGGAACTTGGATGAGCAGAAGATGAGTTGGGAATAGCTTTACTTGCAAAAACACTGGATTCAATGTGTTGGGGTGTGCTGATCTGTCGTTCTTGTTGTAAAATAAGGGCAAACACCTTGTTGATAGGTGGCAGTGGCTCAATTAGCATGATTTGTGATCTGACACCAGCAAAGTTATCATTTAAGACTTTGAGGAAACGGATAACATGGTCATTTTCTTGGTACCTTCTTGCAACATCTAAGGCTCCACAATTGCATCTCGGATTACAAGAGCAGTTCAAGATGGGCCTAAGGTTCATCATCTCATCCCAAAAAATTTTTAATCTTGTGAAGTAATCAGTAATTGACAGATTACCTTGATGGAAAGAGTAAATTTCCTCTTGAAGTTCAGCAATTCTAAAAGCATCTCCTTGTGAAAATCTATCCTTCAAATCTTGCCAGACATCTGATGCTAGATCAAACCATATGATGCTTTTGGCAATGGAATCCGAGACAAAATGAAGAATCCAGGACAACACCATGGTGTTGCATCTTTCCCAGGCTGAGAATAGAGGGTTATCTTTTGAAGGTGGTGTCAGTGAACCATTAACGAACTGGTACTTATTCTTGGATAAGAGTGCCATCTTCATTGCTCGATGCCAAGAATGATAGTTGGAGCCGGATAGCACTGGTGATACAAGAATCAACGATGGATTTTCATTTGGGTGAAGAAAGAAATGACTAGAGGGTGAGTCTTCTTGTCTGGCAACAGGGGTCGTGATCTGAGGTCTGGCAGCCATTGTTTCTGGTGCATCAACCATGGCACCAAGACAAACAAAAATTTCAAGAAGAAGAAAAAAAGAAAAAAAAATTTCAATGGAAATCAAGAGGAGAAAATTGCAAGCTCCGATACCATGTTGAATTATTGAGAAAGATCGAGCAAGAAGCCAAAAAACAAGAAGGAGGAAGCTTAGGTGTAGAAGATGATTAAACCCTTCTTTTTTTATTGTTCTCAGCGTACATCACGTGTGTTTATATACAGGAGTTAGAAGTTAGTTAATCAGTACACTAACATGAGTTAACTAACTGAGCTAATAACTAACTGAGCTAATCATTCTGGTAAAACAACTAGTTAACTGATAACTGTCACAAGTAAAGAAACTGAAGTTCTGGTTTGAAGAAAATCTTCACTCTGTTAGTTTTCATAACTTACCGGTATAACTTGATCAGTCCTGCGCGATGAAAAGGCTCTATAAGCCTCGGATTTAACTTTGGCTGCTTCACGGAACAGAAGGCCTTGAACATCCCCTAAATGTCGCTCCCGTAAGTCTGGATCTTTTATAACCTTAAAAAGTTACATCCAACAAAAAATTTCCAATGGTTTCGTATCAAACAGCTTGCAGACTCACTTGCTAACAATTTTTCTTTCTGACATGGGACAATCACAGTGAATGAACTTCATTTCCAACTTCCAAGCACTGATAAAAGTCCAGTTTTGACAAATTTCAACGGTGAAAAATGAAATTCATACCTCGAACTTGCCACAGCTTGCAGCAATTGTCTCTGCTGTTTCAAAAGCTGGCTTCAAATCAGAAGAATATATGGCGGATATTTGAGGCTCTCGGGATAGCCGATCAGCTACCTTCGCAGCCAGAAAGAAGAGCTTTCAAGCATCAGAGACAGAGAAATTAAAGCTCATCAAAAGAGAAAGAAAATATCTCAGTAAAACAACATACTGAAGCTGCTTGTTGTCTCCCAACTTCATTTAGTTCAACATCCATATGTCCCTAACCATAGACAAGAAAAAAACCATAAATTTTCTGAAGAACTGTTGCAAAATATTTTCTCAGGTTTAGAAGAGGAAGGAAGAGACTTGAATTCTTCCAGTTGCATTCCATGCTGTTTCTCCATGACGCACCACGATGATTTCAGTGTAAGGTTCATCCATGGAGCAGTTAATTTAGCATCAAATTAGAAATCAGATGAAGCAATTAAAACCCAAATATCAAATAATTAATCAAATGAAAATTTGGTTCGGACATACATATAGTTAAGTAGTTTAACTTGATGGTGAGTACAAACGGCCAGGATTTGTCGTCGACGAACATTATGTTGGAAATACGTTTTTGGTTGGCGGGCATTTCAAGCTGACAGGAATCTCTACAGACTGACGTGATAATCGTGCCTTCTCTATCTTTTTTTTTTTTTATAAATTTTAATTTCCTTTTTCTCCTTTACAGGCAGATACACAGAATTCATAAAGTTTGATGAAATAATTACTTGTAAAATTCATCATTTGTCAGTTGCCATTCTTAAGAGCTATGATTTTTCTAATTTAAACATTAAGATTTCTCATCTATAAATTCATTTACCATTCTTGAAAATTACCCTCATGGAACGAAATTGAGATGTTGATTTCGACATGAATTATGATACAATAATTTTTATGTTTTACATGATTTGATTTGATTGGATATGAAACAATACAAAACAAATATACGAATTAAAAAAGAAAAGTTGCCTCGTTAACATATGTAAGAGCTGTTCCAGAATCAAGTTTAGAAGTGATAATCCCTGGAGATAGCGGCTTGAATCAGCCCAACTACCTCATCCAACCTTCAATGTTCTAGTGCCATTACCTGAAGAATCAATTGCAAAGTGCTAAAGGAAATATCGACTACAAACTAACCAGATGTTTTGTCCCCCCCAAAACCCGACTTCAGATATCCTGTTTGATCGAGATGACTAACGTCTCCCCAGGATTTTATGGTCCATTCCTCATCAGTCAAGTGAAATATGTTTACAGATGTATTGAGAACCTTCCCGCAAGACTTTCCGCCTGGGCAAGCCCGCTTGTAGAGTGATCGAATGACACCACCATGGGACACCACAACAACTCGCTCTCCTATCACAGAGATAAGCAACAATTTCAGATATTTAAGCCATTAAGATATTAGCCTAGTGATGTTATAAGGTAATGGTAAGCAGGAATGAAAATAAAGTTGTTCAAACACTTGTAGCTACACCCTGTTACCAGGACCCAGGTTTCATGGAAAATACTGAAGTGCCAATGAGTGCAAAAAGTTGAACAAACTATAAGAAACTATTTATAGAACATATAATTTAAACCTTGATTATGATCCTTTACAAGTGATAAAACATACCCTTATGCTTATTACCAATTCTCTGCAATGATGATGTGCAGCGATGATAGAGTTGGTCTAGGCTTTCTCCACCACCCTGACATGAAGAGAGTCAGAGTAAGCATTTTAAATGTATAATAAAGTGAAAATCCTGTTTAATGTCCAAGTAGAGCTCTATTTTCCTTTTACTGTCATCACACTTTTCTAGTTATTGCACATTTTTTTAATCAGAGCATGTGCTGTACCAGTGATTGAAGATGATTCAAACAAAAAAGACACAGATCAACAACTCATCAGTAACATATTAATATACAGTTAATTGCAATCAGTTGTACAACTTCAGAATTAAGTATGGTTGAGCAGAATAGTGGATACTGGATTGTGGTTAAGAATGACTAGTGAGACATGGCCCAAAAATAAGGATAGCTAGCAATGACAACCATTTCCTTCCATGTAGGGAGAGAATGCTAGTTACAAAATCAAGAAAAACTAGAATCAATTGGGCCGTTTCAAGTTTCGTATCTAGTGAAAAATTTGAGCCTTCATTTCTCGTGATATTAACTTGAGACTTAAAATGTTAGAGAGTCATGCTTCAAATGATGATTATTTGAACAAAATTCAGCAATATTATAAAACCCAAAGCTGGCAATTGAATGGCCAACACAATACTAGTTTAAATAGAGAATATTCTCAAACTAACAAGCCAGAGACAATATTTTTTTTCAAGATTTCCCACTATTGTCATTCAAGTTCAAAGCAAACCCAACTTACTGGTATATCTTGATCTGTCCTGCGTGATGAAAAAGCATTGTAAGCTTTGGGACTAAGCTTGGCTGCTTCACGATATACAATGCCTTGAAGATCCCCTAAATTTCTCTCCCGTAGGTCTGGATCTGTTATAACCTGGTTCATATCCAACAAAAAACGAAAACTGAAAATCTCCACATATGGCACCAAACTCCTCCAAGCCATAGAAAATATCTAGCATCGTGAAAACTTGAACCAAAGAATTCTCAAAGATACCACTTTAATGACTGCTAAATACAATTTTAACACATCTAACTCCAGGAGCATTGCTTTGAGATCCATACCTCTAACCCTCCACACCTGGCTGCAATTGTCTCAGCTGTCACAAGAGCTCGCTTTAAATCAGATGAATAGACAGCAGATATCTTAGGCTCCTTCGATAATCGGTCAGCCACCTATAAGTGAGAGGCAGGGAACAAAGAATGAGCTTAAGGCATCGACATCAGAGCAAGAAAGGTCATATGAACAAAAAATACAAATAATAACATACTGAAGCTGCTTGCTGTCTCCCAGCTTCATTTAGTTCCACATCCAAATGCCCCTATCAAAAGATATGGGAAAAAAACTAATAAGAGTAGCAAGATACACTGATACATCAACAAAGGCATCCACATAAAAAGAGGATGGATAGGTAAAAATGTAATCAAAATTTGAAAATAGGACCAATATGTATTAGAGGTCAATCAAAAGGAGTCAGCTGCGAGAATATATCCTTTTTGTGAGAATTAATCTGTTCGAGAACCTTGTCCATGATTTTATGCAGTTATTATCAGTCATCCAATCGTGGGATTCAAATTGATAACACTGTTTTGTTCATCCTCTTACACTCTATCATATGAATTTCATCATTCAGATAATATACCATTTTTGTTGTTTAACTTCTAAGTACAAGTACACACTTTTTATCTATCCATGTGAAATATAGCTGGCTTAGGCTTCTATGAAGCAAGATAAATACCAAGCTCTTTTCTTTACTGCTTAAACCTAACAAAACTTTATCCTCCTTTGATCCAATTCTGAAATCCCAAAAATTAGATTATATAGAGTGTGAACATTTAATTCATATTCAAATCTCAAAATATATTATACTCTTTCAACATCAAATTAAGTGTTTATCAATAATAAATCAAACTTACCACAAAAAGTGATTAAGATCAATAATCCAAACAAACAAATAAATAAATAGATCATAGAATCTTCGCGCACGCCATATCCCTAAGTATCCGATAATTTCCGAAAAAAAAATTCTATATTTAACATTTCTATGTCTAATTCAAATTCCAAAATATATAAAAAGATTAAATATTTTTAAAAAAATGTAAAACTTCTCGAGAAATTCAACCTGAATTCTTCCATCGGCGTTCCACTCCGTTTCTCCATGTCGGACAGCCACAATCTCAGCATAAGTTCCATCCATGCAGCTGTAATTTAACACAAACTTATTAAATCGAAAAAAAGAGTATTTTTTTAGCTTCCAGTTTGAGATATACTAACACATTTGAGGATTAGTGAGTTTACCTAGAGTTAGACTCAGCCATTGGTAGCGAGTCGGGCGGTTTGACAAGGTGAGTTGACCCACGAGCAAAGGCAAGACTTTGTTTGCGTATATTATCACAGTAGGGAGCTTTTATACCTGCAGGAAACGTCACGCAAACTGGAATCTTGACTGACCCTGGCGAGAAACGTGGAGAACGCAGACATTCTGCTAAAGAGCCCTTGGTGCGCAATGCGCTCATCTTACCTTTAATTTTTTTAAGAAAAAAGTGCTTAAACTTTTATATTAGATTGTAATAACGCGATAATTGATAATTGCAGCCTTAACTTCTAGGATTTTGTCCAAAGACACGTGGCACTTTAAGAATAATTTGATACGTGATTAATTTACAGTACAATTTTTTTTCTCAAAACCCAAAAGTTATATATTAAAATTTATTTGTGTAAATATTTTGCACATATTTATCTATTTTTTTTCAATTTTCTTTTGCTTCTCTTTTTTATTAAAATAATAGCGAATAAATAGTAAAAATTATAAACTAAACGTAACCTTAATTAATTGATGAAAGTGAACTAAGGTAAGTTGATGGAGGGAATTACAAATGAGTATTGATTTGTTAAGAAGTAGATTTGGTGAATTTGTATATATGTTGTGTTTTGTCAAATCATATAAAATATAAAAATTATTATGTTATAATTTATGACGATATATTTAACATCAAATCGATTTTTCGACTTTAAGTCCAAATACATATACAAAATTGTTCATGAACACCATATATTTTAATTTAAAGGTTTACAAGAAAATTGAGATTTCTTTAATAAATTACGATTTTTTACAATCTATACTATTGATTAAAAAATGGATTCCCCACAATGGCGACGTCAAAAAGTTTATTTAGTAAAAGTGTCATTCAAATATATAAAATAATGAAAAATTTTAATTACATTTACCACAATTTTATATTTTAAAAACGATATATAAAAATTTTGTTTTAATGTTTTAAAACACATTTTTCAACGTAGACAATTAATCTATTATTTAACTATCAATCTCTCATTCAATATGCAAAACAAGTCTTCAAAATATTCCTGGTCAAAAATACATTATTATATTAGTGGCAACAGATAAAATAAATGTTGGTATTATCAATAAATATACTAATAAATACAGTTTATTTTTTTCAATCTCAACCATTATTATAATAAATAACCAATTCTTTTAACCTAGAAAAATTAATGCTAGAATACATAAAGTTAGGCATCATTTGTCAAAATTACACCCAAAAATTCGAATAAAATTTAATTTAATAACATTTAAACACTTTTACAAAATATAATAATTAATTTTTTCTTTTGGGCCAGTGGGGGGGCTCAAGCCCCCACAGGCCACAACTTCCCAGCTGAAACCTCCCTAATCTATGTATATAAAAAATATTATCACATATATTATTGGCGTAATTTTTTTAACTTTACAACAAGATTAAAATAATAATACATAACCTATTTTATTTTATTTTTCTAATATTTCTAAAAGATTATGTGTTATCATCTTAATCCTACTTGTAGTGTTAAGAAACTCCACTAATAATATATGAAATAATTATCCATATAAAAAATTTCACATAAACTTAGGAGATCACTTATTTGTTTTGTCTTAATTCTCAAATAATTCGACCTCTTGACCTTAGGTTTTTAACTAATAATTAAAAAAAAATTATGACAAATTATAAGACTCAACCTCAATTATGAAATGTCCTTTAAAAATATTACGAAAATAAAAAATAAATAAAATAGAATATGTGTAATCATTTTAATTCCATTTGTTAAATCAAAAAACTTCACTAACTAATTGTGTATTGAATAATTATCCATTATAAAAAAAAAAAAGAAGACAGCAACATGGACATAAATAAATAATATAATTGACCATGATCATACAGCTATTATTACAATAATCTATCTCTGCCGTACACCATCCAAGTAAAACCAACAAACAGGACAAGACGAGAGAGACAAGCCGGTGAAAACAAGAACATTCCTAGGATCCTATCAAAATAATTCGGAAAACACCAGCATTACCAATGAAATAAAATCCTAAAAGCCATGAATTCGGGTAGCAATAAATCAGACTCATAAAGCAAAAGTTTCAGAGATATCTCTTATCTGGATCAGTAATAACAGCCATGGAATCAACAAACCATGCACGAGAATCAGACAAGGGAAGCAGCAACACCTTGGAGGTCAAGATGGAAGAATTGAAGAAAATGAAGGAAGAGCTGAAGAGAGCCAAGGATAATGCCACAGAATCATGGTTAGACTCCAAACCTCTCATCGATGAGCTTGAACGGCTAAAATCAGACCTCGAAGCCGCTCAAAATCGATGTTCCATGTCTGATAATGTGATTTTGGAGCTTGAATCACAACTTCAGACCATTGTCATGGATGTTAGATCCAAAAGGGCGGAAGAACTCAGGGCTGCAAAGATGGTTAATGAAATGAACTGGGAAATAGAACAAAAACGCGAAGAGTTGGAACAGTTGAAGGCAGACAAGGATGAAGAGCATAAAGCAAGATCAAAGCTAAAACAAACCTTGCGGCTAAGGAGACAGAATCTTCGGACGTTGCAACTCACACTCCGAGCTGTGCGAGTAGAATCAGAAGCTTTCGGAGCATCAGTAGCTGAAGCGCTTCGCTACATCAATTATCTAGAATCAGACAATTCTCCAGTAGAACTAACTCAGAGAGACTACTATGCCCTAAAGAGAAAAGCTAAAGAAGAAACAAAATTGGCTGATTGGCGGGTTGCTGTAGCCATGGAACAGAAGGACACAGCAGAGGCAGCGCAAAACTTAGCTTTAAGAAGATTAAACAAAACACAACCAGACAACAGATCAAAGAGGAGAAAGGCAGCAGACAAGATACTAGTAGATGAAGAAACAGAACAAGAGGAGCCAGGAGATCAGGACTTCAGTGAGAAAGGAGTAGACGAAGTCGTTGACAGAGGATCTGCACACCCAAAAGCTCGAGCGAAAGCAATTGTTGAGTACAAGCAAGGGAAGCCAAGATTGATGAGGAAGTCGAAAAGCAGGAAGATTAAAGAGTTCAAAAAGAAAAAGAAAGTATCCATTTTATTTCGCATAAAAAGTTGTCTTGTGCGGATAAGAGGATTGTTCAGATAAGCTCAAACAAACATGTTAGGAGAAACGCAGTTTCTGCTGCGAATAAAATGTCACTCTGCTTAACCAGAAATAAAAAGGAAGAAAAGACAATTCTGAATTAAAATTCATCCAAGTTTGAATATTTCCGAAAAAGAAATCTGGCAGGTTTTTCCCAGAGCCAAAGCCTGCACAACAGAATGAAATCGATAAGATCATTAGAATAGACGGGTATCCATGAGTCCGTGGCAAAAGCACAACAAAAATTCATATCTGATTTTTCCTAAATTCATAAAAAAAAAAATTCATTCCTGTGCCATATTTTTGGCGAAGATCTATATAAACATTCTAGAGTATGCCTTCTTCTCCTGGTCTCGTCTATCAGCGACCTGCAGTAGTTGTACAAATTCAATTACCTACATTGATGAAATTAAAGGGAAGCACAAATTTGACATGTTCGATAAAATAATATGTGAAGATCATCAACCTTCTTCCTTGCAGCTGCAAGCTCTTTCTTTATTCTACCTGAGGAGCGGAAAACATGATATAAGATGAAGGTCATCCCAGAGTTCTACTAAAAGAACTTAATTGAATGACATTGATGAACTATTATTAAGAATAATAGCAAAAACTAATAAGGGCAAGGATGATCCAAAGTTAAGTTTCAAACACACGTCACTGCTGTATATAATTTTATCAGGTGACAAAACCATGCCATTTGCATTAACCAAATATAAAAACCGAACAAGCCTAATGAGCCCCCCTTCTCAACCTTGAAACTGTAAAGGGGAAGGAAGGGAAGAGAAGGGAAGAGGAAGGGCGTTAGACCTGATGATTCATGTTTCTAATTTATATTTGTATCATGTAAAGTCATATTCGTATTATGTAAAATACGAATATTTCGTATCAAAATTTGTATTGACACGGAAAACATAAAACTTTATTTTTAGCTTTTATTATATTCATATACAATTTTTACCTAATTTTAACATGTGTCACCTTTGTGTCTTATATTCGTACTGTTTTCGTGTCGTGTTTAAGATTGCCAAGTCTAGAGGGCACGGGGAAGGAGTTTAGCAGCTGATTACTTGTGCCAGACAGAGTTGTTGAACTACTGCTTCTATTTCACAAGAGAGAAATTATACTGACCATCATTGGGCTCTAAGTCCAGTGCCTTTTTAAAGCTTTCAACTGCAGCATCTACATCATTAAGTGCCATATATGCCAGACATCAGTGAAAAAAAAATGCATGCTATGAATCAAGCATCCTAGGTAAACATGCAATAATTCATCAAATAAATTGAACAATTTGCATGTCAAAGCAAAACAGATAGCAAAGTAAGCAATGTCAAGGAAACAACAAACTTGGCTTTGAATGATTTCAGATAGTAAGTACTGACCTGGCCTTGGTGAAAGTAAGCTTTCACATTATCTTCACCATCATGAATTGCAAAGTCCGTGTCCATCAATGCTCCTTTTAGATCACCTAGTTTCAACTTGCAGGCCTAAAAAAGACAACATAGGCAGCAGTACATGACAGGAAATGAACATCAATAACATGAAAATAGTACGTATAAGTGACAACAGATATTAAAGTAGAGGAAGTCCCTACCATTACATACTGTCAAGCTAACCAGTACAGAGAAGATTCAATAAATGAGAATATGAAGTATGAAAAGATCGGAATGATCAATTTTTTTCATGCTAGATGCCTAAACTTATGAAGTTGATGATCTAAAATTTTCAAGCAATGCAATCACTTACGGAACTGTTTGTACATATTTGAGACTTGGTCTTCTGCAAAGATGAGCTCTTCCCTGTGCAATGGCAAATTTAAAATATGTCATCAAGAAAACTAAAGGATTCACAGCAATAATGGTATGATCATCAAAGAAGGAAACTTAGTTGTGCACCTTCATCAATGCCCTCCTGCTCCCAGCAGACATCCAAGTAGCGCAAAGCCTTCCAATATTTTCTAAGAGCAATCTTATCTTCTTGTTTCTGTATGAGAGAACAGCTAGGAAGATCTAGTAAGTAGCACTGTAGCAGCAAAGCAAACTTCCAAACAGAAGAAGTAAATAATCAAATGAATAGTAGAAATTGTACCATTAATAATCATTCATAATTCAAAGAGAGTACAAGGCTTTTATTATTAGATCAAATACCTTGTATTGCTCATTTCCAAAAGCTTTTATAGAATCTACTGCCTTCATCCACCAAGAAATTTCATCTGGTTTTTTGTCAAGGTCAGCTGGCCAATCAGGATAATTATCACCATCCTTAAAAAAGTTAGATATTCCATCATCTGCCCCATCAGGAATCTCTCCACAATCTGCAGTCATAACCTCTTGAGCAGGGTAATTGCCATCCTCTCGATAGAACGAACTACACCCATTCCTTTTATAACCTTCCCAAAAACCACATGTTTTCCATCGAGATGAGAGGTTCGAGTAGTTGTAATAAAGAATTGAGATCCATTAGTGTTAGGCCCCAAATTAGCCATTGATAACATTCCTTTTCTTTCATGTTTTAACTTGAAGTTTTCATTTTCAAATTTCAAGCCATAAATTGATTCACCCCCAGTTCCATCACCAGCTGATATATCCCCACCTTGTATCATAAAACCTCTGATAATGCGATGAAATCGCACACCCTGTAAATTAATATAGCTCCATAATTAAAAGAAAGAAAGAAAGAAAAGAAAGTACTACATTTCTTACAAAAGAAAAGTAAGAAAGAAAAGAAAGTACTAAATTTCTTACAAAAGAAAACTACTTGAAAATGCTTGGTCATATCCAGTTGATTAGTTTCTTCATTGCAAAATCAAAAGAAAAATGTCATATCTCTTCAACATGTCAAATTATAAGGTGATGTGCCTCAGAATGCCTGCGTTCCCATAAACATAGGACACGAAGAAAAGGATCACACAAAGGTAAAGGCAGGGTGTGGGCAGAAAAATCCATTTTCGGTAAGACGGGAGATATAGGAGAAAAAAAGCAGGTACAAATGAGAGCATACCATCATTCAACCAAAGTTCAAGAGCAAGAAACCAACAAACCATACCAAATTTAGTTCCCTTTATTCTCAATTTTTCAAATTATGTCTAAATGCATTAACATTAGAACAAACTGCATTAACAAAAACAAAAAAAAGTTATCAATTCCAGGTCGAAAAGACCTGAAGTTAGAGAGTCTATAAATATTCAGACTTTTTACTCTAAAAAAAATGTGTACTTTACATAACATAATACAAAATGTGCAAACAAAACATCTAAGTTCTACTAAATAACCATTTATTAAGATCTAATATTGCACGCCAGCTAAATTTCATTAAAGAAACACACACACACAAAAAAGGCTTTTTCTTTACTCAAAGCAAAACCCCCAACTTTACCCCCCACTAAAAGTCTAAAACTCGAATCAAAGAATGTTAACACTTTTGAAATTCCAGGAAGAAAGCAAAAGAACAAATGCTAAATAAAACATGGTTTCATGCATTTACATAAATAACTATTAGTGTTGTATATAAGAACGAGAAAAAAGGTATGTAACGCAGGGGAGCAGCAGTGTTTGGTTCAATGCCTTTCTCACCAGTATACAAAGCCCTGAAATTTTCAGCAGTTTTAGGCACAACATCCTTGAACAGCTCCACCACTATCCTCCCTTCCAGTTCTCCTCCAATACTTACGTCCAAATAACATCTTGGGTTCGCCATTTTCTCCCCTCTCTCTCAACTCTTTGCTTTTCAACCAAAAATAAAACAACCCTAATCCCGCTATTTATTTTGAACTCAAAACAAGGAAAAATCTTTACTTTCTGGCTTTGCTCGTTCGTTTGCCATGTGGGTTCGCTTTGGCCGCTGAAGTGGTGACCCGTACACCTGCTACTGCTTTTGGGAGCCTGCTCAGCTCAGTGACTGAAGTGAATGTTTTGGCTGTTTCTTGCGGGGTGGATGTGATAAGGTGTGGTTTGGTGTATGATAAGTTTGAGGTTTGAAACCGTGGAGCTTGGGTCTTGGGAGAGTTACATGACAAGGATTTTGGGTGTTCTTCAGAGTGGACAACGTTCTTTTTCAATCTTGGTCAGGATTGGGTTGGCATTCCGGCCGTACGATATCGTCTGTTGCACTGTATCAAGCCCGCCTGTCCGCTGATTTTCCGGATATGTTATGTATTATCTTTTCAAGAAAAATTACTTGACATGGACAGTTTTCAAACTCTTCACAGTCCAGTTAATAAAAGTAACATGTATCTCTTAAGATATTAAAATTTAAAATAAAATCACAAACAGCAGAAAATTTTCCAGGGATCATAATCTCATGAACATCAACATGCAGCAATTTTCCAATTTATAGCAGCATTGCAACTGGCTAACTTGCCATTTATTTCCATGTTAGTTGAACAAGGCTGATGACTAATAAGACTAACACATTACATGATGAGGAATTACCCATGGCCATCAGTTTCTACACCTTACATTTACGTGCCAAAGCTTAAATTATGTTCCATTCAGAATCCTGCAGTTCATTCCAGGCAGACAAAGACTTTCTTTGCTGTCTTTCTGGTACAAGTTCCTAAGCGACTAGTTGACCACTTTGCAGTTCTTCCTGATCTCCCCATCTTGTCCTGTTAGCACACCAATGTTGCCCATCTTCACCATTGATGCTCCAAAATCTCTTAAAAACAGGTAAGGGAACTTGCTGTAGTTAAGGACCATTGAAGCAGTTCTATTATCTGTGCTGAGAACATGGTCTGACTGCAAAAGACCAGAACTGTTCACGAGATTCTTGTAGTAGCTGTTGTCAAATCTGGTAGTGGTAACAGAATCTAAAGGAACTAAGTTGGTGTCTGAATCTACTTGATCCGGACACACACTTTGAAGACCTTTGAGAAATGACGCATCAAGCTCTGGATCAGGTTTGCCTGAGCCACCAAAGTTGAAGAGCCTTGGCTTGAAAGTGAAACATTGTGCAAAACCAATGGTGTGAGCACCTGCAGTATGCAGCAAAATAAACTTCAAGACTACGTACTAAATCATTCAGAATAAAGATTGATGCTTATGGCATTGAATTTGAAGGAAGAAAACCTGATAGCACAACCACATCCTTTATGTCAAGACCCTTTGAATTGAATTTGGCAATAATGTTATCCATGGACTCAAAAGGTGAAGGAAGTTCATTAGCTGCAGTCCTGTTTGCTGTTCGACCATCTCTGCGACCCAAGGGTACCATCCAATACGACCCCCCAGACTGAGATGAAATACAGATTATTTATTGGATTAACAAATTTTCTTTTCTCACCTATTTCTGTCCTTTCTACCAGGTAAAATCTAAGAGACGAATTAATGACATGAATGCATGAATGATGATTGTTACTTACAAAGAACACGGCCTCTCTTGCAGCAAGAGTTAATATGTCAGAACAAGAAACAGTTGATGGGCAGGCTTTCTCCACGTTAGCCTTTATATTGTCAATAACCTCATAGCCTCTTACTGAATTTTGATTCGGAGTTGCAGTTTTTTCCCCCACAAATGTCGAACCAACATCATCAAGTAAGATAGACGCATCACAGCCCTGGAGAGAATCCATGCAAACAAGTAAGTTCTATGTAAATTATTGCTAATTGCTAAGTTTGTTTCTTTTTATTCTTATGGTTTCTTAACAGAATAACAAGGCATTGATTTAGAAGTAAAGTACAAGTTCATTACATTGACAAAACAATCATGGAAGTGAAGTCGCAGGAGAGAGGCCGCCATCCTAGTATCATTAGCAATGGCTGACAAAACACCATATTTAACGATTTTTACGAGGTTGGGACAAGCGCTATCATAGAAGTTATAATCAAGTTGACAGAACACCAGGTGACTCAGGAACAAGGTGTAAAACAAGTGAACAAAGGGAACTTTGCAGGTTTTGTGTTCCATAGCTTGAAAGGTGGTGTTGTAGCTCAGCAATGGAACTAGGAGCCATTTATACACAAAGTAACCAAATTCAATCAAGTTCTTCATATAGTGGGAGAGTCATTATAGATGTCCCCTTCAATATGTTTGGTATAAACCCATGAATTTTGGTCAGCAATTGGAAAACGAAAATGGCTGTGAGTGGCATGCTGATGCATTCCTCTAGGAAAGATTCATTGAAGACTGTAAATTATGCTCTCAAGTTTGACTTAAATGTCTACACGTGAAGAAAAACTGGAGTGCAGAAACTTCAAATGCGCGAAGACACTCAAGTCATAGGCAAACAATAGTTGTTTTTTTCATAAACCATACTTTTATGCCGAAAGCAGTAGCAGTAGCCTAGTAGTGGAAGACACACTCACAGACAGTTAAATGGAGTTGTGAAACAGATCTATCAATGGACAATTTGCATATCAGCTAGTGCCATGCAACCAGCAATGGATAAGTATCGTTCAGTGTAAGCAGGAAAGTGGGAGTAGTTAAAGGAGTGGAAGAAACTAAGAATTAAATATGTGATTTACCTTCTATGAACTTGGAAGTGTCTAAGGCAATTGAGAGAAAGGAAGCCATTTCTCTATTTACTGTAGAATTGATTATTGAATTGTACTTGACAGCCAGTAAAGGATGTTTGTTTTAGAACTTGAACTACCATTATTTTAGATATTTAACCAGCTATTCTTGAGGTATCTTTGTGCTCTTGTAAACTTCTGATATGGGTTCCTCCCAAGCTAGGAACTTCTGATTTTCTTTGGAGCTCATAAACGTTGCATGTAAGAAAAAACCCTTGCTTTATAGAGGTTTAGTGTCCTATAGAAAAGTGCAACAACCAAACCTTACTTGGCACAAGTTTTTCTAACCAATTGTCTGTCAAAATGAATTTCCGTAAACAATCAAGGCTTAACTTAATCGGTATTATTTTTCTTTAAGAAGTATTAGCTAGATACAAGGTTCGATTCTCCCTTCACTTTCTTACAAAGAAAAAAAATTCATCAAATTTCTCACTGAAAGCGTGAAGTAATTACTTTGGTACAACTTTTCCTTCCTCTGGTTTCTATTGAGTAAACTTAGCATTAGTCAACAAAGCCTTGGCCTATACATTCAAGAAAAAGTGGCTTTATGGAAACAGCATGCAAGGCTCGAAGAATTTTGTTGTATCTTGACATTTCCATTTGGTAAAAGGGATTACTCCATCATTGCTTTCGTTTCCATGACCTACTTTGTGATAATTGATATCAATGGTGTCCCTCCCCTATTGACAAGACAGTTCTCTACCATTCTTTCATTTATGTTTTTGTCTGTCATCATTTTTATAGAACTTTGTTTGGTCACCATTCGCTTTGAAACACTGTAACGTTTCGCAGAACATAAGCAGACAGGATGAATGGCTAACCTAATTAATGATGTTACCAAAGTTTCCAAGTAACTATGAAGATGTTACAATGACAAACATGTCTGAAACTGTTAAGTCTGTTAGGATTTTATAAAACCTCCAGATCTTTCCTCTATTTTAAGCAAAAGGTTTCTCAGCTTTTAATATTCGATAGTGAATTGTAGGGCCAATCCAAGTTCTGACAGCACTACTGCACTAGTTTCTCCACTCAAATCTGATACGTCATACTGTTGTGTTCTTGTTGCAATAGAAAAGCCCTTGCTGATCTACTTTGTTTACTCTTCAATGATCCATTAATTTATCCTAAGGTGCATTGAATTCTGGCCACTTAACAATACTCAGACACTAACAGTTAATGTTGATCTAGTTTTTGTTTTTTCCTCTTTTTCTACCTAGGAAAAGTAGCTAGATTCCAACATGAACTCTGATGCATTGACTGCAAGAACTTTTTTGATTAACCTGTGGATGGCTGCAAATTGTAAACAGCGGCCTGCTTAGAGAAATCTTGGCCTCGGATGGCTCTAACCCCCACAAAGAACAAAGTTTCCAGTCAGTTTTTGAACCTGTTAATTTTCCAGGTTGAGTACTTTGGCGAGTGGCCTGAATATACCAGAGCTAAAGCCACAGGCTGTCAGGAATCAAGACTGAACTTGGCTCCATGTATTGCTAAAAGATATCTTTAAATCTGAAAAATGGCTAATGTCACTCATTGGTGCTATCGAATAGTTTAATTCTCAAGATTCAAGAGAATCATCTTCTGCAACCCAGCTTCATGACCACCAAATCTAGTGGCTTTACACGCACCAATTTGGAGCTTGTAATATCAGATTGAGCCAAAAGCACTTCAAAAAGCCGTTGTATTTACTTATAAAGTAGTGAAGGAAACAATCAAACAAGTTTTAGATATTCTTAGTACTCTTCTGAAATTATCTTTTTCCCATAAAAATGAAAATGAAAGAATCTAAAAGCCACATGAAACAAAAGAAAACCTCGTCAATTCATAACATTGTAATAGTAAAAATACAAGTACTAGAAGTTCCTTTCCAATGCAATACCCGATATAAAAACCAAACTTAATCTAGCTGTTTTTATCCTCTTCAGGAAGATTAAATCCAAAGTTCGAATCTTTTTTTTCTTTCATACCACCCATGAACTTAAAAAAAAAAAAGCAAAATCGGATATGACTTGTTCTTTTCCATGCTAAACTTTCTAAATTACTCTAACAAAGGATGTCACAGCATAAGTACTCAAAGCAGCTCCCCATGCAGTGAAAGCAGCTCCCCATGCAGTGAAAGCAGCAAGAACAACTGCATCCCCAACAACACCCAAAGAGAAAGAATTAAACAACTAAATATGTAAAACTAAACTATAACAAATAATCCTTTGAAATAAGAAAAAGGGTATTTACCACTCATCAACAGCTTTGTCTTGTTTATCTTCTTCAACCTGGAAGCTCTTGCTGGAAGTCTCTATGGATTGTGTTGCAGGTGGTTCCATTATTGTTCCTTGTCTGCTAGAACTTTCTGAGAAGATGGTTTTGTCTGGAAAATGTGTTTGTTAGGAAGTCTTGGTCTTAATGAGGCGAGCAAACTGAAAGAGAAAGTGAAAGGATGGGGTGTGATTGTACTTGTTCACGTGATCGCAATTAGCTCAAGTTGAAAAAGAAAGCATGAAAGTGATACCATTAGTATTCTTTTGATTTTTTTTTTTATTGATTTTTAATAAAGAAAAAGGCCATTGAATAGATTTAAGCTGACTAAACAGATGACTGGGAAAATGCTCAACCTGTGAAGCTTCAATCATAGATCCCAACCGTTGAATCTACCCAACGGTGGAAAACCTGACACAAACACCTTCCTGCTAAATCAACCAGTAACTTACTGTAATTATTCTGAGAATCTGTAATTTTTTTTATAGCCATTGGAAGGCAGTCTAAGCTATTAAGAGAGGATTGTTTTGTGGGATCCTATCAGATAATAATACCAATTCACCGACAAGTGATTGGAAGAAATAAAAATGAACTCTTTCTCTAAGTATTTAAACATTATTCGAACTCTAAAATTGTTATTGTTATGAGAGCTTTATCGTTTATTATCTCAATCCAAACAGAATTAATCTTAGACCGAAAAACAGATGAAGATATCTATGGTTACACTCAAAAAAATATAATACCAATTCCAAATTGCTATCAATCAATGTTAATTAATCATGTAATATTGTTATTGAACTTTCAAGTCAATACCTTTCCATGAGAATTCTAAAACTTTTACATAAGAAAAGGTAAGAAAAATGAAAATCTGTTTCCTTAAAACCTATTGGCATATAATTATTACTTGATGAGGTTTCATAGAATACTTACATTAGAAGTTTAATCAAATTGAATCGAATAGATTGTAAAAAGTAAAATATGAGTTCGATTTCATATTCAATTTCAAATTCAATTATTTTTATATGAATTTGAGTTTAAATTGAATTTTTTATAAATATTAAAAGTAAAATTGTAAAATAATAATTAAAATAATAAAAATATTTTAAAAAAACCCTTGAATTTCTTGTTACTTGAGTCAAAATTAAGATATTCGCACTCAATTTGCTTGACAACTCAAACCATTCGAATTTGTTTCAATAATAACCTAATCACGTTTGAATTTTACCCCAACCAAATTCGAATAGTTTGAGATCATGAATGTCCCATTGTTAAGCAATAAAATAAAAAATCAAAATCTAGCGCTCAGGTCTTGGACAACTTTAGTAAGGGCTTTTGATTCAAAGTTAACTGATTTAACTTTAAATTATGGTCTATGGTCAATTTTGGTATTGGCCATTGCTTTCTATCCTTTCTCACTCCTTATTCGTCTGCTCTGTTTTCTCCCTACAGGCAATTTCGGTTTCATGCCTCTTGTGGATCACACAAATGCAACCACACCATTCATTACTGCGTTAGACTTCAAATAGTACAAACTAAGGCGCCATCGATCTTTTGATGAAATAGCTAAAGAAAAATTATGACATACTATAAAATTTAGATTCAAATCAAAACAATCTTAACCCTCACCCCTTACAAACATTAAATTACAACAGTTCCGTAGAAGAAAGCAGGATCCGGAGAGCATAGGGCAACCCAGATTTGGGAATTAGCAGAATGATATACAGGCGAACTTAAACCTTCTAAAATCCACTAACTCATTCGATTCATGGAACTGGAAACCTTCCGTAAGATATACATGAAAAAAGAGCTTTCTCGATTTCGAAAGCTCTAAAAAAAAGTCAATAGTATACAAAAACCTGCTTAGATATCCTACTTCTGGATATGATTCCATGGTGGAAAGGCTTCAGGAACTTCAGTGGGGCATTGATGACAGAGATCAGGTAGGGAGCTTTCAGTTCAGCTCTCCATGGCCACAAGTTAGTCGGCATCTTTCAAGGTGTCCAAGGCAACGCTTAAAGCTGTCTTATCAGCAGAAACCTTGAAAAATAATGTACAGTGCTTATTCCTCTCTTCAATGCTATTTGAAAGTAAGGATCTTCTTAGACTCCTGGTTGATTGATTTATTATTGGTACCCGAAGGGCTGGGATGATGAGTATTTTGACTTGAGCGTGGAGGAGACAAACTAGGAAGAGCCTCAAGAGTAGAACGAGGAGAATATCGTGGGGTTGCCGCTACATTGGAACTCTTGTATTGAGATCGTTGTGCAGTCTCACTGGAGAAAAAGAATAATGTGTGAAGCTGGAGTAGACAGTCAAGAAAAGAGTAGAGTTTACCACATTGATTGAGGTTTATTTTGGTTTAAGAACAACAGTAAGGATATGCATATGACAAAGTATATAAGTTGGAAGGCAATGCAAAATGTGATTCTTACCGGTCAGGATTCATAGTTTTTGTACTTCGTAGGCTTTGCTGCACTAGCAATTGATCCAGTTTAAATTCAGATCGCTCTCTTGGACTTAGAGGCATATCCTGCATACATATTAAACCAGTTAGTAAATAAACTATTAGCTGTCAGTCGCAACACAAAGGGAAGTATTCTTATTTACCATTGCCTTTAGCCCATTAGAAGATGGGGCACTCGATGAGGCACCCAACTGTGATGAGCCTTTTACAAATTGATGCTCTAGTAACATGCTTGCAGATGGTCTCTCTGCAGGATTTCTTTGGAAGCAGCAGCGCAGGAAATCCTTCCCCTCGGATGATAATGTTTCAGGTATGGAAGGGGTATCCCTCATCACTTTAAACATAGCTGCAGCCTGCATTAACAAAGAAAATGTGGAGAAATTGGCAATGGCTTTTATATAAAAACAAACTAGACCATGCAATTGGTTGTTCTTATCATGCAGAAAATTACACCACTCTTATAAATCTTAAATGATTGGTGGACAAGGCCATCCAGCACAATCTAATTGGCACACAATGTAGAACTATTAGCATTATGAGTAATGCAGAACCCAACTTTTTGTTATTTTTATTATTCCGAATCTGATGACATTTAATGCAACACTTGGCACTTTGAAATTTTCTCAAATGCTCAGCTAGATTAATAAAGTAAATTAAGATAAATAAGGTGCTTACCCCTTCATACTCACTCCATGGTGCTTTACCAGTGAACATTTCAATAATCGTACAACCCAAACTCCAAATATCAACAGCTAGAGCGAGATCAGAACTATTATCTTTCTGCATCACTGCATGCATGAGCTGCAGGGAAATGAATGATGTCAGTATGTTTAAACTACAAACCAATATTTATTGCTATAGTTGTGAGATGGTACCTCTGGAGCCATCCAGTATGGGCTTCCTTTCAAAGATAGATCAGCTCTTTGTCCACTAAGCTGTGCAACAAATGGATACAAAATTATTGAAGCTGAATCAGAAAAATAACTAGCAAAAACTTCAAGGAAGATGTCTCCGAGGAACAATAAGTAATGAAAGGCAAAATTTTGATGATGATAATGGAACACATCTGCTATGCCAAGCTAATCAACTCCAATTTTTGCACAGCTCATCGCTGACACAGTTAACTATTCATAGTACAGAGTATCTCATCTTTCTTCTGATTCTTATTATTTTGGCTTGAATATCAAATTAGATTAAGTCTTTAGAACTTTCTCCTTTTTCTGTATTTGATAAAATTAAAATGGGTATCCTCAAGCTTTACTTGGACCTAATCCCTTCCCCGGGTGATCTTACGGATGCACTCCCCACATCGGCCTAATGCGTTCAAGATTTTACCCCTGGAGTGCTCCCCGCAAGAACTGAACTCTGATTGACAAGGAAAGGGAGCTCCTCTCCTTAGTAACTGCACTAACTATTGTAGGTAAGGCTTTAGAACTTTGAAATTGAAAGCAATTACCTTTGCTAATTGAGCATTTGATGTCTCCTAGACCAGAGGATAATAATAACATACTTGTAAAGCAAAGAAATGAAGATTTAAAAGATCCCTTGCCTGAAGACCACATAGCTTCAGTTCTGCCAGCACACACCAGATGTTGCAACTTTGTACAAGAACAGTAATGATCTCAATGAAAAAGACTTGATCTATCTTCTAACTTCATTTGTGCTAATGTCAATTTATATTTGTTACTTCTTTTATGCTTCGCTAAAATGTCCAAGAAAGGACTGCAGTGGTGAGGATGAATTGCAATAAATTTCCTTTTACGTTAAATTTTTATTTTTGTGTGAGGAAGGCTGGGTAGACATTAACTAATAAAAGATCATATGGCTACAAATTTACATGCCTTATCTGTGACTAGCATGTTTCCAAGGAGAAGGTTGAAGATATGAAACTCACATGTTTAGACATCCCAAAGTCAGCAAGCTTGACAACTCCGCATGCATCAACAAGCAAATTAGCCCCTTTAATATCCCTAAATAGAACAGGTAAGAAAATATGAAGCTAGCAATAATTCAATCAAGAATAATAAATAAACTCTTTCCTCTCCTCAAACTACTAGTATTTCTGTGCTTAAAATTTTGAATTAGAACTTAAAAGTACATTCATTTACTTCTACACTCTAATTGGCTATTTTAAGGCACATGCCAACTTATTTTAATTTTTAACCCAAAAATCAGAATTGTGCTTTCTACCTGTGGATTGTCATTGTACTGTGCAGGTAAGCCAACCCGGAAAGAATATGGCGAGTAAAATTGCGAACAACAGATTCTGTTATGGCAGCACAATGATCATGAATATATTTATTAATTGAACCGGGATGAACATACTCCAGATATATGTATAACTTGTCTTCAACCTGCATATGCATAATTTGAATTCCTTAAAAGAAGTTCTTCAGATAATAAGTGGAGTAAGAAGAAGAGGGTGAAATCCTAAACACACAATTGGCATGTTACTTACTGTTTCACTGCCATAATACTGAACTATATTTGGATGCTTGAGCTGGCTAAGAACCTTAATCTCCTGCAATTAAAGTAGTTAGGAGGGTGGTAGAAGAAACAAACAGCATAAGGTAATCATTAAATTCTCACTCTTCCTTCTCTAGAGCGAAGAAATGTAATATTTGCTGCAGAAATACCTGCTCTAGTTGCTTTATAGACTCTGCAGATTTTGGGTCATCAGGAAATATCTCAACTTCCTTCATTGCACATAAAGCTCCAGTTTCTCTGTCAGAAAGAAGAAGCCCCTTTAGCATTTAGATAGCAAGAGCAACAGACAGCAAAGCTGCATAGAACTTGTATACCTGTTACTTGCAACATAAACACTTCCAAATGTACCACGTCCAATAAGCTTGCCTTTCTGCCATTGACAAGTCATCGGCAACGGCTCTGGTTTAGTTGTAACTTGGGGAATGGAAGCTGATGATGAAGCAATGGCTGCTCCTGGAGGAAGAGGTAATGGATGGACATAGATAGGGCCATTACTTTCAGGTCGGGATGATGAGATCTCAACGGACAACTTCTGATGTATTGGTGAAGAAGGTCCGCTTTGGCTTCTATTCTTCCGACGAGGACTTCTATTTGGTGGACTGTGAGGCGGAGTATTTTCGGTGCTAAATGCAGTCAAATCATAGAATGCTGGGGGAGGAAGCCCTGGAACATCTAATATTGGCATCTCTGGGGAGGACCAGACTTGTTTACCTGTAGGAACAATGTACTGTGGAAACATGTCACCGGTACTCATTCGGTGTGGGCTCATTAGAGCACGACTGCTGAATGGACTTGAGGGAGCACTCCTAATAGGAGCATACACCCTGAATTCATCCTGAGAACTGTCCCCTCTAATCACTTCTTGATGTAGCACCTTAGACGATGATCTTGTGTCCACATGCTCTGCTGTCTTCCCTGAGTCACGAAAAGCAAACATCCTGCAATAGGCGAAATTAACAAACTCTCAATTATTGCAAAACCAATAAAAGAAATCAAAATGTCTGTATTGACTCTATAAATATAAAACCTAAAACTGCTCTGCAAAACAAAAAGCACATTTTATTAAAGCAGCGGTCAAGTTATTAAGAACAAACCCATACTGCCATACATGAAATAAGCATTAAATTTTCAGATTGATCATATTATCAATCAATTAATATTGCAATTATGAATAACTCATCCTCTAAGATCATAATTTGTTTCTAAAATTTCCTAAAATAAGCAAAGTTGACAAATGAGATACCAATCTCCTTAAAAAATTAAAAAAAAATAAAATATCAACCGATTCATGGAAAGTAACCACAGACATGATAATAAATGTGGAAATGAGAAAGAAATATAAAATCTTTTCTTTTTCTTCATTTTAATCTAAAATTAAATCATAATTGCACAATCTTTCTTAAAATTTGTAACATATTGCATCAATTAAGACAGGATCAAGAACTTTCTAACTAAATATTATTTGAGAAGAAAAAAATCACCTTAAATTGGAAGGTATTCCATCTGCTTTTTCTCTATCTCTATCCTCTAAACTTTTACCACGTCCAACCTCGTTCGGCGACAGCAACCGTTGCTCCCCGTCTCCGTCTGGAACCGGAAGCGGGAGCGGCAACGGTACCGCCAACGCCGACGACGAAAATGAAGTATCGGTACGGCTGGACAGCGGCGCCGCCACCCCCTCCTTCGTCTGAACAACCTCCTGATCACTGAGACGCCTCAGCTCCCTTTCCCTCGTCAGCTTAGGTCCCGCAATGCGAAACCCCAAGTAACGAGAATTGTGACGTTGATTGTGACTACGCTGATGACAATTATGATTATTACTATTATCTTGAAAATCCCTTCCAGGAGAAGTTCCCGACGCGGCGGCGGAGGAAGAAGAGGAAAATGAAATATTCTGAAGCCAACGCATGGCTAGAGATCATTCTAAAAAGAAGAAATCGAATTTCCAAAGCAAAACAATTTCGAAATAAAAATTCTGAAAGGAAAAAAGAAACCTAAATCCATAAATTTAGGTTAAAAAGAGCAAAATGTGTTAGATGAAAACAGAGTTTTGGTTTGGATTTTGGAGGTTGCGAAATCTGTTTATTACGTGTGTCTGAATGAACGCGGTTTCCGATAGAAGCTTTTTTGTTTTTAAAGAGGTCAATAAAGTCAACAGACTCTTTTTTTCTTCCTTTTTATTTTTTTATTCTACTTTTTTATGATTAAAAAAAAATTTTTTTCTGTTATTTGGCCATAGCGTGGATTTCGATTATAAAATTCGTTAGGTTAGCTAAGGATATTGGTGATACAAATTAGATTTTAGATTAAAAATTGACGTGGCAATAAAGATACTTAATTTATGTAAAACTAAATTAACAAAGTCATACAAATGCCCCATCTTAAAAGGATGGCGGTTATTATAATTAGTGATGAGATTTTGTGGTTAAAGATGAATTATGGTATATTATAAATTTGGGTTCGAATCCAAACGTCTTCATATTCAGTTATTTAACATTTAAAAAAAATTTTAGAATAAATAAAATAAGAAACAAAAATAAAGCCAATGTTTTGCATAATTATTGATAAATAATATTTAGCTAGGAGACACACTAAGCTTGATCCAATTAATCCAATAGGCTTAGCTTAGGCTACGCTCAATTGTTTTTTGTCTTCTCAATTTCATCTCATGACTTGAAGATAGACTAAATTTACCAAGACAGACAACATTCTTAGGATAAAAAACACATAACATGATCTTAGTCCCTCTCATGGACCACGGCATATATATATATATATATATATGTATGGCTATATTTTAAGACAAATGGATCTTTGGATTTTATTTACCATTTATAATTTTTTTTGGTGTAAACCATCTGGTTTTTCACACCATTCTGGTATAAGACTAATCCGGATTCAAGCCGGATAGGACCCAAAGGCGATAAAACTCTCCCTCAAGAATTTTAACACAGCTGCATACCCAGACTCTAATTCGAGACTCTAGTTAAGCTAAACAGTCCTTACCAGTTGATTTATTACTTTATACCTTTCTCTCTAGATCTATTATACTTGATCACATGTCGAACATTTGATCAGCTTTAGCAAGAATATTATAATTTGGTTCACAGTCATAATGATACCCTCAATTACTTTTTGTGGATATACCAAACCCCGTAAATCTTTGTAACTTTGATATTTGATCCACACTATTTACATCTTCAACAATAATAATACCAATGGATTAATAATGGATGCCGACATGTTTGCCAAAGGAGAAAATAAATACTACAACTTGTTTGTCTCACTAATGATTCAGTAAATACGTGTAAAATATATTTGTAGAATGGATACCGACATATTTGTTGTTAGTAATTGATTAATCTTTTTTAATACTACAAATTATAATTTATATTAATTTTTATTTAATACAAAAAAAAATAAAATAAAAACTCAGTTTAGAATTTGAATATGGACTTTTTTAGCTTTGTGAAGACTCACGTCATTGGGTATTTGAAGAAGGTTCAACGGCCACTCTTGTTTATTTTATTATTGATAATGGTGCACTAATTTTTTTCTTTACAGCTACTCTTTTCAATCATTAGAAGAAAAAAAAAAAACATAAAGCTTTGCAGACTCATTCCACAAGGTGATATATGTTATATGTGATTAATTCAACGTAGTTGGGTGATGCTTATGGTTGATTATGGATAAGATAAATTAATAGGAAATGAAAATCAAAGATTATAATCCATTACCTGAAAAAAAAGTATTTTTTTAAAATTTTTTCTTAATTTTATTCTTGAACACAAATGAGACATTGGTTCACTAGTTTCCAGTATTGTTTGATTGATTTAAATGATTTATAATTATGGTTGTAAATCAAACTTTAATTGATCATTCTTTTGTTAATGGAATTATTTTAATCTTTAATTATGAACGATAAAAAAAATATCAAAGAGAAGATCGAAAAAGATTCGTAGCAAGTCTTTCGTAAAAATATAACATAAGAATAAAAAAAAATTATTTTTTATAAAAATGAGTGAAGAAAAAAATTTTAGCTAACGACATAGCATAAATTCATATATTGATTTATTTAGGTAATCTACTTTAATATTAAAATAAATAGGGGAGACGATGAATTAACAAAGTGAAATATTGGAAAAAGAATAATAAGATACTAAAAACCAATGATAAATCGAGTTAAAAAAAAAAACCAATGATATATCATAAGAGAATAAATAATAGAAAAGTAGGTATAGTAATAAAGAAAAATTTATTGGAACAGCAATTACAAGTAAGGAAGAAGTGGATGAACCGACTTGGTCCTACTCTTTACTTTACATCCATTTTCATCGTCTCCTATAAAAATAAATACAAATACTCAGAAATCCTAAACCATCTCCATCTTTCTCTTTTCCACGTAAGGCTTAGTCGAGGAAAGAAAACAGTGAACAGAAGACCGAGTCACACTGCACTCGGCAGAGTGCCCGTAGGCAAGGTCAACAGTCAAACATTCAACGGAACCACAAAGCAGAGGAAAGAAAGGGCTTCCTCTTTGGGACGCGTTGCCTGTGCAAAGCTTCCCTACAAGTTTGACTCTCTGATGCAAATGCCATAAGCAGCCCTGCGAGAAAAAAACAAATGAAACACCGGGAAACGGGTTCAGCCAAAATGGAAGACTTGACTGGGAAACCGGTTTCAGCAAATGTCAAAATCTCTTTATTTTGTTGACTGTGGATTTGGAATCTGGTTTTCAATGTCATCATTAGAACTTGTTTTGTCAACTACAAAGCTACAAGCTTGTCAAAAGACAACAAATTTTCAATCTGGGTACGGCCCAGATCATTGGAGAAACATTGATGTTGCTTGAAGTTGCAGGAAACAGTCATACTTGTCTCTAAATTAAGGTAGCTCAAAGCTGCAGACCAGTTCCAAGTCGTGGTAATGGCGGACAAGAGAGGAAGAAAGAATTGGTTGTTTGAAGTTATCATATTCAGAGGATATTCTATAACTAGCAAGCCATCTATGAACTGCCGACATGTTTTTGGCAGAGGAAAGTCTTAAGAACAAAAATGAAAGCAACTGAAAATCTTGGTTTTTAACTAGATAAAGGGTCATGGACAGGACAGCCGACATCTTTGGCAGAGAGAAGTCTTTGAACTTCCTTAGACTGATAAGTTAGCATCGACGTTCAACAAATCATAAACAAATATGTCCGAGAACAAAATTTTCATCGTTCCAGGTTTCTAGTATGCAGAAGAAAAAGAAGGAACTAAAACACCTATTTGGTTGGTTTTGAACGTCAATCCCTATAGGTAAGTTATCGTCGACAGTCAAAGAATCATCAATAAATATGTGGTGAACAAAATTTTCGTTGTCTGAATCTATTACAAGAATTCTTTGTATTCTACAGTCAATAGACTATCCATTTCACAGGAACCACCTAGTCTTAATGTTACTTTGAAACAAGGTTTGAAACGGCCAAAGACACCCATACAACATGCCAGTGATTCCATTAATGACTACTACAAAAAACCAGCACTGTCTGATTGCATTCTTAAGTGTTAAATTCGTAGTCTCTTGGGAAATCTAGAATCACCACATCAAGAAATATCAGACTTATTATCGAAATGCTTTTATCATGTGACTATGCGTCACTGATTTTGAAAGCCAACTTCATGCTTCTTTAGCTATATCTTCACAGGCTCTGGGTTTTCAGAATATGTTGGCACAATCTTACATATAGGCATGCTTTCATTCTTGCTTAGAAGCTTCAAGGAAGAATGAACTTCAAGATCATGCATGAACACTCTATCATCAATATCTAATTTGCTCACGTCCACCTCAATTTTTTGAGGAATGTGTTCTGTTGGGCCTATAAACTTTAGGCTAGTTCTTATCCTGTTGAAGAAGCCACCTGTTATGGGATTAAAGTGCCATCAAACAAAGTTTTCAAATGATAAAGTATATTCTGATTGTCAAAGACTTCGATGTGATAAAGCAGGGGCAAAATCATGAGATATATTAGTGCAATCCCACGTTTACATAACAAGAAAAGAGAATAAGAAGAAGAAGTTCAACAAGTGGTTTCTCCATAAACAACATGTTAAAATAAGGAAACCAGTAAGTATTCCTGTTTGTCTGTTTTACAAGCTAGTTCCTAACAAGAAAAGTAGTTAAAGGGTATAGAAAGGCAATGACAACATGGTAAGCAAAGGCGACATGCTTGTCTGGGTCCTTGTCCATCATTGTTTGCATCCAGAAATCTGGTAATGTAATGCATTTAATGGAAGCAATAATATGAAAATCAACGAAACACAACTAAGATGCAGAATACGGGCAAGAAAGGAAACAGATAACAAGGAGAAAGCTCCAGGAATATGTAAGGCTAAAGATAGTGTCATAAATTCCGTAAAACAAAGTAGTTCTTTTCTTTTTGCTATTAGAGGTTGCCAGGGATTGAACCCTGATCACTGGAACTAGGTTGTCGGCAACAAAGAGATCATTTCAATCATGCCTTATGCCTAATAATTGATTTTTGAATTCTAATGGTTCAGCATTTCATCCCTAGACTCCGTTCTTAATAAGTTTAGTTGCAAAAGTATACCTGAAATAGAGAAGAAGTTGAAAAGGACCCTTGGAGAAAACATTAATGCACAAATGTTATAAAAATTTGTTGACATAACACAAAGCAACAAATTGTACAATCTAATCTAACCAGCCACGGAAGATCTCTAAGAAAATGTGATTTGTGAACATCAGAAGTTCCCACATCATATAACATATATGCAAGAAGATGCCTGGGGACTAGAAGTGTAAACGAGTCAAGCTATTTGTGAGCTACTCAAGCTCGACTCAATGATTATTCAAGTTTGACTCTTTATTTTCGAGCTGAGCTCGAGCTCAAGCTACCTGAGTAACGAGTCGAGCCAAGGTCAAGCATCTTAATACTCAGTTCAAATGGCTTGCAAATTTTATCAAGCTTTTTTTTTTTTGGTTACAAGGGAATATTAAATAACTGAGAATGGGGTGCTTGGATTCAAACTCAAGACTTTTAGTATGCCACAACTCATCCTTAACCATTAGGTCAAGAGGTTGTTGGCATCAAGCTTTTTTTTTTAATATATATTTTTAATATTTTATTATTAATTTATTATTTTACCGTCATAATATATACTTAAAAACTGACAAATCGAGCTTATTGAGTCGAGTTCAAGCCTGTCGAGTTGAGCTCAAGCAGCTCAAATATTCTATCGAGTCGAACTCGAGCTTCAAAAACCAAGCTTGATCAAGTATAAATTGAGCTTCGAGGCTCGAGTTTGCTAGTCAAACCGAACTCGAGCCTGATATTGGATTGTCTTAACTCGGCTCGATTACACTCCTACTAAAAACATGCAAACACAAATGATTTTCAAAATTATAACAGTAAAAAAAAATATCAGTCAATAGTCTCTGCAGGCTAAATCGCTTCTATATTTCTAGTTTTTCAATATATCCATATTAAGAAAACAATTTATTTTGTCCCAAGAAAACACAAACACCATATTAAATAGGGTGCCATGTGACCATTGTGCTGCATGAGTAAAATCACAAAGGAAGACTCCACAAAACATAATGGCATTACTAATTTTCTATTTAACTCTAAAACCACGACAACAGATATCTGATTAGTTTCTTAACCATAAAATTTCAGTTAGTTAACAAATATAAGATTCTCATCCAAATGGAGCAATGGACAAAGCTAATTTCCCATCATATAAAATTTAAATAATGCATAACATTAATCAAACAAAGACTAAATGAAGCAGTTTTAGTAAATTTCTTTACCTTTCTTAATACCAGGGCAATCCTCTTCTCCTTTGAAAACAACAGGCACATCAACCTTCAACTCAGTCCCTTCATCCGCCCAAACAAACACCAAATTCAATATCTTCCCACTCTCCTCATCCCTATGAATCTATAAAACAACCCAAAAACAAAAATTTGAACTTAGGTAACAACAAAAGCTAATAAACCAAAAAAGAAAGTAAAAAACTTGCCTGATGGGTAAAACTCTCCCGGATTCAAGTAATACAGAAGACCCAGAACCGGCCCGGATATGAAGTTGGAACATTGTGGAATAAAAGAAAGGGAGTTGAACGGACTTGAGGATGGTTTGAATCTGCTTTCTTTCGGTAGTTAAAAGTTGTTTCCTGGATGGAGAACGGTTGGTGGGGTTTTTCTCGAGCAAGCCTTGAGAGAAAACCACAGCTGGGATTCTACCTTGGGCTCTGTCACGGCTCGAGATGCGCTTCCGGTGCATTCTCGAGGGATGGCTTGGATGGTGTGGTAATGGTAGGAGCTTAAGGGTGAGGCGGTGGGGGTTTGGACCACCGTTTTCAGACCACGCCACAACCTCGACATTAGGGTTTTCCTTCCAATGTAGAAGGGAAATGGTGATGGAATTCGCCGCCGGATTGTGGGTTGCTGG
Source organism: Heritiera littoralis (assembly GCA_031772115.1). Lineage (NCBI taxonomy): Eukaryota > Viridiplantae > Streptophyta > Magnoliopsida > Malvales > Malvaceae > Heritiera > Heritiera littoralis. Next base: position 2,580,146 of record JAPDPK010000044.1, read on the forward strand.
CAGTTTCTCCTCAGACCGTGGAGGTTCGGAATGAGGGTTTTGTGGATGGTTAGGGAGGGACAAGTGGGGTTTAAGGATTTGGGCCATGATTGGGGCTGGCTTCATTTGGGAAAGAGTGGGCAAAATATGTTTCCAAAACTACAAAACAAGAGATCCAATTCATCCCAACAATTTATTATTAGGGCTGTTGGCCCATGAATGTATTATTTTGTGAATACGACAAGACTCGAGAGAACTTTTTAAACATGATATTCTCATAATCAACCATTAATTTTAGAATAATTATTTCATATATTATCAGTAAAATATTTTTATTTCACAAACAGTATAAATATGGTGACACGTATTTTATTTTTTTATTTTTATTTTTTTAATATTTTTATAGGACACGGATCACGATCTTAATACCGCTCATGGAATAAAAATATTTCATTGACAATATATGAAATAATTATTCTTAATTTTATATAAAAAAAATTAAATATTGTTAGATATCTTATTATTTATTATATTAAAATATTAATATTTTAATATATTTTACTGAGATATGTAATAACCATCTAACTCTATTGATAAAATTATTTAAAAAATTCACTTCTGAGCGATATATTGGATGATTTTCTCTCAATATTTTCACTTGTTTTTAATTTACTTAAAGATAACGAATGTCCCCAAATAGGCAATAGAATTTAAAAAAAAAAAAAACTAGAAAATTCTTATGCTTTCTAAAATAATCTGAAAATATGAAGTCAATGTTACTTGTTGCAAATGGCAGTTTGTTGGCCAACCACATGTGTGAAACCTGCACTGCACTGAAGTTTTAGCTGAAGTTGCAGCAACAACCAGAATTCTTGCCTGCCTCATATTGTTGAAGATTTTAGTTGTATGATATTGATATTACTCTTCAAGTTTCTAACTTCTAACTACTCAAAAGAAATACTTAATAAATTTGCATGTTCAGGTTTATGCATCGAATTGGTTTCATCACGAGAACTTTTCTCATAATTATAATTAAAAGTGAGAGTAAAAATTGTTTGAGTTTAAATTCAAAATTTACTATATATTATCACTCAATCAAAAAGTTACTAATTTTTCATCACGAATACATGATTTTTTGCTATTTACATTTTAAATGAGTAATATTGATTATAAATAAATTTACAACTCGATTACAATTACGAGAATACCATTTTCTTTGCGTTCTGACGAAAGCAACTGTGAATTGGACGGTGGTGGGATGGGAGAGATCGGAACACTCTGAGTTGACGCGCATGCTACATGGACCTGCTCAAGCTTTTTGGCCACCTCCTTGCGCAACTACCTTTCTACCCCATCTTTATTTTCAAATAATTTATTTTTGAATAAATTAGTTTTAAAAAATAAAGATGATTATCCAATATAAAATAAGGATTTATATATGATGCACTGACAGTGTATAGTTTCTATACACTGTCAATGCATAAGAGGTTGACACCTCATCAATAGGCCCTTATATGCAAATATAAATAAATTTTTTTAATTTGCCCATAAGGGCCTATTGATGAGGTGTCAATCTCTGATGCATTGACAGTGTATAAAAACTATACACTGTCAGTGCATCATATACAAACTCATAAAATAAATGGAGTTATTTAACTTCACAAGTGGAGTTAGAATGATAACACATGTTATATTTTATTTATTTATTATTTTTTTAATATTTTTAAAGGACATGTATTATTATCTTAACACTGCCTGTTGAGTAAAAAAAAATTCATTGACAATGTATTAAATATTAATTCTAAAAATAATCCCTTACTAATTCATAAAAAAAGTTTTTAAATATTGTCACACAATTTTTTTTATCTCTAAGATGAATTAAATCCTTGTAAAACCATTTTAATTACTTAAATCAAATCAAATCGAAACGGAAATTATTTTTTAAATTAAATTAGTTAATTAATTTTTAATTCAAGACTATAATTATTTTTTTAAACATAAATAAGTTGAAAATTTATCAACAACCTTTTGAGTGAATAATTAGAAAAAATTATTATACTATGACGTAAGCTTTGGATTTGAATCCACAAAGAAGGTAGTTAGAGTTTTATTTGGAAACTACCAACTTTACCAAAAATTTATTATTTTACTTGGAAATGCGAACATCAGACGAAAAAAGTTATGAATGATAGAGGGATCCACGTTTCCTTTGAGTGCCCGAGATGCAGCAATGAAGAGGAAACTCCTCTTCACTGTCTCAGGGACTGTCCTGTTGTTAATCTGTTTTGGAAAAATTTGGACATTCCACGAGAGCTTTCCTAATCTTTTTCTTTTGGAATCAATCAGTGGTTGGATTGCAATTGTGAGTCAGATTATACTACTGCAGATAGCAAACTTCCTTAGAAACTTATTTTCTCATTTGCACTTTGGATTATATGAACCAATACAAATAGACTTTTTTTTGGAAATATGTCTCAACCTGTCGTTATCTGGAAACACAAACTCCTTTTATTGGCAAGGGAGTTTTAGGCTATTAAAGGTAACGAAATGTGTTTGAAACAGAGGTCGACTATCAATATAGGTTGGAAACTTCCCCCTTTGAATTATATTAAACTCAATACAGATGGATCCGCTTGTGGTTATCCCCGTAAAGCAGAGGCTGGAGACATTTTTCGTGATCACTTAAGGAACTGGACTGGAGGATTTTCCCATAAATTTGGCATCTTCAATAGCTTATGTGCAGAGCTACGGGAAATAAGAGATGGTTTGCAAGTTGTGGTTCATCGTGGATTGATGAAGCTAATTGTAGAAGTTGATTTCAAGAATGCTCAAAGGTATGTTGTTGAGGACATTCCTTCGACTTATGCTTACTGTAAGTTCCCCACATAAGTTAACTACTTAGTCAGTAGTGTTTTATAGGAAATAAAAGACATGAGGTTAGTTTCATAACCTCTTAAAACTTCCTATTGTGGTCCTATATTTTATTATCGTTATCTAATAAATTTTTTAATTAATTATCCATATCTACAAGTGATAACTGCCCACAAATTGAATTACGTTTTTAATAGGAAGATGTATATAAAAAAAATAGGGTATTGGGTCCCTAATCAGAGCATTCTAAAAAACACACCATTAGTGAGTCTGCTTAAGATTAGAAGATCAAATACGAAAGAAACGCAATTTCATAGCAGCTCAATATTTTTGGTATCAATGGATGGAGGTTAGTATCCTGTTCCACATTTATGATCTGTAATGTGTTGTTTTGGTATTAACACATTAGATAAATCAATCAAAAAAAATTCTTACAGTTAGTATCCGAGCCAGGTTAACCTCTACCTTGAATTTATTTGAGCAAGTTATGATTGTTTTATATGAATAAAATGTTTTGAATGCATGTTGAAGATTGTTTAGAACCAACGATGTTAGCTGTGATTCCTGATTTAATTTACCAATCACGACAGATTTTGCAAATTTACAAATTAACTTTCTGTGGCTAAGAAACGCATGAAGTATTTGACTAATTGACTTCAAAATGCAACAATTTACAATTTTCTTTTTGGCTAACAAAAGGTTATTGCCTGAACGTTAGACATAAGGCATGCTGGCACGCTATTAAATGCTTCCAACATAATCATTAAAGCATTAAAATAATGGGAGATGGAAAGCATTTAAAAGCTTAAGTTTAATATATATATATATATATATATAAAATTCTGCACCAAATATATATATGATTAAATGCTAGCCGACTCAAGTAGTTATGCTCTGATTTTTTCTTTGCTTGCATAAGTTTTAGAAATTACACATACGGTATTTGGTTTAGTTTGTTGTCGTTGTTTCTAAACAATATGATAAATCTTGCATTATGATTCTGGGCAAGAATTTAAGAGTATTGATTATTAAATTAATCATAAAAGATTTAAGTTTATACCATTATTTGATTCATGATTTATTTTTATATGCTTGAATTTTATGTGTAAGTAATGAATGTATGTATGCAATGTTATCTATTTATGATATGTTGATTGTGTACATGATTGAAAAATTATTATTTATGCATAAAATTCGATCTCATGTGATCTATATAATTTTTCTTGATCAAGGAATAGCCACAACATCTTTTGATTAGGTTAAATTATATATCAAGTATATTCGGTCACATATAGAAAAATGACATTAATTGTAATTAATCAAATTTAATATAATAAATTTTATCTCACAGGAATTTTTATTATATTTGTGTGATTAATTAGGATGAAGTAACAAATTATTTTTCTTAGTTTACCCACAGGAATTAAGAAAAGGAATATAATTTGTTAGTTTCATCATAAAGTTATATATGAATCTGTTTAAATTAGAACTTCGCCCACAGGCAGTTTTTTATGTTATTTGGTTCATATTTTGATGCATGATTTACATTGGTAAAGCATGATATATGTTTATTTGCCTCAAATTTTGTAACATAAGCATGAATGTTTGATTTATTTGCAGTTATACAATCTTTGAATTTTTCTGATGATAAATGTGATGTTCCCTATTTAAGTGGTGATAACTATAAGGTATGGAAGGAGAGAGTTCTTCTTCAATTAGGGTGCATGGACATTGATTATGTCATTAGGAAGGATGAACCACCTGTACCTAATGAAACTAGCTATCAGGGTGCGATTGCCCTCTATGAATGATGAGAACGATCTAATCGCTTAAGTATGATGTTCATAAGGACACGTATATCAACTTGTATTCGTGGTTCAATCCTTGAGTGTAAAAATGTCAAAGAATTGCTTAAGGCTATTGATGAACAGTTTGAGTCCTCGGATAAGGCACTAGCTAGCACCCTAATGACAAAGTTATCATCTATGAAGCTCACTAGTGTTAGAAATGTGCATGAGCACATCATGCATATGAGGGACATAGCGGCTCAGTTGAAGTCTCTTGAGGTTGAGATGTCTGAATCTTTCCTTGTGTACTTTATTCTGAATTCTCTTCCACAACAATATGGACCTTTCAAAATTTCTTACAACACACATAAGCAAAAATGGTCAATAAATGAACTACTGACCATGTGTGTTCAAGAGGAAGAGAGGTTGCTAATGGAAATGGGTGAAAGTGCACATATGGCAACACAAGGAAAGAACAAAGCGCAAGCCAAACAAAAGGGAAAGGGTAAAATACCTATCTAGACTGAGAAGAAAGAGTGCAAGTGTTTTTTCTGTAAAAAGAAGGGACACATGAAGAAAGATTGCAACAAATATAAGGCTTGGCTTGAAAAGAAAGGTAATCCAGTCTCACTTGTTTGTTATGAATCTAATATGGTCGATGTTTGTCATAACACTTGGTGGATTGATTTTGGTTCTACAATCCATGTTTCAAATACCTTGCAGGGTTTTCTAAACCAAAGGAAACCAATGGCCAGTTAGCAATGCATCTATTCAGGAAACAAGATGTGTTCTCAAGTGGAAGCAGTAGGGACGTGCAGATTAGTTTTAGATACTGGTTTTTTTTTTGAATTTGGAAAGAACCTTTTATATTCCATGTTACTCTAGAAATTTAATTTCAGTTTCAAGACTTGTACCACTTGGATTTTCTTTTGAATTTTATGAAAATGCTTTTCGCTTGTTTTATAAGTCTAGTGTTGTTGGAAATGAGATGTTGATTGATGGTTTATTTCAAATTCATTTACAAAATAGTATTTCAAATAGTATAATGCACGTCTAAGACAATGTTGGTATTAAACTATGTGTTATGAATGAAAAATCCTCTATATTGTGACATCGAAGATTAGGACATGTCTCCATATGTAGACACCTTATTTTGTCCGGAGTCTTAATTTGTAAAAAATAATTAATTGGATTGGGTGACATTGTATTTTAATTTAGAATTAGGCTAGAATTAAATGATAATTTTTTAGATTTAGAATTAACATAAATTAGTAAATTAAAATTAAAATAGGATTTAGGAATGATAATAAAAAAAGAAAAAGAAAAAAGAAGAAGAGATAAGAAAAGAAATTAAAATTAATTTTAGGATAGGATAATTAGGTTTTTAGGATAATTATTTAGATTAATATTAGATTAACATAAGAATTAAATAGATAAAATATTAAAAATAAGAGATAATTAATAGAATAGGTTTAATTGTATTAGGACTCTAATATGTGTATGACTATAAAAAGGGGTTAAACCCCATAACTTAAGGAGAGAGCACTATTCTTGCCCAACGGTTGGCCACCTTCATCATCTTCCCTGTACTATTGCCCATCACTGTTTGTTTCATCACTTTGTTGCTTTCACCTGCTGTCAACTCGCAAAACCGAACCAGCCCCTCAACACCTCCAAAACCCGTGCCCTTCATAGCACCGCTTGCTGCACTACTCATTGTCACCTTCACCGAGCCATCATCTAAGTTGCTGCCTTCATTATTCTCCCAACTGCCTTGCTGTGTCGCTCCATTGTATCGCTTGCTTTCGCCTTGCTGCAAGGTTCGAATTTGGTCAATAAAGAAGAAGAAACCGATTGTTGAAATACTTGTTAAAGACGTGAGCTGTTGTTTTCTATTTGTTATAGCAAAGCAATAACGTGGAAGAAGGAACAACTAAATATTGTGAGAGTCGTCCCAAGACCACGTGGGTGGCGAAAAAGAAGCCTTGCTGCTGCCTGACGCTCCAACACATGAGCTCTCTCCTTGCTACTGTTGTAAAGACGTGAGTTGCAGTTAGAAAACAAAAGAAAGAAAGAAAGCCAATAAAGACAAGGATGTGAGCTGCAGGTAAGTTTTGTTAATTCATTAGTTTATTTAATAAGATTCATTTGTTTAATTAGTTAATGAATAATTAATTGGTATTTCTTAATCATTTAATGTTTTGATAATTAAATGTATTATAATAATGAGTTGATAATTTAATAGTTGGATAATTTAATAATAATCTAAATTGATTTAATGAGTGTAAATTTGTAGGACAACTAAGAATCGGTATGTAAGGTAGAATAAAGTTAAATAAAATATTAATTAATTATTGAAAATAAATATGGATTATACCGATGATGACATTTTGAGGAAGTCAATTAAGACACCTTAGAAATGTCTAGGTGAGGAAAATCTTTCTCAAGTTGAGCCAAATCGATGGAATACTTTTGAAAGAATTTTCAATAAATTATAATCCATGTTTATTCTTAGTAAATTAAATATGAATAAAATATAAATATATATAGATAAACAAATATAAATACAAAAACATAAATTAGATGAAAAATTAAATGAAATAGCTTATATTGAAAATAATTAGTAATTAATAAGATTAGATAATAAAGAGATAAATGTGAATTATACTGAGGATGAAATTTCAAGAAAGTCAATCGAGACTCCTTGAAAATTTTTAGGTGAGATGATTCTTTTTTAAGTTGAGCCAAATTGATGGAATACTTTTGAAAGAATTTTCAATAAAATATAATTCATGTTTATTAAATAAATATAAATAAATGAAATAAATAAAATAACAAATAAATTAGATCAAGATTAAAATTAAATAAAATTAGATAAATAAATAAATGAACTAAATAGCTTAGAATAAAAATTATAAGAAATAAAATTAGTTAGATAAAGGAGTAAATGCAGATTATGCCAATGATGAAATTTCAAGAAAGTCAATGGGGACTCCTTGCAAAATTTCTAGGTGAAAAGATTTCTTTTAAGCCGAGCCAAATTGATGAGACGCTTTTAAGAAAATCTTCAATAAACCATGATTCATATTTGTCCTCTAAATAAATAAATAAAACATATAGATAAGAATAAAGTAAAATAAGACTTAGAAAATATAGAAATTAGTATGGAGTCACTATAAGAATCAAATTTAAATATATAATAAGAGTTTCATAAAGTATCTCATTGATCCGACGATAGAATTCAAGAAAGTCAATTGAGACTCCTTGAAAATCTTGAGGTGAGGGGGATTTTTAATATTTGAGCTAAATTGATGGAAAAATCTTAAAAATATTCCCAATATATAAGCATATCGAAATTAATATAAATACAAGGCAAATTGTAAAGATAACATAAAACTAGTTGGTACTATTTTAGAATGGGCGTTGTAGGAGTGTTAATCCTTTCCTACACGTAACCATACTCTCGAACCCTAGTGTCTTTGAACGTAGACCAAGTCTTATCCTCAGTTTGAATAGGTGACCAATCACACCTAGGTAGAATGGTTGGTGGTGACTCTCGAAAATTTAATGTCTAGCTATTAGGTTTTCCAAAACTTAATATGTTATGACACCATAGAGAGAATTAAAAGGTTAGTGAATGATGAAGTACTTAGTACTTTGGATTTTACTGACTTTGATACTTGTGTGGACTGCATAAAGGGAAAGCAGACCAATAAGACAAAGAAAGGTGCCAAGAGGAGTTCAGACATATTAGAGATCATACATACGGACATTTATAGTCCGAATATTGTAAGATCTGATTTTACACTACTGTAGACTCTAGTTTCATAAAATTGAAAATGAAAATTAAATGAATAATGAATATTGATTTCACTTAAGTGAAAAGCTCCTTAACTTGAGATGAGAACGGAGCGAATTAAGTGAAATACTCTACAGGCGAGTAAGAGGACAACTCGCCAATGGCGAGCAAGAGGACAATCGCCAATGATGATGGTGAGTTGATTTAATGGCCTTTTGTGAATAGTTGAGTTCGCCATAAAGTTGATTGGGATGATCGCCCGATTGTGGCGAGGGCTTGTGATCGCCCATATTTATTGAGTAAATTGAGATGCTGAATGTGATCGCCAACTGTATGCCTGAATCATAGCAAAGAAGGCTGTTCGCCAATGGGCGAGCAGAATTTGAGAGCAGAACGCCAATTATGATGGTGAGGGCGAATAGGGAGTTCACCCAAATAGGGCGAGGGCGAGTATATGAGTTCGCCCAAATGCTGCCAGGGCTCCTGATCACCCATACAGATTGAGGAAACTAAAATATTAAATAAGAGTGAAAATTTGTGGGAAATCAAAGCAATGTGGCGAGTAGAACAATACAAGTTTATCGCCAACAATATGACAATTTCCGTACCTATATGTAATAGCCAAGAAAAGGAAATTATCTTGTAATTTCCAGATATTGAGTTGGCGAATTGAAATATCTTTGGCGAACTCAAATTGTGTTAGCGAGCTGATGTCTCACAATGAGGAGGCGAACGGGAATTAGCACAGACAAAATGAAAATAGATTCAAACAATTGGCTGCCAAAATTGACTTATAAGTCATACGGTTGAAGAGAATTAATGGAGAAGATGTTGAAGTCAGTAAGGAACTTATCCTTATTGGTTGAGGAACAAAAACAAAGTCAATAGCAAAAGAAAAGGTGTGTGGAAGGGAGACTTTCACGCCATTGTAAGTGCAGTTTTTTTTTTCATACATTAAATGCATGAAAGACGTGAAATAAATGAGGGAAATGGGATAAGGCCAAGTGATGAGTTCTGATTGGATAGCATGGCTATAAAAGAAGAAACAATTGAGGATAACAGAGTTAGCCAACTCCAGCTTCTTCACGAAAACCATTCTACTGCAAGTTATGCTCTGTTTCTTCTATTTCTCTGTCATGTTTGATCTACTAAACTCCAACCTTAAGTTGGCTAAACACATAAACCTGCTTGCAAAACCATTCCTCTATCATTGATGAGCTAAAGGAATAAGCAAAGTGAGGCTAACAGGAGAGAGGAAGAATTCTGTTTTGGAAGTGCAGTTGATTAAGGTGAGATTTAATAGTTCTTGAGATTTAATGATATATTTCTATGATTTCAAGTATGAGAAGCATGAGTATAGTCTTGCTTTTGATTTATTCTTGATAGATCATAGAAATAGAATAAATTCATATTTTGAAGTAGATGAAGTATAAAATGAAACTGGGTTGATATTGTAGTAGAATGATGGGAAAATACTGAAAAAGTGATGAGTATGGCGACTATGGTGATTGCCCAAGTTGAGTGTTAGTAATCGCCAATGCGGCGAGTAAGAAATAAAGAACTCGCCAAAGTCGTTGTCAAGTGGGCGAGGTCGCCCAACGCTAGTTTAATTCATGGGCGAGCTCAATTCTTTATAGAAAACAGTGTAGGGCGAGCTCAATTAGATGTTCATTGGGCGAGTTGAAATGTTAGGGCGAACTCCCACATTTAAGAAAAATGTAGGCTTGGCGAAGTGAATGTTGGGCGAACTCCCAAATCTATTAGTGTCGAGTTGTGGCGGGCGATATCCACGTGTAAGCCATATATTGAATGGCAAGCTCTGTCGGGTGAGCTAGTTAGAGCTCTTTTGGGCGAGTAGTCATTTGTTTTATCTCAATCTCTCCAAGTGATATGAAAGAAAATATTAATAGAATTTATAAATTATTTGCAGCCAGGAATTATGAACTCGGTGAATGCGATTTGGAAGGCGAGAAGGAAGCAAGGCTTCGTTGAACCAGGTAAGGGAGATGTGTGTGAAGTGAATGCATGTCTTGTGGAGTTAAGTTTTAGGAAAATATTGTGAAATTTGTTTTGGTTTATGACATGCATTGTTTGAGAATTCTATTTGATATTGGGCGAGCTACTAAGCCGACCCTTGTGATATTTCTGGGCGAAATGGTATTGGCGGGCGAGCCAAGCTATTATGATTTTTGGGCAAACCCCTTGATATTCTTTTGGGCGAGCCAGGTTGCTTTGTTTTGAAAAGCTATGTGGCGGGCGAATACTATTCCTCGCACTGATGATTGACCATGGGCTAGCCAAATGGGCGAGCTGACCATGGCGAACAGGTTTCACGTTTCCAAAGTTTCTTAATTGAAAAATAAAATAATTTTAATATCATTGAAAATAGAAAATATAAACCCTTTTGGGCGATTTGACTAATGGGCGAGCCATTGAGGGCGAGCCAGTTTTGCTTGTTGTTTTAAAAGCAAAGGTTGGCGGGCGAACACAAGTTCACCGCACTGGGCGAGCTGCCATGGGCGAGCCATGTTGGGCGAGCGGACCATGGGCGAGCAGATTTTAAACGTTGAGATTTTGGAATGTTTTCAAGGTGTTTTGTAAACAGAAAGCCTAAAACTTTTTGGAAATCAAATCATTTTGAGAAAATGATAATATTGGTGAGATAATTCTATAAAGGTTTTCATGAGAGATAAAGTGATTTTGAGACTTTAGGCCCCTATTTCATGCATTATTATTTATGCTGTTGCGCGACCCGCCTGGGGCGGTGGCTCGGTCGATGGACCAACGAGTGCACCTCAGGGCGTCACAGGGCTGATGGACCCGCCAAGTCATCAGCGGTCTCGAGGTCACTTGGCAAGTGAACCCGAGGACCACCTAGAGATTGTGGCCATAGATCTATTGTATCCCTTTTTGGGATGATTTTTCTGTTCTCGCAAGGGGGAGGGGGAACGATGATAGCATGACTTATTTATAGGGTGATGCCTAGTCTCAACTTGTTGATTTCTGTTTACTAAGAGGATTTGTTAAATCATATATACTGTTTACTACATTTTAAAGTAAACTGATTTGTCAGTGATTCGAATGATGTTTTGAGAGTACTGTTTACTATATCCACTGTTTTCCTACTTGGTATGATGTTAGGAAAAACAAATACTTTGTGGTATATAGTTTTGGTTTTATAAAGCAGCATATGTTTCCTTTACTGAGCGTATGAATCGCTCACCCCTTTGTTTTAACTCCACAGGTAAAAGACACGGAGTTAGAGAAGTGGCTCCAAGATGGATGTTAAACATGACAGATACAGTCTCTTCTCTTTTACATTACAGACCTAAGTATACAGTACTACTGTAGTGAAATAAGACAATAAGGGGATGTTGGATATAAGGAATAAAGAAATTTCATATTCCGTAATTGATAAATAAATGTTATCACTATCATTGTAGAATGTTATTGGCATCACAGACAGCCCAACCTGTAAAGTTGTATGGAAATATGTGAAAAATGTGGTAACAGGCTGTTACAAATATGGACTCATATGGTCAGAAATACTTCAGCTCATTCATAGATGATTATTCACAATACATGTATCTCTACTTGCTTCACAATAAGAACGAAGCAGAAGTAGAGAAACAATGTGGAAAGCAAATTAAGATCATGAGATCAAATAGAGGTGGAGAATACTATGGTAGATACACTGAGGATGGACAAGCACCTGGTCCATTTGCAAGGTTTCTTGAAGAGCACGGGATTCAAGCCCAATACACTATGCCTGGATCTCCATACCAGAATGGTGTAGCAGAAAGAAGAAACCAAACCTTGATGGACATGGTACGGAGTATGCTTAGCAACTCCAAGCTTCCTAAATCCTTATGGACCGAAGCTCTTAAAACGACAGTGTATATATTAAACCGGGTTCCAACTAAAGCTGTTCCAAAAACACCTTTTGAATTATGGAAAGGTTGGAAACCGAGTTTGCGACATATACGCGTTTGGGGGATGCCCGTCTGAAGTAAGAGTTTATAATCCACAAGAAAAGAAATTGGACCCAAGGACTATAAGTGGGTATTTCATTGGATATGCTGAAAAGTCTAAGGGTTACAGATTTTATTGTCCATCACATGTCACTAGAATTGTGGAATCAAGAAATGCAAAGTTTCTCGAAAATGACTTGATTAGTAGGAGTGATCAATCTCAGAACGTAGTTTCTAAGAAAGATCATTCAGATATGTAGGCTCCCATTTCAAGTGACAAATTGATTGTTGTTCATAACTTCCCTCAAGTTCAAATAGATGTTGAACAACCAATCATTGAAGCTCCAAAGTTACTGATGACAATCCAGTAGATCCAGTTATTCAACAATTACCAGAGACTGTTGAGCAACCAGTTGTGCAACATACTCCATAGGAGGATGCTGACACAACATTAAGAAGATCAACTAGAATGAAGAAATCAGCAATACCTAGTGATTACATTGTATATCTACAAGAGCCTGACTATAATTTTGGAGCCGAAGATGACCCTGAAACATTTTCACAAGCCATGAGTTGTAGTAAATCTGAATTATGGTACAATGCCATGAAAGATGAGTTGAATTCTATGGCATCTAATGGAGTCTGGGATCTTGTTGAGTTGCCTAATGGTGCAAAGGCCATTGGATGTAAATGGGTCTTTAAAACAAATAAAGACTCATTAGACAACATTGATAGATATAAGGCAAGACTCGTAGCTAAAGGATTTACTCAAAATGAAGGAATTGATTACATAGAGACTTTTTCCCCTGTATCAAAGAAAGATTCTCTTCGTGTTGTTATGGCATTGGTTGATCATTTTGACTTGAAACTGCATCAAATGGATGTGAAAACAACATTCTTGAATGGAAACCTAGAGGAAGAGGTTTATATGAAACAACCGGAAGGATTCTCCTCTAGTAATGGTGAGCATTTGGTGTGCTAGCTAAAGAAATCCATATATGGATTGAAACAAGCCTCCCGTCAATGGTATTTAAAATTCCATGATGTCATCTCTTCATTCGATTTTGTAGAGAACATTATGGATCAATGCATATATCACAAGGTCAATGGGAGTAAAATTTGTTTCCTTGTCCTATATGTAGATGATATCTTACTTGAAACCAATGATAAAGGGTTGCTGCATGAGGTGAAGCAATTTCTCTCTAAGAAATTTGATATGAAGGATATGGGTGAGGCATCTTATGTCATTGGCATTAAGATCCAAAGAGACAGACCTCAAGGTATCCTAGGACTGTCTCAAGAGACCTATATCAATAAGGTCCTTGAGAGATTTCGGATGAAAGATTGCTCACCAAGTGTAGCACCAATAGTAAAGGGTGACAAGTTCAATTTGAACCAGTGCCTGAAAAATGAACCTGAAAAATGAACAAATGCAAAACATTCCATATGCTTCAGCTATTGGAAGCCTAATGTATGCTCAGGTTTGCACAAGACCTGACATTGCATTTGCAGTCGGAATGTTAGGAAGATATCAGAGTAATCCGGGTATGGACCACTGGAGAGCTGCAAAGAAAGTAATGAGGTACCTTCAAGGGACCAAAGATTACATGCTTATGTATAGACGAACTGACAACCTGGAGGTAGTTGGTTATTCAGATTCAGACTTCGCTGAATGTGTTGATTCACGAAAATCAACATCTGGATATGTTTTCATGCTTGCTGGCGGAGCTATATCTTGGAGGAGTGCAAAGCAGTCTTTAGTTGCTACTTCTACCATGGAGGCTGCGTTCGTTTCTTGTTTTCAGGCTACTTCACATGGTGTATGGTTGAAGAGTTTCATATCTGGGCTTAGAATTGTGGATTCTATTTCAAAGCCATTAAGAATATACTGTGACAATTCAACTGCGGTTTTCTTGGCTAAAAACAACAAAAGTGGTAGTCGAAGTAAACATATCGACATTAAGTATTTAGCCATAAGAGAACGTGTTAAAGAGAATAAAGTGGTCATTGAGCACGTTAGCACTGAATTGATGATAGCAGATCCTTTAACAAAAGGCATATCACCAAAGAGTTTTAAGGATCATGTAGTGCGAATGGGACTTGGTTCCATCTTGTGAATTGGTTGTATGGACAACTTTTATTTGTAATGAAACTTTTATTCATTTGTTTTGTTTTCTCAATATTTGGTGTACATATTGGTTATTGAGAATAGCAATAAATTTTGGACCTAGAATAAACATAAGGTTTATTCATTAAGTTATGTTATCACATATAGGCTGATATTAAAGAGATGAAATATATTGTAATACATGGAAGATATTACTCATTCTTAGAGGACTTATTGCCATGATTCGTGTATTTTGTTTCTTTAATTTAAGCATAAGGGTTAATAGATTATGGATGGAATAGCAAGTATAATAAAATATACGGACCAAGTGGGAGAATGTAAGTTCCTCACATAAGTTAACTACTTAGTCAGTAGTGTTTTATAGGAAATAAAAGACATGAGGTTAGTTTCATAACCTCTTAAAACTTCCTATTGTGATCCTATATTTTATTATCGTTATCTAATAAATTTTTAAATTAATTATCCATATCTACAAGTAATAACTGCCCACAAATTGAATTACGTTTTTAATGGGAAGACGTATATAAAGAAAATAATAGGGTATTGGATCCCTAATCAGAGCATTCTAAAAAACACACCATTAGTGAGTCTGCTTAAGATTAGAAGATCAAATACGAAAGAAACGCAATTTCATCGCAGCTCAATATTTTCGGTATCAATGGCTGGAGGTTAGTATCCTGTTCCGCATTTATGATATGTAATGTGTTGTTTTGGTATTAACACATTAGATAAATCGATCAAAAAAAATTCTTACACTTACTACTCTATTGTTTTGATTGCAAGATTCTCATGCAAAAGCTAAAGAAAGTGGAAGTAAATTTTGTCTTCAGAGAAGCGAATGCATGCGCGGATCTTCTAGCCAAGAAAGGAGCTCAAATGGAGAATAAATTTGCATAGTTTGAAGGCCCTCCTGATTGGGTAAAACATAGTCTTTTGGCTGATGTTACGGGAATTGTTTTTCCTCAGATTGTTTAAGTTGTGTTTGTATGGTTAAACTGTTTACTTTAAGGATTTATATATGATGCACTAACAATGTATAGTTTCTATACACTGTCAATAAATCAAAAGTTGACACTTTATCAATAAGCACTTATGAGCAAATTAAAAAAATATTTATATTTACTTTTAAGGATTTGACATATTTTTAATTTGTCAATGGATGAGATGTCAACCTCTAATTCATTGTCAGTATATATAAATTATACATCGTCAGTGCATAATATACAAACCCTTAATTTAATTTGAAGCACCATCTTAAAAAAAAAAGTGATAATTATTAATTTATTCTTATTTATATATACACGTAATTTTCAGTTTCTAATATCCCAAAATAAAAACCCCGATTTTGATTTAAAATGGATTCTGTTTTCTCTAGTCTTTAGGATTAAGTTAACGTTTTCTTTGACCATTTGTGTTCGTTCTGTTTGATTTTCCATGATACAGTGAGAGAAAAATAAAAGAGAAAGAGAAAATAGAAACAGAAACTGAAGTCTGAGAAGAATAAGATTTGCCCAGAAAAACAAAACGACGACATAATTTGTTGTTGATCTGCAAGTTTGGGAGATGAAGGATCAATCTTTGAAGGGTATTTGTTCTTATAAAAGAGCTAGCTTTGGTTGGTTGGTTGCTTTTTTAACCATTCAGGCAGTTTCAAGCAAAGGTAAGGGCTTTAAACGAAGATTTGTTCTTCTTCTGATGGTAAAGGAGAGATTTTCCATTTTTTTCTTTCATGGAGGAACTGAAGAAGGTTCCTTGCATCCAACATGCATTTTTCTTTGTAATTTCTCGTTCCAATGCACTTTTACTTCTTTTATATTAAATCCCATTTCTCTCTCTTTTCTCTTCCTAGATCTCTTCTTCTTTTGTTTTCTCTTTCTGGGTCTTTGAAGATCCTGCAAATTCATGAATATCGATGATCTGGGCTCATTTCATTTCCTTCCATTGATTTCAGTTAAATAAGAAGACAAAAGGAGAGATGTCATCATCAAACTCTCCTTGCGCGGCGTGCAAGTTTTCTCGACGAAAATGCACCCAAGAATGCGTCTTTGCACCTTATTTCCCACCGGACAATCCACAAAAATTCGCAAACGTTCACAAAGTATTCGGTGCCAGCAATGTTGCGAAACTCCTAAACGAACTCAACGCTTCCCAACGTGAAGATGCAGTGAACTCTTTGGCCTATGAAGCTGAGGCTCATCTCCAAGATCCGGTCTACGGTTGTGTTGGGCTGATTTCCATATTGCAACACAGACTTAAACAAATGCAACACGATCTTAATAATGCCAAAAAAGAACTGTCTACTTATATTGGTCCTCAGGCTATGCTTCCTATTCTACAACCGCCAGTCTTTCTGCAACAACACGTTGGGAACACTTTTCCTTCAGCTGTGATGCAACATAATATGATGCCAATGATGGGGATTCCTACTGCTGCTGCGGCGGCTTCGGCTTCTCATGGAGGGCAGATGGTGTTAAGGGGGCCACAGCAGCAGCAGCAGATTTTTGAGGCTCAGCAGCAGTTGGCTGCGGTGGTAGCTGCTAGGGAACAACAAGAAATGTTTAGAGGTTATGAACAGCAGCATCACCAGGGTCAACAGCAAGAGATTCTGAAGTTTAACAGTGGGTTCGAAGGGACTAGTTCAGTTACTGCAACTGGGTCTAGTCAGATAACAACTGCAGCCACCATGTCACCTTCATTGGCTTTGGGGAGTTTTGAAAACCCTAATCCGATTCAGACACAACAAGAAGATCATCATTCTCATGGGGGATATCAACTTCAAGCTCACCTTTTGCTGCAGCCACAAGGGCAACAGCAGCAACAGCAAAGGTCAGGAAGCGAGGAGGGCAGGAGTATTGGTCCTTGTTGAATAATAAAAAAAAAAATTCTTCTGTTTACAGGTTGAGTGCCTGCTTTCCCGCTTTTTCATTAAAGCAGTTTTTCATTCTAGGTAAAATGTTTTAATTTTTTCCTCTTACTAACTTATGGTATATGCCATTCCTGTCCACGAGAGTTTTCTGAAGATAAGTTTTCCATTTATGAAGGGTCTTTGATAGTTCTGAGTGCAAATGTATGGTGGGTTTTTTTATAAATGGGGAAATATCATTTGGTAGCAGTGGAAAGTCAGAATTACTCTTAATTGCATAAGGCAGAAGGGTGGGTAAGAGAATTATTGTCTTTTCTCAGTTGGGGGATATTCCATGACCATTCATGCATCAACAAGAAGTAGAAGCCCCGGATTGACTTGAACATTTACATTTCATTTTCTTCTTCCTTACTTCCTTTATTTCTACTCTGCATTTTCTGGGGAAAGGAAAATGAAAATCTTTACCGTGAAGATGAAATGAATGAACAGTTATCTGTTTGCTTTTTGGCTTGATTGGCTTCTTTTGAACAAAAACAAATGATATGTATATAATCTGCTGCATTAGATTTTGCAGTAAGCATGAGACAAAAAGAAGGTAGATGGGGTTGGTTTTGTTGGACTTTGGTGTGGTAAATCAATCAAATCCATGATCTTGACCTGTCTTCTGAGATTTCCCTCACACCCTCTTTGAAAGACAACAGTGCCCTCCCTAGATTGCTTCCTTTTACCTAATAAAGGGCACTAATTTTCGATTTTCTTTTATTAAAAAAAAAAACAGTGCCCTCCCTAGATTGCTTCCTTTTACCTAATAAAGGACACTAATTTTTCGATTTTCTTTTATTAAAAAAAATATACTATTACCCATTTACTTTTTATTTTTTGACTGGAAACAGGTTGAGTGCTTCTTCCTTGTAATGTTGTAGAAGTAGTAGGGTTTTTGAAAGAAGTACATTGACATTGGGTGAGATCAAATTCCAGTCAGCTCGTCATCTCTCCTTCTAGGATCCGAATTTGTTTTTTTGTCAAGAAATTGAAAAGTTTAATCTTATTTAGGTGGTGTTGTCTGGTTGCTTTCATATATGTCCATTATTTCCATAAATTGTAATCCTGCCATAGGTGGTTTTCCATCCATGAAAGAACAAATATACATACACCTATATTAGTTATGGTTGATACAGTGGCAGTGTATCAATCTCATACACTATCATGATATCTCATTAATTAATAGATTTTAAAGTATGATTTAAAATATATTTTAAATTCACTAATTAGTGATATAATTCGATAACAGAGTACAAGATTTATATCTTAAAAGTACATTAAACATAGGCTTACATATATTTGGCATTTGTTAACTACTCATAAAATTCCAAGTCTTGTAAGCATTTCCTCATGAATTCTTGTGGTTTTGGTTTCTCTTGTTTCATTCCTGTGCAACTGATATGTACAACAAAGAGAGAGAAATATGAGTGAGTTTACCTCATAGATCTAAAGTCAGCATTGGGTGGGGTTTGATGCTTTAGCTTCTTGCATCGGAGCATACAATTAAAAATTGTAGGGATCTGCATTGCTCCTGGGGAGTACAGTTTTCACCTTTTGGTTTTGTAAAGAAGCTGGTATGGGAGTTTCTCTCTACAAAAATAAAAAATAAAAAACTTTTTGTTGTTTCTCTTTGAATTCACTTCAATTGTCACCTTAGAACACATATAATGTTGTCATCATCTTTGTAGCTGTAGCATGAATTAATGTTATTTACATATAAACAATACAGTTGATAAACTACTTGGTGGACAAAGCTCTCAGCTTTAATCTCATAACTTAAAAGTACAGATATAATTAAGGGTATAATCGAACTAAGTCGAGATGATTTAATAACAAATTTAAGCTCTTCTTAATTAGAAAACTTGAAGTTTGGTTTGAGTTCGATCAAGTTTAATTTTTGAAACTTGAGTTTGACTTAATAAAATACTCGAACTGCTTAAATTCAACTCCATAGACTTTATTTGTTATCATATATTATGAGGGTAAAATGATAAATTAATAATAAAATATTAAAGATACATTAAAAAACTCGGTTAGATTTACAAGCTGCACAAGTTTGGTATTAAAATTCTCGAATTTAGTTACAGACGTTATTTGAGTAGCTTGAGCTCAAACTCAACTCAAAAGTAAACGAGTTAAATTTAAGTATTCATTGAATCGAGCTCGAATATCTCATAAATATTTCAACTCTGTTACACTCTTAGATATGACCAGTCATGAGATTAAAATTTTCCTTTTTTTTTTTCATTTTATAGTCAAACTAAAATCTACAGGTTGAGAATCCCAAACTTAATTAATTAATCATCCAATTAAGACTAATAGCCTAAAATCTAAAGGTTGACATTAGGGGTTTTCTTCCAATGTAGAATGGAAATGGTGATGGAATTCGCCGCCGGATTGTGGGTTGCTGGCAGTTTCTCTTCAGACTCCGGAAGTTCAGGAGGAGGGTTTTGTGGATGGTTAGGGATGGACAAGGGGGGTTTAAGGATTTGGGCCATGATTGGGGCTGGCTTCATTTGGGAAAATGTGGGCAAAATATGTTTCCAAAACCACAAACAAGAGATCCGATTCAGCCCAATAATTTATTATTAGGGCTTTTGGCCCATGAATGTATTATTTTGTGAAAACGACGAGACTCGAGAGCACTTTTTAAACTCGACATTCCCATAATCGACCATTAATTTTACATAGGAAAATTAAATATTGTTAAATATCTTATTATTTATTTTATTAAAATATTAATATTTTAGTATATTTTACTGAGATTTGTAATAACCGTCTAACTCTATTGATAAAATTATTTAAGAAATTCACTTCTGAGCGATATATTGGATTATTTTCTTTCAATATTTTCATTTGTTTTTTAATTTGCTTAAAGTTAATGAATGTCCCCAAATTGGCAATAGAATTAAAAGAAAAAAAAAAGAAACTAGAAAATTCCTATGCTTTCTAAAATAATCTGAAAATATGAAGTCAATGTTACTTGTTACAAATGGAAGTTTGTTGGCCAACCACATGTGAGAAACCTGCACCAAGCATGCACTGAAGTTTTAGCTTAAGTTGCAGCAACAACCAGAATTCTTGCCTGCCTCATGTTGAAGATTTTAGTTGTATGACATTGATATTACTCTTCAAGTTTCTAACTTCTAACTACTTAAAAGAAAAGAAATACTTAATAAATTTGCATGTACAGGTTCATGCATCGAATTGGTTTCATCACTAGAGCTTTTCTCATAACTAAAAGTGGAGTAGAAATTGCTCTAATTTAAATTTAAATTTCATCATATGTTACAATTCGATCAAGAAATTATTGATTTTTCTTCAGGAAGACTTAATTTTTTGCGATTTACATATTAAATGAGTAATATTAATTATAATTAAATTTAAAACTCGTTGAAAATGCTAGAGTTGATTTCCTGCAATTTATGCGTTAAATGAGTAACACTTTTTTTGGTACATACATTAAATGATCAATATCGACTATATTTAAGTTACCTAAAATTTTGTTACAAAGAAAATATTAAATAACTAGAGATGAAGATGCTTAGATTCGAACTTAAGACTTACAATATGTCACAACTCATCTTTAGCTACTAGGCTAAAAGGTTGTTGAACTTACCAAATATGATGAATTGATTAGCTAATTATCTCACCTTTTTCTCTCCATACCTCATTTAAATCATTCACTCAAAAGTCAAAAACAGGTATAAATAGTAGCAAAAAAGATTACTTTTTTATCTTGAATACAATTGCACATGTTTCTTTGGTAAACAAGGATACAAGAAAAAAAAAGTAATGGTCAGCCTAGTGGCAAGCAAGAAAAAAAAAAGTAGGTTAAAATTAATAAATTTGCAGATCTACTAAGGGCAATTGATGGTGGAAATAATAGGAAAAAGAAAGTAAAAAGCAGCAGTTCCCAACGAATTTGACTTCCAACATTAATCAAAGTTCTTGGCGACATTCGTTGGATTCATTTGTGAATTTGACTTCTTACCTACAGACATGTAATCTTAAGAAACTTGATAATAAAGTCGCTATCCATATCAAAGTAGATTATTGATTAACAGTTGTAAAATTGTCTGCATTTAAGTTTTGATCATATGGTTTTTAATAATTTTTTTTAGAAACTAATTAGATCACTTTTCTTGTTGAGCGTTTAAATTTGTTCAGTTTTTTCTAAAGCAATATATTAACGAATCTATCAAAGGATTCGAATTTGAGAAAATAAAAATGTAAGAATCTCTATTACTACTTAAACCTGTTAAAAATTGATGCAAACAATTATTAGTTTAAGTTGAATAAGTCTTCCACTATGTGTATAACATGGAAGAGTAGTTTCTAGATTTTAAGAGTTAAGTTCCCACTAACCCACTTTATGTTTGTGTACTTAGTGGGTGAATATCATCCCATGAAGTGAGAACATGGGGGTGTGGCTTTCATTTCAGTTCATCTATTTATAGTGTTGCAAATTGAGTTTTTAGTAAAGTAGAAGATCCTTTGAATTCTTAGCCAATATTCTTTCTTCTGTCCTTTTTTCTTTGCTTACTCATATTTTGCTCAATATTTGTTTGTTCTTGTCAAACACACCCTTATTCTTTAAAAACCAACATTTTTGGTATCCGAGCCAGGTTCGATTAAATTGGGTGTTATTCTGTTGTGGTGATCTTTGCTGAAGCAAGTGATCTTTGGTTTGTATTCATCATGTTTAATGGTATGAATACTTTGAATGTTTCTCAATCATTGGTACCCATCTTCAATAGAGAAAGTTATGCTTTTTGGAGCATTAAAATGAAGACCTTTTTCATTTCTCAAGATTTGTGGGATCTTGTAGAAAATGGATATACAGAATCTGACAAGGCAGAGAAGGCAGCGGAGATGAAGGAGTTTCGGAAGAAGGATGCAAAGGCGTTGCTCGTATTACAGCAAGCAGTGATAGACTCAATTTTTACTCGAATCTCGAATGCAACAAAATCGAATGAAGCTTGGACCATTCTACATAAAGAGTTCCATGGAGATAACAAGGTAACTGTAGTGAAACTACAAACTCTTCGTAGAGAATTTGAGAACTTATGTATGAAAAGTAGTGAGTCGGTTTAAGATTATATTGGTAGAGTTTCTCTCATTATGAATCAATTGAGAATTTATGGAGAGAAAATTGAAGATCAAACAATTCTAGAAAAAGTTTTGAGGAGTTTACCTCCTAAATTTGATCATGTTGTTACTGCTATTGAAGAATCAAATGATCTTTCTAAGTATTCTCTTAATGAGCTAATGGGTTCACTCTTAGCACATGAAGATAGGATGAACAGGTCTGCAGAGAAGAGTATGGAGCAGGCATTTCAGACAAAGATGGAGATCACTAGCAAGGAGAAAAGCAATGACAATGGTTTTGCAGGTAGAGGTAGAGGAAGAGGTAAAGGTGGCTACCGTGGTCGTGGTAGAGGTCGTGGTAGATCAAATTCAAGTCGCCAAGAAACTGAGAGTGGTGACAAAGAGAATCAAAGGCAAAACCACAAGGACAAGCAGTGTTACTTTTGCAAAAAGATGGGGCACGTTGAGGCGTATTGTTGGAAAAAGGCTAAGCAACAGGCAAATTTCGTTGAAAAAGAAGAAGATGGTAACTTGTTTCTCATTTTTATGAATTCAAAGGAAAGAAACGGTGATCTTTGGTTTTTAGATAGTGGATGTAGCAATCACATGACAGGTGTTAGAAGTCTTTTTCAGAGTATAGATGAATCAATAAAGTTGCAAGTCCGTCTGGGGAATGACAAACAAGTGCAGATTGAAGGTAAGGGAACAATAGCAGTAAGGACCACGTCAGGTAATGAGAGGTTGATTCATGATGTTTATTACATTCCTAGCTTGGCACAAAATTTACTCAGTGTGGGTCAATTGGTAAAAAAGGGATATTCAGTTTTATTTCATGATGGTGTGTGTGAAATTAAGGGTAAAAATTCTGATATGCCGTTTGTAATAAAATAAGATGTTTCCTCTTGAGATTTCTCGTTTGGATGATTGTGCACTTGTTGCTAATGTTGAAAGTGATTCGTGGTTATGGCATTTGAGATATGGGCACTTGCATTTTAATGGGTTGAAGTTATTGTGTCAGAAAAATATGGTTAATGGTTTGTCTACTATTGCTTTTGCTAATGATTTGTGTGAAAGTTGTATTTATGGGAAACAGCATAGACAATCATTTCCAGTTGGGAAATCATGGAGAGCAAAGAAGCCTTTGGAGTTGGTGCATGCAGACATTTGTGGGCCAATGAATACATTATCTTTGAACAAGAGTAGATATTTTTTGCTGTTTACTGATGATTTTACTCGGATGAGTTGGGTGTTTTTTCTTGTTCAGAAATCAGAAGCACTTGATAAGTTTCGGGAGTTCAAGGCCTTTGCAGAAAAAGAATCTGGTCATCACTTAAAAATTCTTCGAACTGATAGGGGAGGAGAATTTTTATCTGATGAGTTTACTTTGTTTCTCAAGCGAAATGGAATCAAAAGGCAGTTAACAATGAGACGAACACCAAAGCAAAATGGAGTCGCCGAAAGGAAGAATCGAACTGTAGTGGAGATGGTCAGGAGTATGTTGAATGAGAAAAGGCTTGCAAATGATTTTTGGGCTGAAGCAGTAGCTACAGCGGTTCACCTTCTCAACATTTCTCCAACGAAGGCGGTGCGTGGTATGACTCCTTATGAAGCTTGGTGGAATCGCAAGCCTAATGTAAGTGTCTTGAAAATTTTTGGTTGTATTGCTTATGCCATGTTAGCTTCTAATGATCGTACAAAGATGGACAATAAGAGTGAGAAATGTACTTTCGTTGGGTATAGTGATGAGACAAAGGGGTATAGATTGTATAATCCAGTTACTAAGAAGCTAATCATTCGTAGAGATGTTATTTTTGATGAGAACAGCTTTTGGGAGTGGAATGCAGACAAAAATTAGTGTTTGTCTTGTGAAGAAAATGAATTAATTGAGTCACAAGATGACGAGAACAAAGTGGCTCAACAAGTTTCCTCTACACCTAGTCCTTCAAGGTTGTCACCACAAGCTTCACCAACTCCTCAACCTTCAAGGATGATTACTAGAAGTATGTCTGGGGCTCTTCCAAGAAAGGTAAAACCTTGGGAAGAAGTTTATAACTCTAACATGTTTGCTCTTTTAGCAACAGAACCCATGAGTTTTGATGAAGCATGTGGAAAAGATGAATGGGAACATGCCATGAAGGAGGAGATTGCTTCCATTAAGAAGCATGATACTTGGGAGCTAGTAAACAAGCCGCAAGGAAAAGATACAATTGGTTTAAAGTGGGTTTACAAGGTAAAGTTTAATGCAGATGGGAGTGTCCAAAAATTCAAGGCAAGGCTGGTTGCTAAAGGATATGTGCAAGAGTATGGTAAAGATTTCTTTGAAACCTTCTCTCCTGTTACTAGATTTGAAACTGTTAGATTTTTGTTAGCATTGGCAGCTCAAATGAGGTGGAAGGTTTATCAGTTTGATGTCAAATCTGCCTTTTTGAATGGTTATTTGGATGAAGAGGTATATGTCGAGCAGCCACAAAGTTTTGTTGTTGAAGGCAAAGAGGATAAGGTGTACAAACTCAAAAAGGCCCTTTATGGACTCAAACAAGCACCACGAGCTTGGAATGATAGGCTTGATTCTTACTTGTTTGAAAATGATTTCCATCGTAGTAGTAGTGAGCCCACTTTGTATGTGAAGGAAAAAGGTGACGATGTTCTTATTGTTTGTGTTTATGTGGATGACATTATCTATACTAGTTCTTCTGAAGTTCTTATTACAGAATTCAAGAAGAGCATGACTGATGAATTTGATATGTCAGATTTGGGGTTGTTGCATTATTTTCTTGGCTTACAAATTTCTCAAACTGATGATGGTGTTTTTGTTTCATAAGAAAAATATGCTATGGAATTGTTGAAAAGGTTTAACATGCAGAATTGTAAGACATTTTCTACTCCCATGAATACAAATGAGAAGTTGACAATGAATGATGGAACACCAAGGGCAAATGAGAAGTATTTCAGAAGCTTGGTTGGTGGGTTGATGTATTTGACTCATACTCGTCCAGATATCATGTTTCCTGTCAGTTTGGTCTCAACTGATTGGGCAAGTTGTGTAGATGATAGAAAAAGCACAAGTGGTTTCATTTTCAACTTTGGTTCGGGTGCTGTGTCATGGAGCTCAAAGAAACAAGCAAGCACGGCATTGTCATTTTCGGAAGCTAAGTATATTGCAGCTACATCTGCTGCTTGTCAAGCAATTTGGATGAGAAGAATCATGGAGGATTTGCATCAAGTTCAAGGAAAGGCGACTGAGATTTTCTGTGATAACAAAGCAACCATTTTAATGACTAAAAATCCAGTGTTCCATTGAAGGACAAAGCACATTGAGCTTCGCCACCACTTTATTCGAAATGCTGTTGCTGAAGGACTGATCGTGATGAAGTACTGCTCAACAAATGATCAAGTTACCGATGGTTTTACTAAGGGACTTGGTTATTCAAAGTTTGCAAAGTTTCGATTATCACTTGGAGTTGCAGATTTTGCACCAAGGGGGGATGTTAAAAATTGATGCAAACAATTATTAGTTTAAGTTGAATAAGTCTTCCACTATGTGTATAACATGGAAGAGTGGTTTCTAGATTTTAGGAGTTAAGTTCCCACTAACCCACTTTATGTTTGTGTACTTAGTGGGTGAATATCATCCCATGAAGTGAGAACATGGGGGTGTGGCTTTCATTTCAGTATCTATTTATAGTGTTGCAAATTGAGTTTTTAGTAAAGTAGAAGATCCTTTGAATTCTTAGCCAATATTCTTTCTTCTGTCCTTTTTTCTTTGCTTACTCATATTTTGCTCAATATTTGTTTGTTCTTGTCAAACACACCCTTATTCTTTAAAAACCAACAAAACCAACACCAATTATTATTAATTAGATTAGTTTTGTGTATTAATTTAATAGAATTAAAGTAGTATAAAATTTGTTTTTTTAGATATTTTGAGAAAAACTTTTAAAGTACCTGATTCATGGTTATTAAAAATATTTAAAGGAAAATTAACCTGCTTCTAATCATATCACAAGATATAGTAACATAATTGTTGTGAAATGTTTCATTTTTACAGGAAATCACTTCTCACGTCAGAGTTTAATTTGATAATTTTAGATACTATACAATAACACGATATTAAAATAATATAATAAAAATAAATAATATAAGTTAAAATTTAAGAAAAATTATATACACATTTAATAATTTTCATATTTTATACTATCGATCACAATCTACCTAACAAATACCAAATATATAAACAAATTGTCAGACTCAGTATGCTTTTGAAAGAATCTCCTTGTGGCCACAATCAAATCCTATCCCTTTCTCTTTTCTCGTCAGCTGACAAAATCTTTTACCTAACAATAGTCCAACAAAATACCAAAGGCATTGGCGTTTTGTGGCGCTTAGAAAGCTCCCTTTGGCCTGCTTCGAGTGCTTGTTTTTCAACCGTAAGCCGCACGCGGTAGCTTATTCTCGACAAAACACCAACATTTCTCTCTGCTTTTGTAGCATTGCCACAATCTGTTCACACACTGCCAGCCATGCACCAGCGATCAGAAAAGGAGAAAAGAAATTCACCCTTTTTATATATAAAAAGGAAAATTATCCAAGGAGTCTTCGTCAATTATAAATCTGAAAAATTAATTGAGACGTGACACATAAGGCAGATAATTGACATTTTATACCAATGAGTATGTATTGTATACGGTAGAAAATTGGTCTGACATTTTATAAGACATTGTGAGGAGAAATTTTGGTTAATTGTTTAATAATCTATTATTTAATTGAGTGATTAAATCGTTATTTTTTCAGTGGTAAGATTACTTATCAATAAGATAAAAAGAGGTTGAATTTCAAGAATTTTTTTGTTGATTTTATTATATATATATATATATATATATCTGACCTATTCAACAAATTTTATTTATATAATCCATTGACTTTAATTAATGGTTTTGACAAAAAAAATTCCCATTTATGATTTATCTCACCTTAATGAGCCATTTTATTTTACAAATACGTGAATAGAAAAAGTATATTACAAGTGTTAAAATTCGAATTCTGGATCAATAGAAAATGATTTCTTAAAGAGATTGTATAAATTCACCTGAATATTGATTCATCTATGTCATTTGTTAAAGATAGTCACAAACTTTTTTTTTTCAAACAATTGCAGACAGATAAAATGGAAACCAGAATTCAGAAGGAGAAAGAGAATGGAAGACAGGAAAAACAATTGCAGACAGATAGAACGGTGGCATCAGCATCAGAATATTCATGTCAATGAATTAATTAAGATAGTTATTTTGAGGCATTCTCTGTCAAATCCATGCACGTGATGAACTCCTTTGCAGCCCAGGAGAAGTCAAACATAGAGAAGAAAAGCAAGAAAAAAAGAAATTGATACGAAATGGGAAAAAGGTAGTAGTAGGGAACTAAAACCTAATAAAAAAATAGAATTGTAGAAAAGTTATAGAGGGACAAATTGGGGTGATTTGCAGGCAATGTGCAGCACAGCTCAGTACCTCACCATGGCCCTCAAACACGTCATTGTCCTCCTAACTATCATCGGGTGCTCTTTCAATGAATACCCAAACATGAATGCACGTTGTCAAAAATTATCTCTAATCGAGTAATTAAAAAATTTGTAATAAATTGTATTAATTGTCAATAATCTCTTGGCAGACCATTAAGAAAGAATTGTGAGCAAATATAAATGGATAATCATCTTATAACTTTTTGATAAATACCCAAATATGAATTTATAATTGTTAACAATTTCTTAACCGAGTAATTAAAAAAAATTGATTTAATGTAAAATTTGAATTCAAATTCAAATAATTTCAGCATCGTCCCACAATTATCATAAAAGAAAGAAGTATGAATGCATAATTAACATTTTAGGTTTTGTGGTGGTTGAGAATAGTTTTCTTTGCATTGCTCAGTGTGAAGATTTCTTTAATTGAATGACATGAAAACTCCAACTTTTTTTTCTTTGATAATAGAAAGGCTCCAACTCAAGCAGATTATTTTTGACTTTCAGTTCAGGCAATTAGTAATTTCTTTCCTAAACTTTCTTCCTCATTTTTTGCTTTTGTGAGTTAGACTTTAAAAAAAATTCTGAATATTTGCTAGCTTGTTGACTGTGTATGAATGCGGTTGGCTCATGCCATTTTTTTTTTGACATAGCCATTTTACCAAGCATATCAATGATCATCAGTTAAAAAGTTGATGATCAGTTACTCTCTGTATTTCTCTGAGTCAGTAAAGATTGTTGGTATGTTTGATGGAATCAGACACTAACATGAAAGCTAGAGTCATCAGACATTTCAGCAAAGCTAATTTGATGGAGCAATGCCATCTGACTTTAATTAAACTCTCGCGGTTAAAGGCAGTTGATTTGTTTTACTCTTGCAAACATGTCTCTTTCCACTTAAATATACAATTGCACCATAAGCCAATATATCTTAACTGAAAGGTTAAGAATTGTGCCGTGATGTAAGATTTGGATTTGTACAACAATCTCATCTATTGTACCACAGAAGAAACCAAGTTCAAGCTTACTTGGAAACAATTACATTGGCCCATATTGATGTGAAAGGGCATCGTCATTTACTAAGGGGCCATTTGAGTGCTTGATCGGCATTGGTGAGCACTAATGCGATCAGATTTTTCATATAGGACAAAAATAGGTGAAAGGATAAAATTATCTTTCACCATTGATTTCAATCTTTTTATTATTTTATTAAAAGTATGTACCTTTAATAGTTATTTTCTCTTTTTTAATCTCACCAAAATTAATTTTGCTTTCTATCCAAATTAGCTCTAAAATTTCAATAGTCAAAATCTGAAAAGAGAAAAAGGAAGTAGAAAAGTAGAAGCAAAGGCAAAGACTAAACAACTGCAAATTAATTGGATTCAAAGAATGGAATTAGTTGTAAAAAAAAAACAGTATCAAAATCTGTAGCAGATAGAGAAAGAGAAACATAAACTAGTAAAAGGGTATATTACAATAAATGGAATGAATCCCTCTGCACGCAATTGCCCACCAACACACTGGACCTCTCTGCATGGCACTCTGGGTGGAGTCAGTGGTTGCACCGCAGCGGCAGCAGCTGCAGCCAGGCGCCAGACAACTGCTCACTCACTCACTGCTATTAATCCATCGAACCTCTCTCTGTGCTCTCTCTCTTTTTCTCCCTTCTCTCCATTTTGTCCCCTCCCTTTGAGTGCTATTTCGTGGGTTCCACTCTTGTTTTCTTTGAGTTCTTAATTTCTCCCTTATGGCTGACGTTCTTTGCCCCCTGGCGTCCCGTTAAAGGAAAGGATTTACCTATTTGGCTGTTTGCAAATACTCCCTGGCCTAACATGTGTTCAGTCCAGGCTTTTTTTCTTCCATCACAGTCCAACTTCCCATTAAAAAATAAAAGGTTTTAATATCCTTTTCATGTAAGGTTATTTAATACCGTTTATATTTGATACATCACTTCTAATCAATCAAAAAATGCTACCACATTAATTTCTTTGGATGCTAGTCTCAAAACTTAAATTTTGAACATAATTTCCAAGACAACACTTCCTTACCAACATATCCAACCTTTAAGGTTATATAGAGTAGTACTCTATCATTTATTGGTTGTGTATAAATTAAGATTTTACATGATCATTATTTAATGATAGTTTACTAGCTTCTTTTTTTTCATAATAGTGATTAAATTTGTTTAAATAATTTAAGATTTAGGTCTTGTAACACATGATAAATCATTTTACATAAATCTAAGCAAAGTATCAAGAAGATTATACAAATTCATCGACTCAGAACTACCATTAATCATGTGTCATATTTGTAAAAAAGTTTACATAAATTTTTTTTATTCATAGGAAGTATAATGGGGGGAATGTAGAGAATCAAATTTTAGACCTAATCCCTTTTAAGGAGAAATAACAATCGTTAAACCAAATCTTGATTGTTCTACATAATTTTTTTTATATATACATGAAAAAACTAACAATGACAATTTCCCGCTAATAGTTCTTTGAGACCTTGACAAATAAATATTTTTCTATAAAAAAATTTTTGGTTGAATCTTATGGATTCCTTTATCAATAATCACTCCCAAATGACTTGCAAACCATTAATAGTTGTACTTTTTCAGCAATAAGTATCCTCTCTCTCTCACAAAAGCATTAGCCAATCAATAAAATAGTAAATTAGGTCAAATTGTTTATGTCAATTTTTTTATAGAGTGGTTAAAAAAAATATTATAGCATATTATAAGAACCAAGTTCAAACTCTAACAACCTTAACCTTACCTTCAATAACTGAAAAAAAGGTTTGCTTATAAAACAATGATCTACCTATACCGATACATAGAATAATAAAAACTTAAAATATAAAATTTAAAATTTATACTGACTCCAATCCCTACTTTCCCAATGGTTAAATCTTAGAAAATTCATCTTGAAAATATCTTCCTGAGCTATTTTAATTTTTAAGTAGAAATCTTTCGCTGCATGTTCAATCATTTTAGCTGGACTATATACTTTTACAGCTAATGTAGAAAGCATAGACTTTGCTTACGATTTATTTTTAATATCAAATTGTTGGATCAATCCCTCATAAATTAATTATTTATTAATTCAACAGTCAATTAGAATGTAGGTAGCAGCCATATGCTGTATTTAAATAATCAAAAAAAGAATTCATAGATGATAAAATCATACCTCATCTCGATAAAGACAAAGCTTTAGAAATAATTCTAATATATTTATATATATATATATATATATATATATATATATATATTCAAACAGTTTGACACACTCAAATCTGTATCTTGTTTGTTGAATGCTTTAACTAATAATATTAACAAATTTTTTCATAAAAATAAGAGAAAATATTAAAAAAAATTATATGAAACATTTATTTCACATCAATATCTCAAATTAAGGATTCACACAGGCACCCATAAGAGAAGAGAAGAGATGGCATCTAATAAGTTTGAGGTTCAAATATTGATATTTACAATCCCTTATCCTATTCTCAGGCTTCGGTTCAATCACATTTCAAGGTGAAATAACTTTTTCGTAAAATTTTATCTACTTAACACCATACAATATTATGAACAAAAAAAAAAACCATACAATAACTAACTATGACTTGCTCGAAAGAAAAATATCTAATAAAAATACTAATTACAGAAGTGTGTATATATGCATGTATATATATAAATACTCATAAATTTATGGTACCACGGTCGGTCACATGCTTAGTTTGCTTTGCATCCATTGTAAGTTTTATTAAATTTTAAACCTCGAGATCACAAAGATGTTCTTATTAAGCAACTAAATAGTAATACTATAAAACAACAATCACATGAACATAATTAATTCAAAGTATAATTATTGTAGAGCACGAATCATGTGTAAAAAATAATCACAAAATTCATGTTATATGTCGGTTCATTTTAATTTTAAAAATACCAAAATAGCAATAAGTTGTTTGATTCTCTTAATCAAGAAAATTATCATATCATTATCAATATTTAGAGTTTTTATTTTAATATTGAAGTAGAATAAATAAATCAACATATAAACTCATGCTAAATTATTTGAATTCTCTTTCTCCATTCATTATTGTCAAAGATATGTGTTCTTTCAATTCCTATGCCGTTATATCTTTTTGAATAATTTTTTTTTATTTTTTTTAATCTTTTCTTAGTTTTGATTCTTTTTTCATAATTTATAGCTTTCACTGTTATAATTAAGGCATTCACAAATTCATATTGTATATGTTTAAACCAATATACATGATTTTACTCATCTTGTTTTCGATAACTATTGCCCCAATTATTATCATTTTTATCAATTTAAAAAATAATTCAATTATATTTATAAAAAAAGGTCATTATAATGGAAAAAAAAAAGAATAGGAGAGTAACGGTGGAGTTGACTGGACTAATGAAGCCGAGGAAGCAATAGCAATGAGTGAAGCCATGGTGAAGCAAAAGGAAAAGTCACTTCGATCATGAATGTCAAACCCTAAGAAAATACGATAAAAGGGATCCATCAATCAAAACGACTGTGCTTTGATGACGATGTTGTGCATTGCTCAGCCACACACCCCACTCTAGCGGCAGCGCCCAGCTGGCTAAGGTCAGGTGTTTTCAAACCCCCAAAAGCAAAAAGCGCTTGAGTGCCCCGTACGCCCCCATTCACCGGGATTACCGACCAAGCCCCTTGCTTTTCCTCTTGTGACTCGTGCCTGCGCTTCGAGGTTGAAAGAGACGACGAAGACGAAAAGAAGGACGAAGTGGAGAGAGTATTAATGCGAGAATGGCGATTGCAATTACGAGAATACCCTTTTCTTTGTGTTCTGACGAAAGACAACTGTCAATTGGAAGGTGGTGGGATGGGAAGGGAGGGATCGGAAACACTCTCTGACTCTGAGTGGACGCGCATTCTGCACGGACGTGCTGCTCAACCTTGTTTGGCCACCTTCTTGCGCAATTACCTTTCTACCCCATATTTACTTTCAAATCATTTGTTTTTGAATAAATTAGTTTTAAAAAATAAAGATAATTATCCAATATATAGTAAATAAAGTTTTTTTATTTCACAAGTGGAGTTAAAATGATAACGCATATTTTATTTTATTTATTTATTATTTTCTTAATATTTTTAAAAAACATGTGTTATCGTCTTAACACCTCCTGTTGAACAAAAAAAACTCCAATAACGATATATTAGATATTAATTCTAAAAATAATCCCTTACTAATTCATAAAAAAAGTTTTTAAATATTATCACGTAATTTTTATTATCTCTAAGATGAATTAAATGAAATCCTTGTAAAACTACTTTAATTACTTAAATCAAATCAAATCGAGATGAAAATTATATTCTATATTAAGTTAGTTAATTAGTTTTTTATTCAAAATAATAATTATCTTTTAACGCATAAATAAGTTGGAAATTTGACGAATGGTTAGAAAAAAAAATTTTATATTATGACATAAGATTTGGATTTAAATCCAAATAACTTCAAAATTTACTTCCAATGTTAAAAATAAAACTAAATGGGAATTTGAATCTAATTTTGAATATAAGATATGGCTAGAAAGGCTATAATTTAATACTATCAAGCAATCAAAGATTCATCCATAAAATCAAATCAAAATTATCAACATTATAAGATACTAAACTTTTAATTTTAATATTCTTTTTTTGGTACATTTTAATTTTAATATTCAACAATACAAAAAAAAATTAACATAATCTACTAACTATTTTTTATTTGAATTATTATCCTATCTACCACTAGTGAAGTTTTTTAATTCCACAAGTAAGGTTAGAACTTAGAATAATGATATGTGTCCTTTAAAAATATTAAAAAAATAAATAATAAATAAAATGGGACTTTGGCCAATAAAATGGAATAAGACACGTATCATCGTCTTAATCTCGCTTGTGAAGTTAAAAAATTTCATTGACAATGAATACTATAATAATCCTTTTTATTTTCCCTTATAATTAATTTCAGTTTTCTCATAATAATTAATCCTACCGTATATCGTTTCCTTTATTTTCCTCAATTTCATCTTTCTATTTTTCTTTTGATAGAAGAACATGGTAATCTTGAACCAAGGCAGAGGGTATTTTGGGCAATGGAAGCAGACATCGCAGGGACAAAGAGGTAACTCAGAATCGTATTCAATACTTGCTCAGCCTCAGAGTAAGAGACAAGCCTTTTAAATGATAATAATAAATTTATTCTTATTTATTTGTACACGCAATTTTTGGTTTCTAATATCCCAAAATAAAAACCTCCGATTTTGATTTAAAATGGATTCTGTTTTCTCTAGTCTTTAGGATTAAGTTATGTTTTCTTTGACCATTTGTGTTCGTTCTGTTTGATTTTCCATGATACAGTGAGAGAAAAACAAAAGAGAAAGAGAAAATAGAAACAGAAACTGAAGTCTGAGAAGAATAAGATTTGCCCAGAAAAACAAAACGACGACATAATTTGTTGTTGATCTGCAAGTTTGGGAGATGAAGGATCAATCTTTGAAGGGAATTTGTTCTTATAAAAGAGCTAACTTTGGTCGGTTTGTTGCTTTTTTAACCATTCAGCCAGTTTCAAGCAAAGGTAAGCGCTTTAAACGATGATTTGTTCTTCTTCTGACGGTAAAAGAGAGAGATTTTCCATTTTTTTCTTTCATGGAGGAACTGAAGAAGGTTCCTTGCATCCAACATGCATTTTTTCTTTGTAATTTCTCCTTCCGATGCATTTTAATACTTTTATATTAAATCCCATTTCTCTCTCTTTTCTCTTCCTAGATCTCTTCTTCTTCTTTTTTTCTCTTTCTGGGTCTTTGAAGATCCTGTAAGTTCATGAATATCGATGATCTGGGCTCATTTCATTTCCTTCCATTGATTTCAGTTCAATAATAAGACAAAAGGAGAGATGTCATCGTCAAACTCTCCTTGCGCGGCGTGCAAGTTTCTTCGACGGAAATGCACCCAAGAATGCGTCTTTGCACCTTATTTCCCACCGGACAATCCACAAAAATTCGCAAACGTTCACAAAGTATTCGGTGCCAGCAATGTTGCGAAACTTTTAAACGAACTCAACGCTTCCCAACGTGAAGACGCAGTGAACTCTTTGGCCTATGAAGCTGAGGCTCGTCTCCGAGATCCTGTCTACGGTTGTGTTGGGCTGATTTCCATATTACAACACAGGCTTAAACAAATGCAACACGATCTTAATAATGCCAAGAAAGAACTGTCTACTTATATTGGTCCTCAAGCTATGCTTCCTATTCTACAACCGCCAGTCTTTCTGCAACAACACGTTGGGAACGCTTCTCCTTCAGCTGTGATGCAACATAATATGATGCCAATGATGGGGATTCCTACTGCTGCTGCGGCGGCTTCGGCTTCTCATGGAGGGCAAATGGTGTTAAGGGAGCCACAGCAACAGCAGCAGATTTTTGAGGCTCAGCAACAGTTGGCTGCTGTGGTAGCTGCTAGAGAACAACAAGAAATGTTTAGAGGTTATGGACAGCAGCATCACCAGGGTCAACAGCAGGAGATTCTGAAGTTTAATAGTGGGTTTGAAGGGACTAGTTCAGTTACTGCAACTGGGTTTAATCAGATAACAACTGCATCTACCATGTCACCTTCATTGGCTTTGGGGAGTTTTGAAAACCCTTATCCGATTCAGACACAACAAGAAGATCATCATTCTCATGGTGGGCATCCACTTCAAGCTCAGCTTTTGCTGCAGCCACAAGGGCAACAGCAGCAACAGGCACAGCAAAACCAGCAGCAGCAACATCAAAGGTCAGGAAGCGAGGAGGGCAGGAGTATTGGTCCTTGTTGAATTAAAAAAAAAACTTTTTTTCTTCTGTTTACAGGTTGAGTGCCTGCTTTCCCGCTTTTTCATTAAAGCAATTTTTCATTCTAGGTAAAGTGTTTTAATTTTTTCCTCTTACTAACTTATGGTATATGCCATGCCTGTCCATGAGATTTTTCTGAAGATAAGTTTTGCATTTATGAAGGGTCTTTGATAGTTCTGAGTGCAAATGTATGGTGGGTTTTTTCATAAATGGGGAAATATCATTTGGTAGCAGTGGAAAGTTAGAATTACGCTTAATTGCATAAGGCAGAAGGGTGGGTAAGAGAATTATTGTCTTTTCTCAGTTGAGGGATATTCCATGACCATTCATGCATCAACGAGAAATAGAAGCCCTAGATTGACTTGAACATTTACATTTCATTTTCTTCTTCCTTACTTTCTTAATTTCTACTCTACATTTTCTGGGACAAGGAAACTAAAAATCTTTACCATGAAAATGAAATGAATGAATAGTTGTCTGTTTGCTTTTTGGCTTGATTAGCTTCTTTTGAACAAAAACAAATGACATATATATGAGCTGCTGCATTAGATTTTGTAGAAAGCATGAGACAAAAAGGAGGTAGATGGGGTTGGTTTTGTTGGAATTTGGTGTGGTAGATCAATCAAATCCATGATCTTGACCTGTCCTCTGAGATTTCCCTCACACCCTCTTTGAAAGACAACAGTGCCCTTCCTAGATTGGTTCCTTTTACCTAATGAAGGACACTAATTTTCAATTTTCTTTTATTAAAAAAATATACTATTACCTATTTACTTTTTATTTTTTTACTGGAAACAGGCTGGTTGAGTGCTTCTTCCTTGTAATGCTGTAGAAGTAGTAGTGTTTTTGAAAGAAGTGCATTGACATTGGGTGAGATGAAGTTCCAGTCAGCTCCTGCATCATCTCCCCTTCTAGGATCTGAATTTGTTTTTTTGTCAAGAAATTGAAAAGTTTAATCTATTTAGGTGGTGTTGTCTGGTTGCTTTCATATATGTTCATTATTTCCATAAATTGTAATCCTGCCATAGGTGGTTTTCCATCCATGAAAGAACAAATATATATTAGTTATGGTTGATGCAGTGTCCATGTATAAATCTCATATACTATCATGACATCTTTTAATTAGTAATTTTTAAAATATTGTTTAAAATATTTTTTAAATTCACTAATTAGTGAGGTGTCATGGTATAATTCAATAAAAGAATATGAGATTTATACATTAAAAGTACATTAAACATAGGCTTATATATATTTGGCATTTGTTAACTACTCATAAAATTCCATAAATTTCCTAAGTCTTGTAAGCATTTCCTCATGAATTCTTGTTGTTTTGGTTTCTCTTGTTTCATTCCTGTGCAGCTGATATGTACAACAAACAAAGAGAGAGAAATAGGAGTGAGTTTACCTCAGAGATCTAAAGTCAGCATTGGGTTTTTGGGGTTTGATGCTTTAGCTCCTTGCATCGGAACATACAATTAAAAATCGTAGAGATCTGCATTGCTCCTGCGGAGTACAGTTTTCACCCTTTGGTTTTGTAAAGAAGCTGGAATGGGAGTTTCTCTCTGCATTAAAAAAAAAAAAAACTTTTTGTTGTTTCACTTTTCCTTAAAAGTACATATGTATAACTAGGAGTGTAATCAAGTTAAGTCGAGATGATTTAATAACAAATTCAAACTCTTCTTAATTAGAAAACTCAAAACTTGGTTTAAGCTTGATTGAGTTTGATTTTTGAAATTTGAGTTTAATTTAATAGAATACTCAAATTGCTTAAGCTCAACTCGATAGACTCAATTGGTTACTGTATATTAAAAGGATAAAATGATAAATTAATAATAAAATATTAAAAATATATAAAAAAAACTTGATTAGATTTACAAACTGCTCTAGTTTGATATTAAAATTCTCGAATTCGGTTCTAAACATTACTCAAGTAACTTGAACTTAAGTTCAATTCGAAAGTAAACGAGTCAAATTTAAATATTCATCAAAGTAAGTTCGAATGACTCACAAATATTTTAACTCTTTTACACTGTTAGATATGACCAATAATGAGATTAAACTTTTCCATTTTTTTCCATTTTATAGTCAAACTAAAATATACAGATTGAGAATCCCAAACTTAATTAATTAATCATCCAATTAAGACTATTAAATTTTTTACTACAAAGAGATGAAAAGGAGCTATCAGTCCAAATAATCTAGTGGTGGTCCACCTATTAATTAGACCTGGCAAATTTCAGACACGACACGATTATACGACACGAACACGATACGAATAAATAACACGAGATGACACGAGGTTAAAATTAAGAAAAATTAATATATGAATATGGTAAAAGCTAAAAATAACATTTTGAGTTTTCCGTGTTGACACAAATTTTGACACGAAATTTTCGTGTTTTACACGACACGAAAACAGTTTTACATGACACGAAAACGAATTATGAACACGAATTGTCAGGTCTTCTATTAATTTATATCATGCAGAAATTAAGTAATTGAAGATCACACTGCTGCCAAATCAATGGGATTATCACTCAATCCATTGATCTCATCTCTGAAAAATAGTATATATCTTGTTATGGTTGATCTAAGGTTAATTATTGTTTAGATCCTTCTAGGGAACCTGTTGACTGATTAAATTTTCTTTAAAATTGCCTGGTTGATCATAGACTTCATAAAATAGCTTTGATGAGGGAGCAATGAGCATGTGAACTTCATTCATATGATTTTATTTTTCATTTAATATACTGTTTTTATTAAATTAAAAAAATAGTATCAAATAAATTATATATTTTTTAAATATCATTTTAATTATTTTCATTATACATAAATTGACAATTTAGTATAAACAACAAATTATAATAAACAACTATAATTTGATCTAATAGTTGTTATTTTTCCTTAAAAGATGTTAGGCCCAAAATTCGAATTTTTTTTGTTTTCATGCCTCTATAAAAAAAAAAGATTGGATAGTGACATGATGACATTACGAAAACGATACCAAAAAAACATATGGATGTGATATGACTTAAAATTGAATACAATATAAACACAAATTATTATATCTAAATGATAACATGTAATAAACCTTGCGTTCCAATCCAAATACTCTAAAACTTTACTCTCTTTTGACAACCCTAATTAACATTAACAATGCCCTGACCGAATTAGCCATAACTCAGAATTGGATTCACTGCATACTCTTAAATACATGGTACTCGGTTAACTATTAAAGACCCTAGTTACCTACTAGCTAGTGTTGGGTTTTTGTGAACTTTAAGGAAAGCCATATGCTGATGACACAATCTGATAACAAACAAACAAGTAAAACAAAATAAAAAATGGGCTTTGCCGGTATGAGAAGCAAGTAGATCTGACAATCTTAGATACGACAGGAATACACGACATAAACACGATATGAATAAATGACACGAGATGACACGAGATGATACGAGATTAAAATTAAGTAAAATTAATATGAATGTGGTAAAAGCTAAAAATAATATTTTGAGTTTTCCGTGTCGACACGAATTTTTGACACTAATACACGACACGAATACGATTTTATATGACACGAAAAAAAATTTTTGACACGAATTACCAAGTCTAGAAGCAAGCAAAAGATGAGAGAATTAAAAAGATGAAATGGTATGGCTTATGGCTGGTGAGATGTGAAAGCAAATTGACTCTTTATATATATTAATACTCCTGTTAATGGTAGATGGCATCAGATTCAGAGACTTTACAATGGAGACAAAAAGGAAGAATATTAATTTTTTTTTTGATGGGAAGGAAGAATATTAATTAATTTCTGTTATTCTGCTGCTTTATTTATTCGCCATAAACTAATTGAAGCCTTGTCATATATGGTAAAAGTATGAAATGAATGGGAAATTCTCTCTCTTGCCTAGCTACCATCAAGATTGAAAAGTTTTGGATTTTTCTTGTAAGAAAAAGTAAAAATAAAAAGATGCCTTGAACTATGAATTAATTTAGTTTAGTTTCAACTTCACAATTCAAAAAACTCCCCTTTAATTGTTGTGATATGCCTAATACGAGTTAAATTTTATTTTTTATTTTAAAAATGAGAAAAGATTATTTAAATTGCTTATGGCAAAAAATTTTAACCTCAATATCTAAACATAATGTTAAATATATCAGTTTTTAATATGTAGATATTAATTAAATTTCGGATTATACAGAGAAAATATGATTTTATCATATCTCATAAATTAAAATCTAAATTTAAATTAGAAATTTCAAATCATAAAATTATTTTTTTGGCCAAATCATAAAAGATTAAGATATTTGATGTATTATAAATTCTCGGTTTACTACAAAATAACATTTTATCAATAAGTAAAATTTAAAAATATACAAACCCTTAAAAATAAAAAATAACTTTATAAATATTTATTCTAAAAATTTAGATATTTTTCACCGTAAAATTTTTGACTTAGTGACAAAAAAAAGATAAAATAAAAATTTACATATTTTTTTAATAAAGTAACACTTTATGATTGATTAATAATTTTATATTTTGTTTAGTGCGACAAAGGAAGATTAATGACAGTACTTGAAAACATTTCTTACTCTTTTATATCATTGTCAAAATTGAGCCTAGCAGTCTAAATAAAGCTAACTCCTATATTCTCTATGCTTATTGATTTAACAATTTTTATTTGCATGGGATGATGGTAGAAGCCTGTATTTCTGTTTCATGCACCGCCGAGATTAAATTTAATCTTGTTCTTGGTACAAGCAGGATAATTAATCCTAACACTGCAACCAAAATTCTCTCTTTCGAGATAATTGAGGATTTCCTTTTCAATACAAAAGAAACCATAATCTGAGAATAAATCAATCATGCACGGAAACTGATAGGAGGCATCGGAGAGAGACAAGACGACAAGAAACAGAAAATGCCCGTGACCTCTCATCGAATCATCCGCTATGAACTTAATCTGAATCAGATGATATTTCAGAATGAGGGTTGACTGTCCTAACCATTTTAGACAATGTCTCGCCAATATCTTCCACTTCGTCCCTTCCAAATCCCCAACTTCTAAGCAACTCTGCCCCGGAAGATCCTCGCTCGATGCCAAATTTACGAAGATTCCCCAGTCTGTTCTCCAGAAATGGCAAGATAGCACTGCTGGAACGCAGTCTCGTAGCCATGGGGATGGAATGAACATCAAGTGATCCTCTAGACACAGAACCTAAGATTGGACTTCCCATCAGCTCGCCACGCTGGCCAACAAGATTACCAAAGATTGAAGGGAATGGCAAGGGAATTGGGAGAGGGCAACGAGCCACTGAAAGATGACAGAACATTGGCCTTGTGATCGTGCGTTCATATGCACCATGGATTGCATTCTTAACTTCAGAAACTGAAGCCCGATGACCTTCTGCAACAATACAAATAATTCAGTGAGAAAATTACACCGCATTTAATGCAAGCAGCATATAAACATTATTTTTTTGAGCATAATCGTGAGAATAAACATTAATAAGAATTATTTATCATAAAAATATCTTTAAACTGAAAATATGGACAGATACTAAATCATACCTGACCCGATTGCTCCGTGCACAGTCATTGATTCCACAGCCTGCAAATCATCCACATCCTCTGCAACCTCTGGAGTCAATGGCTGCAAATTCCCAAGCAAGGATTGCTCGTCCTGTCTCCCTGGATTTCAGAATTAGGAACAATATACTTCACTGTTCCCAAGCAATAACTAACTCATTTTTTATTAAAAAGGAGCATGAAATGAAAAACCATTCATATCATGTGTTGAGGGGGAAAGGCATTCACATTATACCTGTCAAACTAGGGCATGGCATTGCAACATCCAGAATGGCCACCATATTCTGCCTAGATTGCCCTGCTAGCATTTGTACAATGCCATTAACATCCACAGAACCGGAGGCATCAGATGAATCTGCAGTCGGGCCAAGTGGCTCCATGCGGAATGGGAGACTTGTAGAGTGTAGAGCAGCAGCACAAACAGCACTGCAGTGGTAAGGGTTCTCATCTTCAATGTTAAGGAAAGTTGAAGCTTTACCTTCAAAATTAGGTGAGAA
This sequence comes from Heritiera littoralis, assembly GCA_031772115.1. Classification (NCBI taxonomy): domain Eukaryota; kingdom Viridiplantae; phylum Streptophyta; class Magnoliopsida; order Malvales; family Malvaceae; genus Heritiera; species Heritiera littoralis. The sequence continues at coordinate 2,622,146 of JAPDPK010000044.1, forward strand.
GAATCTTTAGTCCATATAATTAAGAAGAGAAGGGTCGGGATAATTTTCTTCAAGAGTATCAGTATAAATAACACTAATTAACAAGTGATCTTCGCATTTTGACTGAATAGGACCTGAGCTGACCATCATAAGACTACAAAGGACATATGTACTAAAACATCCTTTTTAATATTAAGAGGGTCAAGATTACAAAGGACATCCAACTTGAAACCATGTAAGAGTGTATGTAACAAATACAATGACACAAAAGAAGCCAAAATCATCAAAATGGTAATTGGACTTACTCCTACTCAAAAAGGGTAAACCAACCGGCACAATCATTTTACAAAAAGATGATAATTTTGCGAATGATACTGCATCATGAAGATCTCTAACAACTGTCTGCTTCCTGCTTCTCGGGTTCAAATGAGAACCAGGACCCCTAACAGCATATAGCAACACTGGAGTGTTTGTGTATTCATCAGCAATACTTTCCAGAAAATCGGAAGCTACAGGGGAGAAACCCCCAGAGTCGTCAACAATGAATTGAAAACCCTGCCAACATCGTCAATGATAGACAAACAAATTTAATCGAGCAACATTATTAAATCAGAGTACAAATGCTCTCAGCATCAAATGATGTTTAAGAGGGGCTCCAGCTTAAAATAGAATGGGAAATGAACAGAGCTTTCAAAACCAAATTATCCTAGGCATCATTAGGTTAAAACCTCTACAAAAATTCATTAAGCAAGACCGTCAACGTCCATATAAAGTTGACAATCATGTCATAAGTGTTATCAAATAAAAAGTAGGCTTTCTCTTTTCATTTTCTACTTACAGATTTTGATACTGCAGAGAAATTTCTGTAAAGGATCATACGTATAGGTCAACATTTTACCTGGATATGATCACACTCTTCTACAAAGAAACGAAGCCTGTCACATATTTCTTCTCGTAAATTCCCAGTGAAGACATCCGTCCCAATCCCATAATTGTCAAATTCTTGAGCATCCATCCACAATCCATTTACTTCATACAAACTCTGAGGATGATAATGTACTTTTGCAAAGTCTGTCCAAAATTGGACTCCCTTATCTAAACAGTTCACTATATCTGTATCCTGAATTTCATTTTGAGAATCCTTTGTCGCACCATTGGTACCATTGGTCAAAGGAACATTCTGCTCTTCCTGATACAATCTTTGCAAGAACAAATTCTTCTTCTTTGGTTCAGATGCATGAGTGGAAACATTTCCAGCCCTGCATATTCTTTTAAAGATGTTCAAGTTAGTGCATGTAGAAATCTTAGGCACTAAAAGCATACAAGGACAAAGCACATAGCCCACAGAAAAGGAGACTGATAAATATAAACAGTATGTAATTCGTAACAAACATGTGATATAAAGTGATAGATGGAGCAATATAAAGTGCAAAGCAATAAAACAGGAATCTATTGTGCACTTATTACAATATATTTTTAAGACCTCTAAAACTAAACCATGAGCATTTCTCATAATTAATAACAGAAATTAGAAGCGAAAGTTGCCTATATGTTTAAAACAGAATGCTACTTACATACAAACTAATTAGGCTGAAACAACATTATGTCAATTACATTGCGAGGAAGCATTCTTGTTGGAGAAAAACAGTAAGAACAGAATCATCAGTAAAGCAATGCTTGAGTCAGATATTGAACTCCGACACTCAACCATCTAAATGACGTTCAAAAAGACAAAAGCAACAAACTTATCATACAGCTACTTCTTTACTTCTTTTTATTTTTTGAAGGGGTAATGCACGAAGACCAATGGCAAACGGAAGAAAAAATACACCAGAAACACTAATGCAGTTAGTTAGGAATTAAGATGAAAAATCTCACCATGTAACAACTTCAGATGGTGCATTAGAACCCTCATTATACAATGTACCCTGTGAACTTATTGATCCAAGGGATCCTGTAAGCATAAAAGTTTCCGTGAGTAGAATATATATACATAAAGGAAACACAAATTGACATTACTGTTTCCATGCAACCTAGATGAATGAAAAGGAACCAGTTAAGGAATGAATTAAGGTGGTGTCACCAACTGAGGAATAAAAGAACGAGTAGAATTAATCCTGCTAAGTGCCCATGTTGGCGATGATCCCCAGCGCAGTGAGGAGTAATTTGCCCTGCACTAGAGCCCCAGTTGAGCCAAAACCCATTGGCACTTCAAGTGCCAGTGCCGTTTTGACCCTCAACGGGGCTCCAATGCAGAGCGAATGGAATCTCCACCACACTGGAGGCTTTGTCAACAAGCCTAACTTAAGAATGCAGAGTAGATCGAAAACACATCAACTTCGCAAGTAAAAATCTAAGCACCTTGAAAATCAATAGAGAGAAGACGAGGAGTATAAGTAAGAGTCCCCTGCACATATACAGCAACATAGACAATTTAGTCTCCACAAAAACTGCACAAGCAACTATGAAAAAACTACTTCCAAGTAAACCTTGTACAACTAAATCAGTGAAAGTCCTGTGATAATTAAACAATAGTTAAAGACAATTACAGGCAAATCATTTATGGGATGAATATATATTTGTTTTAGGCTTTAAGGCAATAATAACATCAGAAACAATTGGTCAAAGTTGCACCTGTGGCGTTTCACCTGTACGGTACAGAACATCCATGCTTAGACTCTGAGTTTTGAATAGCGGATCACCGTAAGGATCGGCAGCTAAGCCAAGCATTTCATCCTTCATTTTTAATCATAAAAATTTTCAATTTAGCAAGCATAAAAAGAAATATAATCAAAATAAAAACAAAGTAAAAAAAAAAACTAGGATTAAATAAGTAGAGATCAGCTGAACCTGGAAGTTCCAGAAGTGAGAACCGATGAAGTTGGCGAAACCTCCGACTTGGATAGTTACAATTTCTCTCATGATTATTTACCTGAAAAAGAGTGATACTTTAAGTCGATTAACTACGTTAATTATACGTATTTAATCCTTTATTCCCTAGAAAATCTTAGTAGTTTTAGAGATTAATATGATTGAATTGAAAAAAAAAAAGGATTTTTGACACTTACCAGAGAGCTAGGGTTAGCAGGAATAGAGAGCGAAACGAGCACGGAAACGTTTCGTGCTTTCTCTGGCAGGAAGCAATGGAGTCTGAAGGGAATGTGAAAGTAAGTGTAAGAAAAAGCGGTGCGTTTTGAAATTCTAGGGAATTCTTATTTTGGCGGTGTATTTTATTAAAATAATTCTATGATTTTCTCCTTTCCTCCAAAAACGACGTAGTTCGATAAGGGAAAAAGGCCCAAAAAAATGGGTTGAAGATCCAATTGTTGGACTGTCATTCACTCTTACATCTGGGGTGTTGTCCAAAACCCAAATCCAATTCAAACAGTGAAGATTCTTATTTGTGAGGTATATTTTTAAGATTTTGTATATGATGCATTAACAGTGTATAATTTTTATATATTGTAAATGCATCAGATGTTGACAGCTTATCAATAAGCCCTTATGGGTAAATTAAAAAAATTTATTTATATTTGCATATAAAGGCCTATTAATGAGGTGTCAACCTCAAGTGTATTGATAGTGTATAGAAACTATACACTTTCAGTACATCATATATATATATATACCATTTTTTATGGAGTACTGTTACTTTGTTAATTTGAATTAAATTATATTATTTATTATTTTGGTAAATCAATCAATAAATAAGGATAAAAATCATTGATGAACAATCCTCTAACGATAAAAAGTTTTAGAAAATTTGTATTGGCATTTTTTTTCTCAAAAATTTCTAAGTCATAAATAATTTAATGGATTCCATTAAATCATTGAAAGAGTTTTTTAAAAATATATAAATTAATTTAAAAATAATAATGATAATAAGAGATTCAGTGTATTTGATTCTTAGCCAGCCACCATAATTTTTTAGAAATTGCTCATGGAATTTAAATTAATGAATTTAAAATTTATGTTTTTTATGGACTTATTTTTTTGGAGAGTTAAAGTTAAACAATGTTAATAAAGATGATAATTTATTATTTAAACAATGTTAAAGGGTTACAAAGTAGTTTTTTTTTTCATAAATTAAAATAAATATATTGAAAGTTTTTATAATCTTATATATAATGATATATATTTGATTCAATAATAATTTTACGTATTTTTATTTAAACAATTGAGTTAGTATTGGACTCAATAGTAATATTATTGAACTCAGAACTTAGTTAAGCTAGTTCATAAAAAAAATAACTTTTGATTTATAAATTTCAATATTTTCAATCTCTTTTTCCTATTTTTAAACTGTAATTTTTTGTGTAAAAAATGTCAGTTTTTTTTTTTTGGATAAGGAAAGCATGGAACTCTCTTTCAAGGTCAAATTCCTCCATTAATAGTTTAAAGAGATGAGGACAATCTAACTACCGAGAGTAGTGGCCATGAGATAAACAGTATAATAAATAAGTCTTGAAATTTTCATTTTCAGTGAAGAACAGAATTAATTAGTGCATGACATTGAAAAGAAACACAGTAGAAAGATTCCAAGAAAATGCTGATATTTTTTGGGCTATTCAATTCTCAAAACAAAATCTTCACGTGGGCTCACCGTATCCCTTTGCCCAGATTCATCACCTTTGTTGTAATTTAATGCTGAAAGTGACTGCTTTGTCCTTGTCTTCAATTTTGCTTGCACATCAATTTTGACTAGCACTTGGCAAATGTGCAAGATCTAAACACTAAAAAAATTTTATCCTAGAAATGTTTAAGTTGATTATACTATACTACAGCACCGAGTATTGGGTTTTTAATGTTTTTCTAATACCATCAAAACTATTCGAAAATACAGATATTGAAGTTCGAATTTTAAAATAAATTAAAAAATTTAATTTAAATATAAGATCATAAAAAATAAAATATTTAACTGAGGTGGTATAATATCATTTCAACACCCGATGAAAAAGAGATAAACGCAAATTGGTATGGTAATGGTAAGAATACAAAGGGCATATGCAGAAGCAAAGCTTATGGAAATTGATTGGTCTAAATTCATTGACGTAGGAAAGGACTGAATTGGCTAGTGAAATTGTAGTGGCTTTGCTAAAAGTTGGAGGACTGATAAGTTTGGAAATCGCATTCAATGAAGGATTTGAAAGATTGAGGCTTGTTGGAAGTAAATGAAATGAGAAGCCACTGACTTTTGCCTTTTGTTGGGAGGAGAAAGTTGGAGTAGTGCATGCCAGTCTTTTCCCTATTTGAGATTGTTTCTTGGTGTGGAAGTAGGAAAGAAGTAAACATGCCAAGACAAAACATCTAACCAAAAGCAGTTGAACAGAGAAGAATGTGAATAAATATCACAGACATGAAGAATCTATAGGTGGTTGAGTTGGTCAAGATTAGTGCAGAAAAACCCCACTGACACCAAAACCTACCATCATTTTCAGTCTGTGCAACATTAAATCTTATGTTCTCAGGAGTAATGAGTTATGGTTTCGGCAATTGGGAATGTTATGAGCAGAAAGAGTGATTGCAGATAGCTAGGATTTCTAAGAGTTTTTCAGAATTTTGGATGTCAAGATTCCCATCATAATGAAACAGAAGAGAACTGGTAACAACCAGGCAAGTCAAGCCTCAAATATCAGATATATTAATCAAGTACAACAGCTGTAAAAGAGAGTTTAGTCTAAAAACATAAATGAAAGAACTCTCTGGAAATTTGTCATCTTGCTCTCCTAAAATCCATCATTAGAATTACATAAACTGATACTACATCAGAGAAGGAACTTAAGTCATGAAGAGAAACTAAAGCAGTCCACGATATCTGCAAAATCTCTTTGAAATCTCCCAAGGTAGTGCCTTCAAACAGGATTGCTAAATTATTCTCACTAAGTCACTACAATTATGATCCGTTCCAGCGTTTCCCCATGTTTCTGTAAAATTCATGGGAATAAGTTATCTGTCTATACATCAAATATCAATCTCTCCTGCCTTGTGAACCACACTTCTCCAACTATGGCCATCAGATTTTTCATCTTCTTCCGCGTCCATACTGTCGCCTCCAGTACTAGACATACCTTTAGCAGAAGCACTCGCAAGGAGGGGACCTTGGGGAGAACCGGATTGTGAAATGGTTTCCTTCATGTGCTCATTGCACTGATTTTGAGCTGACCATAGGCCGTTTCCTTGCGCAGCTGAAGAAGCTGGAAGTTTTCGGATATGAAGTCTGTATTTCTGCACATAAACCGAAATTCACACACAAAATCAGCAACCATAAAGGAGAAAAAGAGGATAACATGAGCAGATTTCACATGCTATACACAAACCTGTAAATGGCTTTTCACTTCATCATTGGTGAGACCTTCAACTTGCATTAATTCTCTAATCTGTTTAGGTGTAGCAGCTGCGAAAGAAGACAAACCAATCAGATATATTCCACAATTAAAAATAAAAATTAGATACCAAAAGAACTTGATTCGGCTAAAAGAACCAGATTCCAATCTTTTAGTTATGAAAAGACGTAATCCTATGAGAACAAAGAGGTGCTACCAATAAAAGGTTCTTTCAATTCAACTTGACAACCACTAAATAAATAAACAAATCCATCAATTTGATAACCTCTAGATCCAAAGGCCTAACCTTGTGAGCCTCCAAGCTGTTGAAGCGCCTCAACAAACAGTCTATGAAGCTCAGGTGGCCAGCACCGCCTTTGTTTCCTGGAATTCTGCTGCTGCTGCAGATGTTGGTGCTGTGATTTGGTCTGAAACTTAAATTGGTTTTGTTCTGCATGTAAGGAAGAACCAGAACCAATTCTGCAGCTGCTCAAGAGTGGATTGCAAGAAGCCCATTCAGAACTTGGGGTCATAAGAGAAAGCCCTGAAATTTCCTTATCAGCTTGCCCCATAAATGGCACAAAAGCCCCTACCCTGCTTTTGTTATTACCAAGTTCAATTGTGTTCTCAGACAGATCTTCTTCCTCTTCACTTCTCTGTCAAATTCAAACCCAAAAAACATTAATATCACTTTTTTTAAATGGTAAGATAAAAGAAAACCTAGTTAGTTTGGGAATTACCAGTTTCAGTTCTGGAACTGTGTTTGGTTTCTTGTTGTGATCGAGGTTGTTGAAATCAGAGTTCCAGAGTTGGACAGAACTCATCCAGTTTTTCTTGTCACCGCCATCGTTTTCCATGCTTACCCTTCCATTTTCCTCACCGTTTTTCTTCGGTGGCGGCATCAACTCTTCTGTCACTGATCCATCATCCATTTCCTTACACTGCATTTCTTCCTCCTTCAATCTCTCAATCCCTGCAACCGCGTAAAAAAATCAAATTAAATCCAAAAAAAGAAAAAATCAGAATTAAAAGGATTAAAAAAACAACAATAAAAATTAAAAAAAATACCATCTTTTAAGAGAAGCATGCAAAGAGGAAGTTCACGTTTAAAGGCATCAATTTTCTTCATCTCATCTTCCAATCTTCTAACATAATCACTAATCCTTGATAATCTTTGAAACCCATTTTTGATCTTTGAAACTTCTTTCAGAAACTCTGATATGCTTTTTGGAACACAAACCAAACTCAAATCCAAGCTCAACTCCATTTTTTTTCAAACTTTTTTCTGTTTTCCTGCTTTTTTTTCTCTAACATTGGCCGGATAAACATGACAATGAACAGCCAAATATGTTTATATAGAGACGTGTAAGAGAGATTCAAGATTCGCTGTCTGCTTCCCACACGGATCGTCGCGTATTTTATGCTATAACTCGCTGACTCGGTGGAATAACTCAGGAGTTTTAATCTTTTGTAAGGAATCTTTGAAGTTCCATACAGACCACGCGGCGAATTGTTGGAAAAAGAACTTTTTATTCAGTTTCTTATTTTTTTAACTTCGGTGGGTGCGGACTGAATCTGAATGTGAAGAGGGCAATTCGGTCTTTCTATACTATGGTTATTTTGGTCATTAAAAGAATAAGATATTTATATATTTAGTAGGACAATAGATAAGATATTCATTAATTTTTTCTTCTTAAAGAAGAAAAAGTAACTAACTGCCAACTATATCCTTACATTACTTTTATTAAAATTATGAGATAATATAATTTATAATCAAGAATTACATTCATAGATATTTAAATTTAACAAAATAAATCAATAGATAACTTAAATATATCTAGCAAGATATTAGATGAGGTATTCATAGATTTTTCCTTTAAAAAAAAAAAGTAACTTACTGCCAACTATATTCTTGCATTATTTTTATTAAAGTTATGAGAGAGATTATAATTATAATCAATTATTACATTCATAAATCATTTAAGTCAACAAATTAAATCAATATGTAACAAAAAATATAACTCACACACGATAAAACTGGAATATAAGATATTACTACTTCATTAAGGTATCAATACCTCTTATTTGTTATTAGATCAAAACCTTATAGGTTATACCTTGCATCTTGATCTTGATAAATTTATACATGTGAGTTGAGATAACATGAAGTCATATGTATGTTTAGATATGTATATATTTGACTGAGATATAATTTATATGGTGAATATGTTGGAAAAGCATGTGTCATTAAGATCTCATTGATAGTTTAAATGCATAAAATTCCAAATATCAATATTATAAAATTTCTTAAAATATTGATTATCCCATAGCATATGTCACATACCTTTAAGTTTTCTAACCAAAAACTAGGAAAATTGTTGTTATCTAGCAAAATGAAAATGATGGGTTGTTATGAAAAGAAATAAAGGATATCATTGATGAGCAAGATTTTTTTTTTAAATAAAACGCATTTTTCCTTCTTTTGTTTATTTTCAATAACCATAGTGTTTTTTTTAAATTAATCTATCTGAAATAAGTTTTCTATGATCTAATTTTATTTTCAGGTAGTTTAAAAGATATACTTTCATACATCAACTTGATATATTTAAAATTTTACTTTTAAAATACTTTTATCAAATACCAATTGATAAAAAAAAAATCTTTGTTGATTTGTACTAACACGTGTAGGTGTTAAAAATTTGCATTTGTTTAAAAAATCTATATTTCTTTTAATTCAAATACTTTCTTTAATGAGAAAAAAAATAATCTTTTTCCTCCTTCTTCCTCCCTATCCTCTTAAGGTGAATGCAAATCTTAATAACCAATTCATTAAATTCAAATCCACCCATGAAGTACGGCTTGGAAACTTTGTCCTCACCTTATAGTCATAGTCAAGGTGGAAAAAATAAAACAAGGTGTGCCTCCAATAAAAAAAAAAAAAAAAAAAACAAGGTGTGCCAGGCATGGGAAAGATTCTTTTCACAAAGCAACTTTATTTCCATGTTCATTCTTATATATTTTTATGGATTTATATTTGATTGTAAATTCTATATAATGTTATCAAATAATATTATGAGACTCTATTAATTAATAAATTTTAAAATTAAATATTATTAAATTTATTAATTAATAAAATATTATAATATAATTCAATGCTAACTTATAGAATTTATAAAAAAATTGAATTTGGTTTGGGTGTTTGAATATAAAAAAATGAAAAAAGATTGTATGAAACAATTATTTTACATAAGCATATATCTCATCTACTCAAATCATATCAAATAATCACAATATTTTAAAAAGGGAGAATGCTAGAGGCAAGGCAATCACTTTGACGTCACATTTCAGCACTCTTAATCTTATTGAGTATGTCACTTCCTAATTTTAGGTAAAAACTGATTACCTATGTTTTTTTTTTGTTATAAAAATTGATTACACATGTGGGAAGTTGAAAAATAGAAGTAGTATTACTCAAATATACCACGTAATCACAATATTTAAAAAAGGAAAAATGCTAGAGGCAAGGCAATCACTTTGACAATCAGATTTCAGCACTCTTAATCATATTCGGTATGTCACTTCCTAATTTTACGTGAAAATTGATTACCTATTTTTTTTGTTATAAAAACTGTTAGGAAATAACAAAGAATATGGCTTTGAGACATGTAGAGTTACACTATCTTGAGTGTAATATTGCTTCACACAGAAAAAAGTTACTGCAGGATACAAGAAAGCCTTTCAGAAATTGTGAAAAGTTAGAATGCAGAGTGAATATACGTTGGATATCAACTCATTGTATAAACTGTAAAGAAACACAAATGAATGATTGTGATTGTCTGTTAAATAATAACCATTCATTTTCGGACATAACTGAAATTGTGTATGTTGGAACAGTTAAAATGTTTTAAATTCAAAATTGAATGTTAAAAAATATTCTGTTAAAAAAAATAAAAATAAAAATTTTGATTAAGTCAAATAGCCCAAGTGCCTCAACTCAAGTGCCCAAGTACTCATATTTTTTTTGGCCAACCCAAGTACTCATGTTTGATATTTTAAAATTAATCCAAAGGCCCAAGTAAAGCCCATGGTCAAATAACCCAAGTAAAACCTATTTCCTCTTTGACTCTAAGTTACTCTTAAGAGTTGATTTATCTTTATAAATATATCACTTTACACATTTACAAGCAATGTGGAAATTTGTTCCATTATAACAAGCTATCCAACCAAAACTGATTACATATGTGAAAAGTTGAAAAGCAGAAGTATGTAGATACTAAAAAATACTTTTCAAGTAACCTATAATAATAGTTAATAAATCTTTATGTAAAACTAAAAAGTGATGTAACCCAACAAAATGAAATGTATTGAAAGGCGACTGCAAAAGTGATTGCACTTAACATTTCTTTTAAAGAAGTCAATCATTTATTACACATTAAATGTGATAATTTAAATGTAAATATTTATTTTAAGATATTCATTAATGATTATAATAATAAATGATTGACCTTTTTAAATATTATGACTATATAATATGATTTAAGTAAAAAAAATACATGTTGACGTAAAAAATAATTTTTCATAAAAAAAATATTTTCTTTGTGCATTTGCGTCTCTAAAATAATTATCCTACATTATCACTTTCCAACCTCTTTCTTAGCTAAAAACAAGGCTAGACAAACCGAGGTTATCGCGTATCCAACAAAGTGGCAGTCTAAGTGTTTGATATAATGTCAACAGATTGTAATATGGCTGAGAAACATAATTTGCGCTCTAAGGAAGAGAACGACCTTCTTGAACGACATACTAAGAAATCTAAAAAAGGATTCGATGAATCAAGTCTTGATATGGTGGATGTGGTTATGGAAACTCCACAGGGGCGTGAAGCGATAACAGGCGTAGAGTCTGCTAAAGATGGGAATCCTTTATTAAGGCTTCGCAATTAAGGGGGTGGTCTTTCAAGGAAACATTAATGGGTGAATCACATAAGGGTTGCCAGGAAGGTAAGATGGGTGAGGAGGGCTTTATATCTGAGGACGATGAGTTTTGTGAGGAAGATAATGAAGATGATTGTCCTACCATTCCAATCACCAAAGAGGAGAAGATAACGTGGAGAAAACCATGGAGGCAGACACTAATTGTAAAGGTGATGGGCAAGCCTGTTGGGTATGCTTATCTTCTGAAGCGAATCCAGACCCTATGGAAGCCAAAGGCACAGATTGACTTAGTAACATTGGAGAATGATTATTTTTTAGTGAAATTTGCTTCGTTGGATGATTATAATTTTGCTAAATTTGAGGGGCCATGGATGATTCTTGATCACTATCTTATTGTAAAAGAGTGGGTGCCGAACTTTGATCCGTTGACAGATACTACTGAGAAAGTGTTGGTATGGGTGCGCTTTCCTTGTCTCCCCATTGAGTATTATAATCTTAGCTTCCTCATGAAGGTAGGAGAAAAGATCGGTAAGCCGATTCGAGTGGATAATGCTACCGGATTAACGTCTAGAGGAAAATTCTCACGTATGTGCATTGAAGTTGATATCATTAAACCGCTTTTATCAAGGTTTAAACTTCATCGAAGGGTCAGAAGAATTGAATATGAAGGGATTCACCTTGTTTGTTTTCATTGTGGAGTCTATGGGCACCGCAAAGAAACTTGTTCAATACTGAAGGGAACAATAATGGAGGGAGATAAGGAGAATGAACCAGAATCTGGTGGGGATCAACCTAGGACGGGCAAAGGAGTAGTTGAGCATAGGAAGGAAGCTAAAGTCAATGCGGAAGTCTTAGAGAATTTCGGGCCTTGGATGCTTGTTAGCCGAAACTCTAGGAAAGGGGATAAAAAGCGTGAAGGACATGATAAGGGCAAGTTGCATGGCTATGGCAAGCCTGGATTACATGAACCTGATCATTCCCGAAGGTTATACACTAGTGCATCTAAATTTGCTGCATTGGCAGTTTTCGATGAGCAAGACTTGGGTCAAGAAGATCTCGGGCTGCATACAGACGGGCCTAGAACAAACAACTTGGAGATAGAAGTGCAACCAAAGAGCAATTTGTGTGGTCATAATCGAAGACCTAATGTAGTTATTTCTGAAAAAGAAGTGGTAGGGAATGGACCCAGGGTGGAGTCGAGAACTAATGGGCAATCTTCGAGGGCAAAAATCAGTAATGTATTTGATAAAACAAACTCCGTTAGGTCCAAGCAAGCTGCAGCTGAGTATGAACATGTTGTGGTTCGAGGAATAGACAGGGGAAAATCTATAGTTCGTACAGTGGTGAATGACACTATGGCTCTAGAAGCTGTTGAAAACTCTTCTTTTTTTGCTGTACAAACTCGCGCCGAACACCATGAGGATCCACCATGTCCTTTGAAGGATCCTGCTATTCGACTTGATCTTACAGAAGGTGATGTGTCTAGTGAGGACGAAAAGATGCAGAATGAAGAGGGGGAGGAGGTTTTGAACTCCAACTAATTTATTCTTCAAAGTGTTTTTGGATTTTGAATTTTCCATTACTGTTTTGGTTGTTCTTACTACTTATTTGTGTTTTTTTTTTAATGTTGAATTTTATAATTTGGAATACCCAAGGTGCTGCCTCAAGGGACTTCCTCCGTGTGTTAAAAGAGTTAATTGGTAAATATAAGTTGGATATGCTTGGTCTTTTGGAACCTAGGGTCTCGGGAAATCAAGCTGATGATGTTTGCAAGAAGATTGGATTTGACAATTGGTTTTGTGTGGAGTCTGTTGGATTCAGTGGAGGTATTTGGTTCTTTTGGAAAGGGAATGTAAAGGTTGACATTCTTTTTACACATCCTCAATTTATCCTTGCAAGAGTAACTACTGGTGATGATAAATGGTTTATATCAGTGGTTTACGGAAGCCCCAATTATTCTTTGCGAAGGAAACTTTGGGATAGTCTCAAGGATCTTAAACTTGGAATAGATGGACCATGGCTAGCGGTCGGTGATTTCAATGCGGTTGTTTCGAAAGAGGAGGTGAGTTTTCCTGATTCACTTGCATACCATAAGTGTGCAGGTTTTACTGAATGGATAGCAGAGCAAGGTTTGATTGATGTCGGGTTTGTGGGAAGTACTTTTACTTGGACTAGAGGAGGTCAGGAGCGTACCTTTAAGGGGGCTAGGTTGGATAGAGCTCTATGCAATATTTCCTGGCGTGATATGTTTCCAGAGGCAGGTGTTGTCCACTTACCAAGAGTGCAATCTGACCATGCTCCTCTTCTTATTAGATTAAAGGAAATTTCTTCTGCTCCTAAAAACTATCCTTTTCGTTTTCAAGCGACTTGGCTTACACATGCTCATTTCATCGATTTTATTAAGCAGCAGTGGGATAATAATGCTTCTCTTGTTGCCAATGTTTCCAATTTAGCTACATCTCTGTCAGAATGGAACCGAACAACATTTGGGAATATTTTCAAAAAGAAAAGAAAACTATGGGCACGAATTGAAGGGATTCAGAGGGCTATGGATTCTAGGCCGACTCGAGGTCTCATTAAGCTAGAAGCAAAACTCAGAAGGGAGCTTGAAGAGGTGTTGCATCAGGAAGAAATTCTTTGGTTCCAAAAATCTAGGGAAGAGTGGATCAATTCAGGAGAAAGGAATACCAAGTTCTATCATGCCTCTTTGATTGTGAGAAGAAATAGAAACAGAATTGTGGCTCTTAAAAATGAGTCTAATGAATGGGAGACCGATCAGAATGTTATTGTGAATATAGTTACAAATTTCTATAAGAAATTATTCCAACAAGATGAGACTTGCGATCCTAACCTTGCAATTAAAGGGTGTTTTCCACATCTTTCTGAATCTGTTTGGAGTGAGTTTCATGCTCCCTTTACTAGAGAAGAGGTGAAAAGAGCTCTCTTTGACATGGCCCCGTTTAAATCTCCTGGACTGGACGGTATTTGTGCTGGTTTTTATCAGAGAATGTGGATGGTAGTTGGTGACTCGGTGTTCGATTTTGTCATGAATTATTTCAATACTGGGGTTCTTCCTAAAGGGACCAATGATACCCTATTGGTGCTCATTCCAAAAGTGTTAAATCCTGAGCAGGTTAGTCAGATGAGACCTATTAGCCTGTGCAATGTTAATTACAAGATTATTACTAAAGTCTTAACTAATAGGTTGAAAAGTCTTCTCCCCGATATTGTTGGCCCTTATCAGAGTAGTTTTGTGCCTGGACGGCAAATTTCTGATAATATAATTGTGTACCAAGAGGTTTTGCATACTATGAGGAAAAAGAGTGGTAAGACTGGTCTTATGGCTATTAAGATTGACCTGGAGAAAGCTTATGATCGACTTTCTTGGAGTTTCATTCGTGATACATTGAAGGAGGTTGGCTTGAATTCTGATTGGATTCGTCATTTAATGGGGTGCATTGAGACTCCTAGGATGTCTATCCTTTGGAATGGAGAGAAGGGGGAGTGGTTTGAACCAGGTAGAGGAGTTAGACAAGGGGATTCCATATCGCCATATTTGTTTGTTCTTTGTATGGAGAGATTGAGTCACCTTATTTGTGATGCAGTAAGTAAAGGGGAGTGGAGAGCCATTCGTTTATCTAGGAACGGTCCTGCTCTTTCTCACCTATTTTTCGCAGATGACTTGGTACTCTTTGTGGAGGCTTCGATTGATCAATTAAATGTGGTGTTCAGGTGTTTAGACTTGTTTTGCAGAAGTTCAGGTCAGAAAGTCAATTGTCAGAAGTCCCAAATCTTTGTTTCACAAAATGTGGATATTGAGTTGGCAAAGGCGATTTCCTCAAAAGCTGGTATTCCATTAACGGACAATTTGGGGAAATATCTCGGAGTCCCTTCAATTCATGGACAGGTTCATGCTGACATGTATCAAAATATTGTGGGCAGAATTATGCATCGATTGGATGGATGGAAGACTAAATACCTATCCTTTGCTGGTAGACAGGTGTTAACACAATCAGTTGTAAATTCTATTCCTTTATATCCTATGCAAACAACTCTTTTACCTGTAGGAATATGTGACAAGATTGAGAAAATTACTCGAAATTTTTTATGGGGAGGAAACGAAGTGGACAGGAAATGTCATTTAACAAGCTGGGATCTAGTCACTAAGCCAAAGGCTGATGGAGGATTAAATGTTCGTCAATTGCGGCACATGAATATGGCATTTTTGGCTAAACTTGGGTGGAGGCTGCTTCAAGAAAAAGAAAGTTTGTGGGTTAAAATTATTCGTGGGAAATATCCTCAACGAGAGTTGGGAGTTAAAAGCTTCCAATTTAAACAGGGCTCTTTGAATGCTTGGAGAGGCATTTGTAAGGCAGCTCATATTTTGCAGAAAGGGACACGGGTTTTAGTAACTAATGGAGGCCAAACAGCTTTTTGGTTGGATATTTGGCTCTGTGATGAGCCTCTGGAAAATTTTTTGTTGCAAGAAATTGATTTAATGGAGAAATATAAATATGTTAAGGATTATTGGATTACTGGTCATGGTTGGAACTGGAATTTCTTAAAGCATCTCCTCCCTAACATGGTGTTAGACAAGCTTGCAGCTTTTATTCTTAAAGAAGATGGGTCGTTGCAGGATGGGATCTACTGGAATTTGAATCCTAATGGACAATTTTCTATTAAGTCAGCTTATGGTGTCTCAACAAGCCATATTGGACTGAGTCAGGATACAAGAAAGTTTTGGTTATGTTTATGGAGATTGGAGGTTCCTAGTAGGGTTAAAGCTTTTATTTGGCTTCTTGCACATGGAAGAGTTATGTGTAATTCAGAGCGAGTTCGAAGAGGGTTCTCCACGAATGGATCTTGTTCGAATTGTCCTACTGTTTTGGAGGATACCGATCACTTGTTTCGAAAGTGTGATATGGCTCTTCAAATATGGAATCGATTTGTGCCAAACTTAAATAATTCTGACTTTATGTTGCTTGATTTTTCTGATTGGCTAAAGCAAAATATTTTCGGTAGCTCCGATCGCAAATGGAGAAATTTATTTGCCTTAATTGTTTGGTGGTTATGGAGATGGAGAAATCAATTGGTTTTTAATGGTAAAAAAATTCCCTTGGAGAATAAAATGTCATGGCTTCATTTCCAGCAACAGGAGATTGAAAGAGCATTTGAATTGAATAGGAAGGTTTTTCATGAAGGTGTTAGATATGTTTGTAGAGCCTTTTGCTGGTCTGCTCCACCTAATGGATGGGTCAAGCTAAATACGGATAGGAGCTCTAAGACCGATTCTGGGTTAGCTGGGAGTGGTGGTGTTATTCGGGATGAGAATGGAGATTGGTTAGGAGGTTTCACTTTTCATATTGGGAGGTGTAGCGCTATTACAGCTGAGCTATGGGCGGTTTATCAGGGTTTGAAACTTGCATGGCAGAAGGGGTATAGGCAAATTATTTTGGAGAGCGATTCCACTCTTGTGGTGCGATGGTTAACAAGCAAAAATATTCCTCAAGCTTCGGTTTCGAATCTCGTTGCAGTGTGCCGTGAATTGTTGAATGATGCATGGGATGTTCGCGTTGTTCATATTTACAGGGAAAGAAACAGAGTAACCGATTTTCTTGCCAAAGTTGTTGTTACTGTCTCTGGAAGACTGCATGTCATTGAGGCTCCCCTGCAGGATATTGAAAGCCTGATTCTTGAAGACAAATTGGGAATAGGGATGCCGAGAGTTATCCCTGAACTCTTGAATTAATTTTTTTTCTACGCTTTTGTGGGTAGAACTCCCCTCTGAATCAAAAAAAAAATAATTATCCTACAGAGTTAAAAAGGATGATTGAACAGACCAACCACATGGTAACACGTGGCAAGGAACATTAAATGAGGGGTGAAGATTCTTCTGTTCATGGTACCCGTCCGTTGCAAGGGAATCGATCGTGTCTCCCAGAAATAAAAGGAAAATTCATTGGTTATTTCGTGTTTGATCCCCTTTTCGAGATTTCCTTCCATGTACAACTGACACGTGTGAAAAGCATCCGTTTTTAATTATTTTTTAATTTAATATTTTTCACATGTTGGGATTTAAAAACAAGAAAACAAAAAAATGTGTGATGGTGATGGAGATAAGTACTGAATTGAAGAGGAAGATGCTTCTTTTTTTATGCAAAAAGACGATCATTTTCACACCATCAATTGTGTCTTTATTATTGTATTATGTATTATCAAGATTTTGAAGGGCTTTGTGTATTTCTGTGGGCTGATCTTGAACTATACCTACTTCACCTTTTTTCTCTACAATTAAAAGACTTTATTTAATATTTTTAAAAATTAATGCTGATTTTTATTTTTAATATGTAATATATATTTGCTTTGATTAGAGGAAAAATTAGATTTTCTAATCTTCATATTATATGGAGGGTTATGTCTTCGTCGAAGTTAGTTTTTTGTATTAATATATTTATAAAATTTCCATTGTCGTCCAACTGTTAAGATGTCCAGCTTTGACTCATAGACTCGGGTTTGAATCTCAACAATGGAATTTATTTTAATTTTTTTATATTTTATGCATTTACAAGTTATAAAATCTATATCAATAAAAATTAATTGAATTAATAAAAATTATTCACTTCACAAGACCTAAGTTTGACCATCATTGCCAACAATTCTCTTTCTCTTTCGTGAGCAATTTGTAAGTTATTGAGATCTGTGGCACTAACATGTCTTGGCCATCGATCGAGGGAGCATCCCCTGATCTAAACTCTATTTTATTAAAACAATATATAAAGATTATATATTATCAATCAACCGTAGTATATAAAAATTATACATTATCAATTAATTACAAAATATTACCTCGTTAATGAATAAAAATTAAAAAATACACAAGTTTTTGAAAACAAATCAAAAATTTTTATTAATATTTATTTTTAAAATTTGCATATTTTTTTAATTATATTTATTAATGAGATAACACCTTTTAATTAACTGATAATGTACACCAAATATAAACTCATTTTATAGATGCAGGGTCTATATTCTGCGTGCTAAGGTTCGATAATCCCATTGACATAATTCCCGAAAGGGGAAAACAATGGATTAAATTTCAGGTTTTCTATCGTGAAGATACATGAATAACAATAATAATAATAACTACTAAAGAGAAAGGCTGGAAACATAACACCATGTCTCGGACAAAAACCCTTGTTTCTCGAGCTTAACAAGAACAGCTTCGGAGCATCTCTCACAGTCAGGTCTTGAGAAAATGAGCTGCTAAGAGTTTTGTAACGGTGAAGCCATTGAAGGCTTCAACGTCGAAGAGTTCTTTCAGCTTCTCATCACATATTACTTTCCTTTTGTCTGATGGATCCTTCATTTCAAAGTTTAAAACCAATTCTTGTTATTTTTTAAACCCAGCTAAATGTTTACATATCCAACTCAAGAAATAGCACAATCGAATGAATAGATAAAAGGAAATCAAAACGTTCGTTAAAGAATGCATACATTGAGCAGACTACTAATACTATTATGCAGTTATGATCACTGAAATAAGTAAAAAGGCTATGGTATATTGTAATTCTGCAAAGTGGGGCGCAATAGATACCTGGAGGTTGTGTTCTTTTATGTAATCCCATATTCTCTTTATTACAACAGCCCGTGTAAGCTCGTTTTCTCCAGTACCAAGAAATTTTACTAGAGCATCCGAAAGTTGAAGAGGAGCAAGAAATCCCTTCTGTCGCTTTTCCTTTCTTTTTGGCTCCTCTGGATCTGAAATGGTAAAGAAGAAAACAGCAACGATAGAAAGGTTAAGAACCTAAACTAGTGAACTGTCTACTAATTAATTAATCATACAAATATTGAGACATGCATGCACGAGAGAAAAAAAAAAAAAGAAAGGATGTCATAGATATCATCACATTGCAAGGTTCAGGATTTGACAAAAGAGGAGATTATTCCGAGCAAATAACCAGTGGAAGACTCAAAACATATTTAGGATGAATCATATAAAGAGGTATGAGAATGAAAGAAAGCACGCAGAGCAATGTTCTGCATCTGTATCTAAATGGTTTAGGCAAAGCCAGAATTAGCAGAAAAAGATATCTCTAGCAAGTAGCAACAGACCACAAAAGAAGGTTCTGTCATCAAATAACAGTCAAGACCTATGTACAAATTTGCACGTGATAGTGGGGTAGCAAAATCTCAGCTGCAAGGTATCGCTAATGCTAGCAACAATAGAGTTGTGAATATAAGCCATATTAACTCCTCATGACCTGCAAAACAAGTTCTGCATACAAGACCTTTATTCAGTCATTTACCATCCACAACTTCTTTTCTTTCATGCTTACGTTGCTTTCCCTTCTCTGTTGAGTTGACTGAAACACCTGTGACCCGAAAGCCAATATAGTTAAATTAACACTCCATAAAGATAAGAGGTAGATTTGAATTAGAAAACATTTGCAGCATGTTGATCAAAACACAAGATATTCTTACTTGCTTTAGCTAAACATTAGGTAAATTATGCCCTCATTTTCTGAGGGGGGGACATAGTGAGATCAAAAATAATAATTATAATTAAGAAATGCTTTTCAGATTTTCAATACAATTCAAGGTGACAACAATAGCCAATTCTGTAGAGAATCTGCCGTTTTTATTCACAAATTTCAAAAGAGTAAAGAGATTTGAGCCCAAAATCTGATATACAAATGATACTATCTACATATGCTTAGCAAATGCAGAATGGTAGAAGGGACAAATATTCTATTACCTTCATCTGAATCCAAGGGCCAGATATGCTTTGACAGGGCTTTGTTCATTTGAAACATGCCAATGGAATGTACACCAAAAAGTGCATACAAAGGCTCATCACAAATTATATTTTTCTTGTTATCTGGATCTTGCAAATTATTCTTTCTGATATAAGCCCATATTTGCTTGACTACCTAGCACCAATATTAAACAGAAAAATTTGAACAGGGCAGCTTCCTTAATTATGAAATTAACAAGAATCTCAAAAGAAATTTCAAGATATTTTAGAGGTACCTCAGTCCTCGCCAATGCAGGGACTCCTACAAGTTCTTGAAGTTGTGGGGAAAGGCTACATACTTTGTTAAAACCACCTCCTCTTCTCTTAACTTCATTATTGATTCTTTTTGATCTATATAAAATAAAACAACCATAAATTCGTAAACTAGCAACTATAAGTTTGATGACAAATACAAAACTCTTAGTCTAGGTATATTCTAGATAAATTAGTGGATTCTAGGGAGACGCAAAGCTGCTGAAATAGATCAGCATTAACACAAAAATCACTTTCAAGTATGTTCAGATTCCAACATGAAATAGCAACATATGGACTGAAAATTTATAACATGACAACCAGAGCTTAAATGCACATACCACTAAAGGGCCAGCGATTCCTGTTCCACAGACCAAATTTAACGTACAAAGGGGAAGAGAGAAGCTACTGTAGGTTGCACTTGTTTTAAAGCATTTGCAGTCAACGCAAAACTTTCTTCTTTTACAAACCAGGTGCAAAAATCTTGATACAATTTATAATTGAAAAGGGAAAAGAAATTTTATTTATTTTTTTGAACCTTTTGAAAGAGTGCTTCTACTTGCAACCAATTTTTTACTTCACACAACCGATTTTTATTTTTCAAAAAATATTATAATGAATTCCCAGGAAGCATTAGAGGTCATCGGAAGAACATTTCCAGGAAGCATTTGAGCTTCCCGGAAGAGAATTTCCGGAAAGTATTAGAGCTTCCCAGAAATTCATTGATGGTAAGCAAAAGCCAATGAGCAGGGGGACATTTCATGTTGTTGGAGACTCTTCATGCTGCCACTTGATCTTTTGCCATGGGGCCTTGTGTTAGCACAGTTCAATGAGCATGCAAAGCTCTCCTTGCTGCCACCTTGTGCCACTTTTGCAGAGACAAAACAAGGCATTCATTTTAGCCTTCAATTGTGTGCTTTCCCGAAATGAATTTCAGGAAAGCACACAAGCTTCCCGGGAATGGATTTCTGGGAAGCACACTAGCTTTCCGGAAATCTATTCCCGGGAAGCACATAAGTTTATCCGAAATCCATTTCCGAAAAAGCTCAAAAATGAAAAATTCCTATATTATGGGGGTACTTTTGTCATTTAAAAATAAAAATAAAAATAGGCTGTGAGGAGCATATTTTTTGTTGTGAATAGAATTCCTTCTTTTGAAATCATTATGGGTGGAAATTATAAGAAATTTTAGTTTCGATGATAAAAATAAAAGAGTTTATATATTATGCAATGACAGTGTATAATTTCTATACACTGTCCATGCATCATAAGTTAACACCTCATCAATTAATAATTTAAAAAGTATGTCAAGCCCTTAAAAGTAAATATAAATAAATTTTTTTAATTTGCTTATAAGAGCCTATTGATGAGGTGTCAACCTCTAGTGCATTTACGGTCAGTGCATCATATATAAATTCAAAATAAAATACTATTAAAAATATCTCAAAAACAAATGAACAGCATATATATATCTATATATAGAGAGAGAGGTGTATATAATATCTATATAAACGGAATCACATTATTTCTTTTTCTTTTTGTTTGCAGGACTATGGTTAATCAACCTTGTAGCGATGAGTTCCACGGCAATCTCAGATAGTGACTCACTGAGTTGGATTTAAATTAAATACCTGTCCAGATTAATACAAACAGGTTCTGTCAAATTTCGCCAATCAAAACATTTTCCCCCACTTTTACATATAAGTTTTTAAAAAATAAGAACTAATGAAAAGGCACACGGTCAGAATAAATTAATAACAATAAACACTTTAAAGAAAGAAAATCCAAATTACACTTTACTTTAGCATGAAGCTAAGTATAACCATAGCCAACGCAATCCGCAATTAACCTCTAAACTACGCATTATCTAAACATTTGCATTTTATTTATTATTACGTAAGATTTTGTATAATTATTGATTAAGTAATAAAATACTGACCCTTTCTTTGCGGGAGCCCTTTTCTTCATTGCTTTTTCACTCTCCTCTTCTTTCTCGTTGGAATCGGAGCCGTCGGTTTCCTCTGATTTTATCTTCCCCGTCTGATCATCTTCTTCGTTATATTCATCATCTTCTTGTAGCTCTTGTTCTTCTTCTTCGGCATTTTCGAACTGGCTTTGGAGGTATAAGTCGACTTGCTCCCTAATAAACTTCTTTTTCTCTGATAAATCAATACCGAAATCTTCCTCCAATCTCCGCCGCACGATTGCTGTCGTCGTCGTGTTCAGGTCCGATTCTTTCAAAAACTCTCGGAGTCGCGCGATTAGTTCCGATTCCGACACCATTTCGGCTACAGTCGGAGCCTATACTCGCTTCCTTTCGGGTTTTCGGACTTAGTGAATCAGGTGGCGGAGAAGCTTGTATTAAGAGCGGAAAATGAAGACGACAGAAATGAAATTAAGTGAAGAGGTTGGCTCACCGTTACTCGTTTGGAGCGAAATTTGGGAAAAAGTCGAGGGTGTGGGGCCTACACAACTTCTCGCGGCCTTCTTCAATGGATTTTCTAGCCTTCCTGATTTGCCCTCACGTTTAGCTTGAAATTCCTGTCCAAACATATCTTTCTTTTTTTTCTTTTTATCTACAAACATAGCCGCGTCACACGGACTTTGGGCCTACAACGTGGACGGCAATATAATAATAATAATAATTTATTATCTATAACTATTAATAAAAAAATCTCATTAATATGAGATTGACAAGTGTCTTATTTTTTTTATTTTCATATTTTGATATTTTTATTTTTTATATTTTTAAAATTTTTATATCATTTTAGTTTGATAAAAATCATGGCATAACATAGATTCAAATACTAGTGTTTATAAAAATATTTTTTAATGAGTGAGCGGTTGTCATAGCCCATATGTTATGATGCTTTATTACCTTTTTGAGACAATTTTTTATTTTTTAAATTTATAATTAGTTTTAATTTTTTTCTTAAAATTAAAAATATTAAAAATAATTTTAGTCATGTGATAGTTTTTAGTTTCATATGTGATTTTTTTAATTTAAATAAAAATATTTATTTTTGAAATTTTTTAATATTAAAATACTAAATATACAAAAAAAAGAATTTACTATGTAGAGAATAGAAAGATAATGAAAAGTTCAAACAAAAAAATTATGAAACTAATTAAATCATATATTCACAATTTTTATTTTATAAATATTTATTGTTTTTCCAAAGTTAAAATAAAATAAAAAAAGAAGCAAAAGGTATGAAGAAGGATAGAGAACAAAAATTAAAATTCAAATAAATTTTTTAAGGAACTAAACCAAATATTCATGAAATACAAATATTCAAAAAAATGTATTAAAATTGTTTAAAAATTCAAATCAAACACCTAAAAAAATTAGTTTGACAAAATTAGAATAAAATACTAAAAATATTACAAATAGTATAAAAATTTAAAAAAATGGTAAAATTATAGTATAAAACATAAAATTCTAAAAATATTTTTTAAAACTTAAACACAAATAAAAACAAAAAAATTATAAAAATTAAATGCAAGAATCAAAAACTTTTAAAAAAGTCTTTAAATATGAAAATCAAAGGTTATAAAAAAAGAAAAAAGTAATAAATAAATAATTTCAATATTAAATACTTAGAGACTACGACAAATATAAATATGCTAGTAGGATTAGTCTAATCTAAATTTATCTTGAGACAAACATATTATTGTTGACACCTAATTTTGTCCCTTTTTGTTATTATTACTATTATTATTATTTATTTATATTTATTTTTATTATTTATATTATTATCATTATTATTGTCTTTATTATTACCATTATTATTATTATTATTATTACTATTATTATTATTATTATTATTATTTTTATTACTTTTATTATTATTATTATTATTTATATTTTTATTTATTTTATATTTTTATTTTCTGTCTCTTTTGGTCTAATCTACCAGCAGAACCCCTAGCCTTTTCCTCAAAATCCGCCGGCCACCAGCTACCCCCTGCCAGCCATCCCATCTCCGCCGGAGCCTCTGCCTACTCCATCCCATCTATACCAGTCCCCTTTCTACAAAAATCTCTCCTTCAACCAGCAACAGAAGGAGCCCCAACAAAAAATCGGGATCCCAAGCTACCCGAGACCCAAGCTCTCTCCCTCACCCGAGCACCATCCTCACCCGAGCACCATCCTCACCCAACCTAACTCACTCATCATCACCCTCTACCCACAGCAACCACCACACACCACCATCAGTAGCCTAAATCATCACCATCTACCATCTCACGACCCAGAAGACCCGAGAGCCCAACTCCCAAATCCAAAAACAGCCCCTGTATCCATCCACAAACCGCCACCACAGCCTAAACCCGAGACCTAACCAAACTACAATAAGTCACAAACCCATCACCTTTACCCCAACGACCTCGCCACCATCTGAAAACCCAAGTCCGAGACCCCAAAACCCTAGATCTAACACCTGCAAAAACACAAAAAAAAAAAAAGAAGAACCAGCAACCTCGAGAACCATAGCCACAACCAAAATATCAACACCAGATCCAAAAAAAAAAAAAAAAAAACAAAGAGGGAAAAAAGCTTTCGGGGGGTTCAGATTCGTGGGGTTGGGGGCTTTTTCGAAGGAAAAGGAGGCCGAGAACGAGAAGAGGAGGTGAAGAAGCGTCGGAAAGTGGAAAGCTTTTTGTGATCCGGCCACCGGAGGCGGCGGCCGGTGGTGGCGTACGGCGGTCCGGCAAGGCCGGAAATCGCCTGGCCGGGAGAAAAGGAGAGAAAGCTCTGAGATTTTTTTGTGAAAAAAGGAAAAGTGAACCAAAAAAAAAAAGGGGAAGATTTTATAAAGGGAGGTCGACCCGCGCGTGGACCCGGATCCGACCCGGGATCCGCGCGCCCGACCCACGGGAGGAGGAAGATCCGCGTGCCTCAGCCGACCCGCGTTGACCCGACCCGATCCGCACGTTGACCCGGTCCGATCCACCTTATTTGGGCCAGATCTGTTTACTTGTTGGGCCCGCACGCCTTGGGCCAACCAGGTTGGGCTGTTTGCAAGCATTTCCTTTGGGTTCTCAGCCCAAACCAATTTAGGTATATTTCTTTTAATTTTAATAATTTTGGTGCTATTATTATTATTAGTATTATTATTATTATTATTATTATTATTATTATTATTATTAGTGCATGTTGTAAAGCAAAAGTTTTTGAAAAATTTTCTTTTATTTGTATTTTCTTTAATAATTATTATTGATTAGAAAAATGTTTTAAAAATAATGAAATTTAAATTTTAATGAACAAAGTCCGATGATGGGATGCTACGGAAGTCACAAGTAGTGATTCCTAGCTGATCCCTAGGTGAGAAGAGTCGTACTAGATGTTGCCAAAAGTATTGGAATATTTAGTATGATTTTTCAATAATTTAATTTTTGTTAAAAATAATTTTTCAATAATAAATTTTATACCAATTTAATTAAAGTCCGATGATGGGATGTTATGGAAGTCACAAGTAGTGATTCCTTAACTGATCCCTAGGTGAGAGAAATTCTACTAAATGTTGCCAAAAGTATTGGAATATTTAGTATGATTTTTCAATAATTTAAATTTTTATAAAAAAAAAAGAAAATGAATAAGTTTTTTAAAAACAAAGAAATATAAATAATAAAAAATAAATAATGAAAATTGAAATAAAAAATTCATTTGCATCATTTTTATTTGTTTGCATCATGTGCATTCATAATAATTTTCGAATCAAGTGTGGATTTTCCGAGGATGAGATTCTATAGAAGTCACAAGTAGTGATTCTTAAGAAATCTCTAGGTGAGGAAAATTATTTCAAATGCTGCCAAAAGTATTGGAGTATTTGATTTAATTATTCAATACAAAAAGGTTCACATTTATTTTCGAAAAATAAAGTTTAACCTCTTAAAATAAAACAAAATAAATTTGCAATTAAAAAATGATTTTGAATAAAAAGGTTGTAATAAAAATAAGAATTATTTTTAAATATTAATTCGAGACCATTTCATTAAAATTAAAGGATAACACATGATTATTATGGTACCGTTTTTTAACGGGCGTCGTGGGGGTGCTAATCCTTCCCCACGCGTAACCGTACCCCCGAACCCAAATTTTGTTTTCGCAGACCAAAGAAATTGTCTTTTTAATAAAACTTAATTAATTTTGAGATTTTGTTAAAAAGATAAACATTTTTAGGTGGCCAATCACACCTAGACAAAAAAAGATTGGTGGCGACTCCCATTTTTGTTTTTAAACGCTTTTTTCAAAATTCGTCGAGCGCGAAGCCGTTACGACAGCTTGGCGACTCCGCTGGGGACGCTTTTGGAGGGTCAAGCCATTTATTAATCATGTGTTATCCAAAGTTTTAATTTAATAGTTTTGATTGATATTTAAACTTAATTCACTTGGATTTTGAAAATGATTTTTGTTTGCATTTGCATTTTTTATGTTATTTATTTTATGTTTTATATTTGTATATACTTGTTGTTAATAAATTGTTAAGGCATTTAAGATAGAGATAATAATTTAATTTGAGTCTGACATGTTCCCTCATGCACACACTTGCACTTGCATTTGCATAACATGAGCTCTATACCCGGGTTCTGTCCTTCTTAGGAGGGAGTAGAGTACCTTTGCTCTCGTGAGGTAATCACCTCCGCAATGGCAATCGAAATACTCCCACTCAAATTAAATCTTACTAGTCCAGTGTGGATGACAGTAAGGTATAATTTGGGAACCTTTTGACCTTTTAGAAACCCAGCTCAGCATATAGAAAAACCTAAGAGGCCAGCCTTAGGTAGAGCCATGTCCAATTTTTGTAGAAATTATCCCGATATTAGGACACAAGAGGGAATATTATTTGACCCCATTTCTTGTATCAATAATAAAGGTATTATGGATTTTGGTTTGAATTGTCCGTAATTAAAGTCTTAGAAATTTTTCTTGTTTTTCAAAAAGGATTTTTCAAAAAATAATAATAATAATAATAAAATTGTGGAAAGAGATTTTGTAGAATAAAAAGAAAGAAATCTAAGTTTTAATAAAAAAGGGAAAGTGTGAGAAAAATAATAAAACAAACTTTTTTTTCAAAATAATGGGAATAATTTTTCTAAAAAAAAAAAAAGGAGGGATTTCTTTCAAAAATATGGACATAAAAATGGGAATAAATGGACAAATACGGAGAGAGCTGACGTTTTTTCTAAATAAAGGTAAAATAGAATCTTTCATTGATTTTTCTTTTTTCCTTTTTTGAATAATTTATAGAATAAGTTGACAAAAAATAAAAATAAAAATAAAGAAAAATATTTTTATTTTTGGGTTGTATAGGAGTTTTAATGAAAATATAAAAATATGAAAAAAATTTTTTTTTTCCTTTTCTTGATTATCTCATAAAAAAAAAAAAATTTTGAACAAAAAGATGTTAACAAAAAAATTGTCCTTGAATTTGTGTGGAAAAGAATTCAAAAAAAAAAATAGTTTGATTTGGAATAAAAAGGAAATAAAATCAATTTTTGGAAAAAGAATAGAATAGGGAATGTGAATTTTATTTTTTTAGAAAAAATAGAAAATAAAAAAAAAATTGTTTGGTGATCAGAGAAAAATGATTTCTAGAAAAATGAAGAAGAATGCTCAGGTTTAGTTAGGAATTCCATCTTTCTTGCATGATTGGATTAAGGAATAATAAGATTAGTGTCTAGGTATTGTGAATACAAATATTCGTTTTTCTCAAGCATGTTAGGGACATACATCGTTTTAATTCATTTCATCATCATTGTGTATATATATGTTGATAATCATGTCATTTGCATTTTAGAATCATGAAAGTTAGGTGAAATAAAACAAAATTTGATCTTCATTACCGTTGCATTGTGTATAAATTACATTTTGTATAACATCATGTCTAAAAAAGAATATGTTTTTTCTCTCATAGAAAATTAAAAACAAAGGAAAAAGAGAGAGTTTTGAGACAAGTTTGGTATGGTTCAAGGTTATTCTTCAATTTCCTTGACTTGTGTCAGACTTAACCTCTCGAGTTAATAAGTGAATATGTTAAGTAAGGGGCAAATTTTAGTTTGAACTTTGATATGCATTGTTGCATCACATTTTGTAGATAAATCTTTGAGAAACTAGACTATGTCTTACGATTTTGAATTTGTTTATTCTTTCAATTTTCTTTTCATCAAATTTGTGCACAGATGTTATTGATTGATTATTTTCATTGAAATTATTCCTCCCTAAGATTTGGTTAAAGTGAAGACCTAAATACCCAACATGTAAAATCAAGAAAGTTATGCAAACTAACCACAAAAAAAAAAACCAAAAAAGAAAGAGAGAGCAAGGAAAAAAGAAGAAGAAAAATTGTTTCATAGATTTTGTCATACATCCCCCTTGCATACATATACAAATAACATGATTTTCATAAAATTCACATGGTATACTTGTTATACTTTAAGTAAATATGCCAATACCCCTCATTTTTCAAAAAAAAAAATTTGGTTGTTTAAAACATTCTTGAAAAAAAAATATATGAGTTTTTTAGACAAAGATAGATAATGATATGGATTTCTAATTAAAAATTGTGGTAATAAGGTTCAAGGCCTCTCGACCATCAAAGATTACAAAGCAGTTCAGGACTTTCATAAGCTTAGACCATGGAAGAAGGACAGGCTAGCCGAATGGAGAAAATAGAAAAGGCGCAAGAAGAGATGAAGGGGCAATTGGCTGCAATGATGGAGATGATGACCAAAATGAGTAAAGGAAAGGAACCAGCACAGGGAGTAACTACTCAAGTTCATACTTCACAGCATATGCCATTTTCGAGGCACGACATTCCAAACCCCAGGAGGAACCCATCAGACCCAATCTATGTCCATGATTCGGATAATTCTAGAGAACAGGAGAAATTGAAGATGGGTGTATCAACAATGAAAGAGAATTTAGAGCCTCAAACAAAGTTAGATCTCCTTGAAGAAAGGTTACGAGCTATCGAAGGGATGGATTTATATGGCTCTTTGGATGCAAGCGAGCTTTGTTTGGTACCAGGTGTAGTTATCCCACCAAAGTTCAAGGTTCCAGAATTTGAAAGGTATGATGGAACTAAATGCCCGACAAGTCATATTAAGATGTACTGTCAGAAAATGGCTGCCTATGCTCAGAATGATGAATTATTGGTGCATACTTTTCAAGACAGTCTTATCGGATCAGCTGCCAGGTGGTACACCCAACTAGATCGAGCCCACGTCCGCTCATGGAAAGAATTGGCTCGAGCATTCATTGCTCAATACAAGCACATTGAAGATATGGCACCAGATCGCTTATCCTTACAGGGCATGATGAAGAAACATGAAGAGAGCTTTAGAGAATATGCTCAAAGGTGGAGGGATGTAGCTGCCCAAGTTCAACCACCCCTCACAGAGAAAGAAACCGCCATCTTGTTTGTCAACACACTCCCAGCACCATTCTATGAAATGATGGTTGGGAATGCTACAAAGAATTTTGCAGACATGGTGATCTCTGGTGAAATAATAGATAATGCAATCAAGAGTGGCAAGCTTGTAGGAGATGATGCCATGAATGCAAGAAAAGGTGATGCATTGGGGAATGGAGGACATGTTCATGCTATGAATTATGAGGGGCAACATGTGGGAGACTTTGCTCCATATCATCCTTATCCTATGTACCAAACCCACTACCCCATCACAAATACTACCTTTCCAAACTTGAATACCCATCAGCCAATCCCGCAATCTAGTTGGCAAATAGGTCTCCAAACACCTATGCCTACCCAAAGTAACCAAAGAGGATCTCGAAAGAAACGGAGGAGGATCGACATTGATCCGATTCCTTGGTCCTACACTGAAGTATTTCAATACCTTCTTGAGAACCAACTTGTTACCCCAGTCCAATTAAAGCCTTTGGAACCTCCATATCCAGAATGGTATGACCCGAATGCTCGGTGTGACTATCATAGTGGAAACATGGGTCATTCGATAGAAAGTTGCCCTGCTTTCAAGCACAAGGTGCAAAGTTTGATTAGATCTGGTTTGTTGGATTTTGGGACAAAAGAAGGAACGGGTTAACCATGCTACAATATGATTGCAAAAGAAGACTTTTTGGTTGGTCATTCATGATGTGTAAAGCTGTTTCTTTTTGTAATGCTCATGAACTGAAAAGCGTTTTTTGTGTATTGACTTTCATTTATTTTTCGTCATTTCAACGGAGTAACCGATGCATTTTCATTACATTTTTCTCTCTCCCCTTCGAAATCTTATGTTTTTTTGTGCATTTGCCTATATTTTACCATTTTTTGATTAATTTCCATTCTTTGCCCAATTTTGTTGTTAAATGATGAATATGATGTCGATTTTGATAATAATCTGGGATAAAACTCTAAAATTCTATTTGTATTGACAATTTTGTCCCCCATGATCAATGGGAATGTTGAATCAACCGATGGAGTGTACACAAGGAAAGTAGACTTTTCGGAAGGTTGTAATGGCTCAATAAATAATTCTTTGATAAGAGTATTTATGTTCGAAATGAGAAATGGCCATCTTTGATTTACCCTTCACATATGAGAAAAATTATCCATTGTTACCCCTTTTGAGCCTTATAGTCATATATGTTTTTTAAAGAAACCCGCCAAGGATCACCCTCCACATTGGGGGGCAAAATTGAGAAAAATGAAGTGAGATTTGCCCACCAAAAAAAAAAAAAAAAAAAATTTTCAAGTCATTAAAAATCTAGGGGGCAGGATAAAGAAAAAGATATCTTCACGAGGAAAAGAGAGAATCAAAAGAAAAAAAGGAAGTGAACAAAAAAGAAGGGAAAGAGAAACAAGAAACCAAAGAAGAATAAACAACGAATGGGGTAGAATGCTAGAATTCTTAATATGATGAGAAACGATCCTATGGCTTGAAACCCTTGAAACACGTATTTTGGGCCTGTTTATCCATTCTTTCAAAACCCTGAACCATGGCCTACATTACGTACCTTAAAAGTCCATTTTGATCGAATTTGAGTGCTTGAGTTAAGGAATCATATATTGAGCCTAGACATGTTACAAGTTCATGATTGGGAGCTTGATAAGTGTGTTCATTATGGATAAGTATGGTCCTTGAAAAAGAATTAAAATGTAAAAAGGAAAATGATGAAAAAAAATGAAAAAGAAAAGAAAAAGAAAAATGAAAAAGAAAAAGCTAAAAAAAAAAAAAAAAAAAAAAGAAGAAAGAGAAAAAAAGAAAGGAAGGAGAATAAGAAGAGGCTTAAGTTGAAAACCCGAAAGGGCAATTTGAGTCAAGAGAAGAATGGAGGATTTGGCTAAAATCTTGGGAAGATAACCTTTTATAAGGGAAACCAGTACTGCTCGAAGATTTCATAAAGCGGGGGGCAAAGCATTGATGGAACCAAAATGATTAGAATGTCAATCAAATAGAATTTTGGGAAAAATCCTAGATTAGTTTATCAAGATTGATTGAATATTCATTGTTTAGATATTGTTACCTTCCCTTGACCTCTGGAAATTACCTATTATTCTTGGTTAAATTTGTTCTCGTTTACTTCATCATAAATGTCTTCCCTTCAACCTTCAACCAATCTGCATACTCATGATTATTGAAAGAAATGTGATGGCATTACATCTGTTATGAAATTGAAATGATGATAAATAAATAATTGACAATATTTGTGAAAGCCCGACGCATTACAAAAGAGAAAAGTCGAAAATGATATGGGGCAAAGAAGGAAAAGATGAGAATCGTGGGAAGGCTTGTAAGTGTACCGAAGAAAATATGAATGTATGATCAAATGGTGAAGAATAACCAAGAATTAATGGTCTTTCGTGGGATTAGTGGAGGTACGGAAGCTTATGTTTTGAAAAGAGTCAAAAAAGGTGAGGATGGTGGTCTTGTGAACCTTGTTACTGCAACTTTTGATTATTTTTCCTTATCTTTTTCTTTCTCTTTTCCTTTTCTTTTTTCTTATTTCTCGACATTTGCATTGCATCCATCACATACATTCAGAAATTAAAAAAAAAAAAAAAAAAAACAAATGAAAATTTCACCTTTAAGGAACAAGATTTGTACATTTTCAATCAAAGAAGGGGCAAAACACAAGACAAAGGAAGGAAGCAGGGTTCTGAAAATTTTTGGATAAGATGATAAGATTTTTAAAGTAAAAAGTTTTAAAAGGATGATGCATCAAGAAACTAAATCTTTGGATGTGAACCTCCAATTCAGAAAATTTTAAGCAAGAAGTTGAAAATTTGGATGTGAATCTCCAATTCAGAAAATTTCGGGTGTGAATCTCCAAGTCAAAATTTTGGGTGTGAATCCCTAAGCCAAAATTTCGGGTGTGAATCTCCGAATTAAAATTTCACAGGGTGTGAATCCCTAAGCCAAAATTTCGGGTGTGAATCTCCGAATTAAAATTTCACAGGGTGTGAATCCCTAAGCCAAAATTTCGGGTGTGAATCTCCGAATTAAAATTTCACAGGGTGTGAATCCCTAAGTCAAATTTTTGGGTGAGAATCTCCAAATCAAATTTCAGGTGTGAATCTCTGAATTCTAGGTCAAATTTTCGGATGTGAATCTCCGAATCAAATTTTTGGGTGAGAATCTCCAAATCAAATTTCAGGTGTGAATCTCTGAATTCTAAGTTGAAATTTCGGGTGTGAATCTCCGAATTAAAATTTCACAGGGTGTGAATCCCTAAGCCAAATTTTTGGATGTGAATCTCCAAATCAAAATTTCAGGTGTGAATCTCTGAATTTCAATTTAAATTTTCGGGTGTGAATCTCCGAATTAAAATTTCACAGGGTGTGAATCCCTAAGTCAAATTTTTGGATGTGAATCTCCAAGTCAAAATTTTGGGTGAATCCCTAAGTTGAAATTTCGGATGTGAATCTCCGAATCAAATTTTTAAATGTGAAATCCCTACATTTCAAAAAGAGAAATTTAAAGTTTCATTGCCTCTGCTGCAAGAGGAGCACATTTTTAGGAAAAGAATTTAAAGTTCCATTGCCTCTGCTGCAAGAGGAGCTTTCTCGAAAAAAGAAAACAAAAAAAAAAAAGAGAAATTTAAAGTTTCATTGCCTCTGCTGCAAGAGGAGCACATTTCAAAATAAAAAAAAAGAGAGAACAAAAAGAAATTTAAAGTTTCATTACCTCTGCCGCAAGAGGAGCACATTAAAACCAAAAAAACAAAAACAAAAACGAAAACAAAAAAAAAAACAAAAAAAATGGATGATTTAAATTTAAAGTTTCATCGCCTCTGCTGCAAGAGGAGCGCATACAAAAAAGGAAAAAGAAAAAAAGAAAAAAGAAGAAGAAAGAAAAAAGAAGAAGAAGAGATTAGGTCATAAGCCGGACAAAATTAGTGTCTATTGTCTTTGCTCTATTCCTGATCCTCAGCAATGAGCAAAGAGGGGCAGCTGTTGACACCTAATTTTGTCCCTTTTTGTTATTATTACTATTATTATTATTTATTTATATTTATTTTTATTATTTATATTATTATCATTATTATTGTCTTTATTATTACCATTATTATTATTATTATTATTACTATTATTATTATTATTATTATTATTTTTATTACTTTTATTATTATTATTATTATTTATATTTTTATTTATTTTATATTTTTATTTTCTGTCTCTTTTGGTCTAATCTACCAGCAGAACCCCTAGCCTTTTCCTCAAAATCCGCCGGCCACCAGCTACCCCCTGCCAGCCATCCCATCTCCGCCGGAGCCTCTGCCTACTCCATCCCATCTATACCAGTCCCCTTTCTACAAAAATCTCTCCTTCAACCAGCAACAGAAGGAGCCCCAACAAAAAATCGGGATCCCAAGCTACCCGAGACCCAAGCTCTCTCCCTCACCCGAGCACCATCCTCACCCGAGCACCATCCTCACCCAACCTAACTCACTCATCATCACCCTCTACCCACAGCAACCACCACACACCACCATCAGTAGCCTAAATCATCACCATCTACCATCTCACGACCCAGAAGACCCGAGAGCCCAACTCCCAAATCCAAAAACAGCCCCTGTATCCATCCACAAACCGCCACCACAGCCTAAACCCGAGACCTAACCAAACTACAATAAGTCACAAACCCATCACCTTTACCCCAACGACCTCGCCACCATCTGAAAACCCAAGTCCGAGACCCCAAAACCCTAGATCTAACACCTGCAAAAACACAAAAAAAAAAAGAAGAACCAGCAACCTCGAGAACCATAGCCACAACCAAAATATCAACACCAGATCCAAAAAAAAAAAAAAAAAAAAAGAGGGAAAAAAGCTTTCGGGGGGTTCAGATTCGTGGGGTTGGGGGCTTTTTCGAAGGAAAAGGAGGCCGAGAACGAGAAGAGGAGGTGAAGAAGCGTCGGAAAGTGGAAAGCTTTTTGTGATCCGGCCACCGGAGGCGGCGGCCGGTGGTGGCGTACGGCGGTCCGGCAAGGCCGGAAATCGCCTGGCCGGGAGAAAAGGAGAGAAAGCTCTGAGATTTTTTGTGTGAAAAAAGGAAAAGTGAACCAAAAAAAAAAAGGGGAAGATTTTATAAAGGGAGGTCGACCCGCGCGTGGACCCGGGATCCGCGCGCCCGACCCACGGGAGGAGGAAGATCCGCGTGCCTCAGCCGACCCGCGTTGACCCGACCCGATCCGCACGTTGACCCGGTCCGATCCACCTTATTTGGGCCAGATCTGTTTACTTGTTGGGCCCGCACGCCTTGGGCCAACCAGGTTGGGCTGTTTGCAAGCATTTCCTTTGGGTTCTCAGCCCAAACCAATTTAGGTATATTTCTTTTAATTTTAATAATTTTGGTGCTATTATTATTATTATTATTATTATTATTATTATTATTATTATTATTATTATTATTAGTGCATGTTGTAAAGCAAAAGTTTTTGAAAAATTTTCTTTTATTTGTATTTTCTTTAATAATTATTATTGATTAGAAAAATGTTTTAAAAATAATGAAATTTAAATTTTAATGAACAAAGTCCGATGATGGGATGCTACGGAAGTCACAAGTAGTGATTCCTAGCTGATCCCTAGGTGAGAAGAGTCGTACTAGATGTTGCCAAAAGTATTGGAATATTTAGTATGATTTTTCAATAATTTAATTTTTGTTAAAAATAATTTTTCAATAATAAATTTTATACCAATTTAATTAAAGTCCGATGATGGGATGTTATGGAAGTCACAAGTAGTGATTCCTTAACTGATCCCTAGGTGAGAGAAATTCTACTAAATGTTGCCAAAAGTATTGGAATATTTAGTATGATTTTTCAATAATTTAAATTTTTATAAAAAAAAAAGAAAATGAATAAGTTTTTTAAAAACAAAGAAATATAAATAATAAAAAATAAATAATGAAAATTGAAATAAAAAATTCATTTGCATCATTTTTATTTGTTTGCATCATGTGCATTCATAATAATTTTCGAATCAAGTGTGGATTTTCCGAGGATGAGATTCTATAGAAGTCACAAGTAGTGATTCTTAAGAAATCTCTAGGTGAGGAAAATTATTTCAAATGCTGCCAAAAGTATTGGAGTATTTGATTTAATTATTCAATACAAAAAGGTTCACATTTATTTTCGAAAAATAAAGTTTAACCTCTTAAAATAAAACAAAATAAATTTGCAATTAAAAAATGATTTTGAATAAAAAGGTTGTAATAAAAATAAGAATTATTTTTAAATATTAATTCGAGACCATTTCATTAAAATTAAAGGATAACACATGATTATTATGGTACCGTTTTTTAACGGGCGTCGTGGGGGTGCTAATCCTTCCCCACGCGTAACCGTACCCCCGAACCCAAATTTTGTTTTCGCAGACCAAAGAAATTGTCTTTTTAATAAAACTTAATTAATTTTGAGATTTTGTTAAAAAGATAAACATTTTTAGGTGGCCAATCACACCTAGACAAAAAAAGATTGGTGGCGACTCCCATTTTTGTTTTTAAACGCTTTTTTCAAAATTCGTCGAGCGCGAAGCCGTTACGACAATTATGATCAAACTGAATAAAATTTAAATATTTATAAGCTTTTTTTAATTTTGGTCTATTTAATTTTTTAACTTTGTGTTGGAATTTTATTTATTTTTAGAAAAATAAAATAAATAAATAAATAAGATGATTAATTGATAAATTAAATATTATAACTTTCATTTAATATCAATATTTTTAAAATAATTATCTTGATTTATTATTATTTTAAATACTATTTATAATATATATTTTAAGGAAAAAAATCTCATATGAAGTTGGAGTACCATCCTAATAATAATAATAATAATAATAATGGTACACATATCGAAAAAAAACGTTTAATCTTTTATTATAATCATAAATAAATATAAGAGATGAGAGAACTACTCGAAATAATAATATAAATATAAGAGATATTTTGCAAAAGAGATATTATAGTTTTAATTTTTATAAGAAAATCGTAAAATGAAAATAGAAAAAAGAAGAATGTAAGAGTTACAATCCAAACTATATATATTAAAAAAAAATTTAAAAATTATATGGATCAATTAAGTCAAATATTAAATTGTTGCTTCTCTTATGCTTTATGCACGTGGATATTTAAAAAAAATAGATTTGTTAGAATATGCAACATTTATGCTTATACGTTTTTTTTTTATTCAAAGTGAAATTCAATATAATTTACGTTGGCTTAGTTTGGATTTCAATGCAGCACTAGTGAGATCGATGTGATGGGGATCCAAGCTAAGAGATAATTTTATCTATTATTTTTATTTTAAATTTTAATATATAAATTTTTTAATTGTCATTTTATTACTCATCTTACTATCACCTTTGTGATTGAATTCAAATGCATCACCGTTTGAGACCAATCTCATCGTCATTACTATTTTCAATCTCATAAGAGCCAGTCACACTATTTATTCAAACTAGACCTTATTCTCGTATGGAATTGTCATTCAATATTGTGACACTCTAGTCATGATTAACTAATTCTACATATCTTTTTGAAGGGTTCAATGTAGAACTACTTGTTGAACAAAAAAGTAAAATATGAGATTACAGATCTTGTCCACTTGGGGTACTATGAAGATGAAAACTTGAACTTCTTCTTGGACTTCAACTTCTGGAACTGAACTTCTTTGACCACGAACAGTCACGAACTAAATGCAGAGAAAGACTTCAAGGCGTGCTGCTATAATGCCACTTTCCTTAAGACTTATTTCACGCCCACCAGTTATGGTATGCAACAGGGATTATAGAAATAGCCTCAGGATACAATGAAGTCAACTTGTTTAATATTACCTTGCACTTGTAATATTAAACCACTAAACACTTTATGTAGACACCCTATTTTGTCCGGGGTCTTAATTTGTATAAATAATTAATTGAGTTGGGTGACATTTGTATTTTAAATAATTTAACAATTTAGAATTAGGCTAAAATTAAAATTAGAATTTTTAGATTTAGAATTAACATTAATTAGGAAATTACAATTAAAATAGGATTTAGGAATAATTAAAAAAAAAAGAGATAAGAAAAGAAAATAAAATTAATTTTAGTATAGGATAATTAGGATAATTGAGTTTTAGGATAATTATTTAGATTAATAGAGTTGGATTAGGATTAATATAGAAATTAAATAGATAAAGTATTAAAGATAGGAGATAATTATTAGAATAAGTATAGTTGTATTAGGACTCTAACTAATTTTGGACTATAAAAAGGGATCAAGGCTCATAATTGAACACGACAAACAAATACACAATCAAGCACCTTAACCTCTGATTTCCACTCTTAGTCACCAGCCATCGGAGCTGCAGCTAATACCAAGCACCCTCATCACCTTCCTCCAGCCTTCATCGCCCTAAGCCAAGACCATTATCATCCTCGCCAGCGTTTGCCCTGCACCGAATCGTTCGGAGTTGTTCATCTGTGCCTTGCACATCGCCCCTGCTGCCCTCGCAAGTTGCATCATCACTGCACTGCACTACTCATTGTTTTCATCGCCAGCAACCGGAACTGCAACACAGCGTTAAAAACATCTTAAGCTACTGCAAGGCTTTGCTACGCCATCGTCAGTACAAATTACTCCTGTGCTTCTGCCTACTAAACTACTCCAACCAAACCGGGTTGTAGCATCACTGAATCCGCTCCTGTGCCTCTGCTCTTTTCGCTCCTGCTCACGTCTGCCCAGTCATACTACCCAGCTCACACCCTATCGGACTGCACTGCCAAGCCATTCATTGCTGCTACTGAAATAAAGAAATCCAACAAGCTGCTGCTCGCTCGGTTCTGCTCTGTCTTATATAAACCGAACCAAGCTTCACCGCCTACCTGCGCTGGTTTAGCTTTCGTTCCTGCCATTTGATTGAGCTTTTTGTTCAACCACCTTCACTGCAAGACGAGTCATCCTTGCTGCACCGTTGTTTCATCCCGTATCATCCTTTGTTGCGAGGAGCAAGAACCAGCCACACTAGCTGCTGCAAACATCGTTGCACCAACAAGCTGTTGCCCGTTTGCTTGATATCGTTTACACCACAGCTATAGCTGAAAATAGAGGAAGAAATCTTTAAAGATTAAAGACAATAAAGAAAGAGGTAGTCGTTAGCTTCATTCAGGTTTGTTTTCTTTTATTCATTAATTAAGTAATTGATTAATATAATAATGTAATCTAACTTGATAATTAATTACTATATAAAGAATAACTCGGTACATATATTTTATATTTCCTTGCATAATAGTTGATGAAGCAGTATAAGATGACATGACTTAACTTTTTCTAATTAATTTGGCATGATCAATAATTTGGTAATTTGCATGTATGTATATAACGTGATTCATTTGCATGACAATAATATGGTTTAATAATGAAATTCAGTTAGCACAAATTTGCATGATAATTAAACTACTAATTTGATTAGTGATTTGTTTGCATGATATATGTAATATGATTTGCTTGATAATTTGATTTGTTTTGAATGTGTGATTAGAACTAAATGATTAATTGGTATGGGTTATAAAAATAAAAATTTTAAATTAAATTGTGAAGATAAAAAGATAATAAAATAAAATAGATAGAACAAAGATTAGAAAAAATAATAAAATCACGAAATATAGAGATAAGCTGAGATTACTCCGATGATGGAATTCTGAGGTGTCACGAATGGTTGACATTTCAGATTTTCTAGGTGAGGATGTTTTCCATGAGTTTCGCCAGAACGATGGAAAATTCATGGAAGATGTTCAATATTAAAATATATATGTAAAATGTTTAATTATTATAAAATTATAACTACTTAATAAAATAAAATATTATTCCGATGATGGAATTCTGAGGTGTCACGAATGGTTGCCATTTTAGAAATTCCTAGGTGAGGATATTTACCTTAAATTTTGCCAGCATGATGGAAGATTTAAGGTAAGTGTTCAATATTAATAATCGATATTTACTTCTAAAAAAAACATAAATATATATTAATAATCAGTCTCTATTAAAAATAAAATAAACATAAATATTAATAAGAAATTAGGGAATAATGATTAAAAAAATAAAAATATAATAATAAATTAAGAATAAGTGGAGGTTATCCCGATGATGGAATTATAAAGTGTCACGAATGGCTGACACTTTTAAATTCTTAGGAGAGATGTTTTCTTTAAATTTCGCCAGCATGATGGAAGATTTGAAGAAAATTTTCAAGAAGAATAATCGACATTTATTTTCAAAAGATAAATAATATTAAAATAAAGATAAAAAATAAAATAAAAAATAAAGGATAATTAAAAAGGAAAAGAAGATAAAAATAAGAACAAAAGATGGAAAACAAAATTAAGATATTTCATAAACGATTTAACAAATTCGACGACGGAGCCTCTCCGAGAAAGACGAATGGGATTTCTTGGATACTCTTGAGGTGATGATGAAATTTAAGGAATTCCGCCAGCATGATGGAGAGTTTCTTAGAAATTGTCCAATATTTAAATATTTGAATTTGACAAGGTTAAAGACCATTTAGTTAAAAATTATTAAAGATATCACAAAAT
This sequence comes from Heritiera littoralis, assembly GCA_031772115.1. Classification (NCBI taxonomy): domain Eukaryota; kingdom Viridiplantae; phylum Streptophyta; class Magnoliopsida; order Malvales; family Malvaceae; genus Heritiera; species Heritiera littoralis. Next base: position 2,662,471 of record JAPDPK010000044.1, read on the forward strand.
TAGTTGGTACCATTATAAAATGGGCGTTGTGGGGGTGCTAATCCTTCCTCACACGTAACCGTACTCCCGAATCTTAGATTCTTTGAACGCAGACCCTGCCTTATCTTTAGACAAGAATAGGTGACCAATCACACCTTAGGTTTGAATGGTTGGTGGCGACTCCTAGAATTTTAAAGTCTAGCGGTTAGGTTCACGGACCTAGACGTTATGACACTTTAGACAAATACAAAAGTATTATGTCTTAGCCAAAGTTTTCTGCAGCAAACAATGTCTAAGAGACTTGTTTTCTATTTTGAGATTGGGAGAGGAAAAAGAATTCAGAATATTTTCGTTATATATTTTTTCTGTCGTTCTCTTTGTTGAATGATCATTGTCATCTCTTTTATAGAGATAATTTCAAGATATGTGATCTTTGGTTTGAATGATACAACCTTTCAATTGTGTTGTTTCATTTAAACAAACACATCATTCAGATTGTTCACAACCTCTCAAATTCAATGGTTATGTCCTTTAACCATTCTGTAGTGAAAGATTACCCTTTGAATGAGGTTGCACCTATTCAAAGAAAACTAGTCGTTACAATTCATTTTACACTAGAGCAGTTGACTGTCATAAAAGGCAGTTGACTGCCTTTGGATTTCCAGACAAGGAAGTCGGATGCCCGAAAATAGCATCCGAATGCCCTAGTGTATTTTTAAAATAGTATGCAATTTCCAGGAGGGCAGTCGACTGCCTTAAAGTAACTTAAAATCCGAGTATTCACATTGTATAGGTAGTTGACTGCCATCCCGGGGCAGCCGACTGCCCTCCCAGGGCATCCGACTGCCCAAGTGCATTTTTCGGACAGAATACTTACTGCACAAGGGCAGTTGACTGCCCTATAAAATTAGTAAAAATCATTTTAACATGATTTTACTTCACCCGGAGTCATACCAAACATTAGTTTTACTTGTACATTGATTAAACAACATTTTAATCAATCTTTTCACTTTATATTTTGAAATTTTCTAACACTACTCCACCTTATCTAATTGATTGGGGCATGGAATTAGAATGTTATACGACCGGTAAAGATTGACTATAATATTGGAGTGTTATGTGACCATTGAAGATTGACTATAATATCACTCGTCATGTGACTTTAAGCTTTTTATTCAAAATTGATTTATTGAAATTTGCAACATTCATATTTCATAGTTATACGTATTATGTTCATATTCAACGTAAAATTAAATGCATCATACTTATTCGGTTTTAGAAGACGTGACGCATGAAGACATTATCTTAGCCTTAGGCAAGAAGGATTGAGATTAAAGAAGGATGATAGAGAAAAAAAATATTATTTTGGGCAATTCGGTAATTGTAATGTCTTTGGGACGCCATGCCTATTTTGGAAATTGACGTCGTTGAATTATGGTCTAAACTCAAGAACTTCATGGAACTTACCTTAAATTGAAGGATAAAATGGACCCGTGCTCCTGAGTATGGGGTAGAATGTGGATCATTGAATCATTGTTATAACCCACTTAAAGCCCAATACTACTTCTTAGAACCTCTCGTTTTAACATAATAATTAGTAATTCTAATGGTTTCATAACTTTTTAAAAATTTTATTGATAAATTTTAAAGGATGACACATATTTCATATTAACGTCATATATATTTTTAAAAAATATAAAAAAATAAAAAATTAACTAAAAAAAGAAATAAAAATGTAATACAATGTTTTAATATCATTTATGAAATTAAAAATTTTCAATATTAAAGTATAAAAATCTATTTCATTAAAATATTTTGATAAGATAATTTTTTTGATTCAAACTGTTGAATTTCACAAGTTAAATGTAATTTTCATATGATTATAATATTTAATCATTGTATTTAATCGCATAAACTTGATTCATAAATTTTATTTTGTTAGAATTGTTTAAGCTTAAAAAATCCAGATGAAAATTCAAGTGGGATAGTCATCATTTAAGAATATACAAGCTATTTTTTCATTTTATATATATATTTATTATTGTTTTTATAATTAACTAGATTACAACTCGTGCAAAGCACGAATTTGTTTTACTTATTTAAATATCTAACAATGCAATTCAATAAATTTGAATAAAGTATCAAAATACAATCATTACATTAATATTTAAAAAGAAAAGAAAAATGAAAATGAAAGATATGCAATACCAAGTAAAAATTCAGCTGATTTCGACAAATAAATATATGAAAACAATCATGAAAAAATATCAACAATCATATTGCAATCACTGATAAATAGATTTCTTGTAGAGTAATATCTACAAATGGTGAACAACCTTGCTCTGTGTCAGATTATTACGATTGATGTTATGTAGAATTAAAGCTACTTGAATTGCTAACATTTATCTTATTTCTTGTACAAAAGCCAATAAAAGTAGAAAATGATAATGAAACCTATAAATATATGAAAAAAAATTATGGTCCTATCATCTAAGAGAGAAAATGCATCATAATCCCCTACATGTAGAGGAGATGACAATTACCCTCTCATAGCTTCTAAGATCACGGTAGGTTCTAAATAAGAATTATCCTATTTATTTCAAAAATTAAAATTATACACAGAAAAAATAATAAAATAAATACTTAAATTGAATTAAATAATTTTCACAATTTCACTGATAAAAATTGAATGTTCTAAAATCCAAGAATCAATAATGTTTTTCATGATAATTCCAAAGCTCTTAAATAATAAGAAAACAATGAAATCGATAAAAATAATATCAAAGTTCAAAAATTCATTATAAAGTATGTAATTATAAAAAGAGAAGCAATGATTGAATAGAAAACCTCCAAATAGTCGAAGCCACCATTAAAAAGATTCCACTTGTAAACAGCTTTTCATTCTTTATCGCATCCAATGAACACCGTTAACAAGGACAATGGCAAACAATTCAGTGAACGGAGATTGAAGCAATTGTCACTATCTCCGTTAGCAAAGGGAAAAATAAAATTGTAAGTGAGTTTTGTGTAACTATTGTTATTATATTTTGATTTAATAGTTAAATATGATTTTAACGTTTGTCACAAAATAGAATTAAGTTTTTAACCTATAAATGTATGGAAATCAATCCTCAATGTTACAAAATAATTAAATTAAAGACATTTCCGTTAAATACTTTAATTTTCGTTATCTCTATTAGTAATAAAACTTAATTGAAATTAAAGAATTTAACAAAAATGTCCTTAATTTAATTATTTTGTAATGTTGAGGACTGATTTTCTTGAATTTAAATGTTGAGGACTTAATTCCATTTTGTATTAAACGTTGAGGTCATATTTGACTATTAAGCCTTATATTTTTTAGAGTTTAAGGATTGGTTGATAAGTTAACTAACAACTGATAAGATTTATTTAAATATTTCAAATTTATTGCAAAAAGAGACAATGAATGGTTATTAAAAAATTGATCATTAGTAAGATAATGCTTCAATTAACCTAAATTTTGAAGTAAAAGACTGAACACTCTTACAGTAATAACGGATAATACTTTATATAAGTCTTTCAAATATATCCAAAAAATTGATAATTAGTGGTCACATGTAATGTAAACAATTTATTCACATATGCGTCCACATGGCTTAGCTTATAAGGTAAGTATTTTTTTTGTTTTATAATAATATATTTTTGATTTCATAATTTTACCGACATATATTACGCAAATACTCTCTCCATTTGTTGAAGGATTTAGGACGTGACATTTGGGCAATTTTCATTGGTGGCTGTTATTACATCCAACTATCCATCAAAGGCTCTAGGTTGGAAGCAAATTTTTTAAAAGTTGTCTGTCTTTTTTATTGGTTGATGCTGTCCTATCATCACTAAGGAAATAAAACAGTTGAGATGCTTCACCGAATATCATGATGTCTCGGGAAACATAAAAAATCTTTTTTTTTTCATTTTTCTCTTCATATTTTAAAATTTTGAATGAAAAAACCATAATTAAAAAATATAGATATTGAAATTTAAATTTTAAATCGATTGAAAAATATTTTTTAGATCATATGAAACAACTAAATTAATTCTTGAATCATTTCATTTTATTAAAAAAAAACTCAATGTCTTATTCATTGTGTATATCCTCCACAACCATTTAAGATAATTGTTGGCTCTTAAAATAAAAAAAAGGTGAGCCTAAAATAAGGAAAAAAAATGTAAAAGTAAAAGTAAAGCAAAAGCTAATGAAAGGGAAAGGTGTGTATATATATACACACACCTGAATCTGAGAAAAGATAAAAAGAAGATAAAGTTCATGCAAAATTGGAATTATTGATCCAAGAATTCCTGAACAAAAATACTGCATTATAACCAAAAAAAAAAACAAAAATACTGCATTAATTAGACAAACAAAAACTTGCATGGCAAGTGGCAACTCAATCTTCAACAGCAATATAAATTTTTATGGAAAGTCACTGTAGATTTTAGTCAATTCTCTACCACTTTCATCTTTTCAACCAAAACATTGAACTCGAGCCTATTTCACATTCTTGAGTGTGGTCCATTCTGTTTCAATCTTTTCTTCTCCTTTTATTTTCATTGGCTTGAATAATAAAATTAGTTGTGAGAGTATTTATTCAATTTTTATATAAAATTATTTTGTTTCTCTCATTCATAAATTGGACAAAAAAATGGAGTCAATTTTGAGAAAATTATTGTAACTATATATATTAGGATTATTGTCTCATATAATGTTAATGGAAATTTTAGACTTAACAAGAATAGTTAACAAGGTGATACATACCATTTAAAAACTACTAAAAAAAGATAATTAAAAAAAGTGGAACATGTTAGTTTATTAAGTATTTATTAATCAATTATTAGGAAGAATACACTCACACTAATATAAAACTAAATAACGTTTACACATTTTCGTATTTATTTTATGATTTATAATGTTTCAATTCAACAATTATACTATATTTTTTATTTATGTAAATCATACATGTAAAAATTTAAATTAATAAAAAATCTAATTATTTGCTTGATAATAATAAAATTTTAACTATTAATATATACTGAAAAATATTTTATTCTCGATATAAAAGATAGGATATAGAATTAACTTGAAATTTATGTGCATGATCAATATAAATAATTTATTAATTCTAACAGTTGATTTATAAATATATTAATCTTATATAAAGTTATAAAAATAATGTAAAACAATTTATTTTTATTAGTGTAAGTAGATCTACCACTGATTAAACATCCAATCATACGTTAATTTTACTGATAAAAGTTTAAAATATACATATATTTATTTATATATACATTATAAATTTTTTTTCTTTTTTTTGGTCTAAATCTTTCGATATCCAAAAATTACTTTAAATTTCGATTAATTCGGAATCGTACCAAAAAATTATAGTCATTGAAAGTGATGTCACAATTTGATTCCCAAGGGTTAAAACTTATGCTTTTTAGCTTTAATGCTTATAGGCGGCTATGTGTATTTTTAAAATAGCCAATTGCTAAAGAGATTCTCATTTATAATCTAATATAAACTATAAAAGCTTCGAAGTGTTTCACATTAACGTACATTTCTGCTGTCCTTGAAAGTTTCTCTGCCGTTCGATTATTGTTTTTTCAAAACATCTAAACTATCAACGGTGATGATTAGCGTACTTCTTTTTCATTGTGGGCAAAGAGGTTTTTTCTTTTTCTATTTTTTGTTCGTTGTGGGCAAGGAGTTTATTCTTATCGTCTGCTAATTTCTCTATATGGAAAAATACTGTTTGAAAGTCTGAAACTTTCCTTCGCTCCGAAGGCTTTGTCCACGAATGGACAATTCATTTCATCTGAATTTACCAAAACATCCTTTCAAATAATTACACCATGCGTGCCTAAACACACTAATTTTTCATGCTTTCAACTAATTAAATTACTTTTTATATTTGTTTAATTGTTTCGCAAAAATTTTTAATTTCATAAATGAATTAAGATTATCAGTGGTCTACTTTTTTTTTTTAAATGTTCTAAGGAATATTTATAACTTTATTAAATTCATTATTAAAATCTAAACACAAAGGTGATGTTTGGGATTGTTTTTATTTTGTGTTTTATGTTTTTATTTTTTAGTATTTTTCAAAACTAAAATAAAATGATGTTTGGTGAGTGTATTTTTATTTTCAAAACCTGAAAGCACAGCCCAATGTTTTGGAAAAATTTGAAAATTATGAAAAACATGATTTTGATATTTTCAATGTTTTGAAAACAATTTGGTTATTGTTATCGCACGGGTATTGTTCATCCGTGCGCCTACGGTATGCATTTTTAATGGTAAAAAAACCAAGATTTCACTCAAAATAACTTGCATTTGGATTCGAACCCTTACCTCTTTCATATCTAAAACTTTTGCCATTTTCTCTCGTTACTGAAATTTGACAATAAAAACATTCAATCCAAACATATTTTCAAATTTATTAAATTGAAAACAAAATAAAAATAAAACAAAACAAAATTTACACAAACATAAAACACAAAATACAAAACACACAATAATCTCAAACGACCTCTAAATTAATAATGTTTGAAATGATTTTTCTCGTAAAAATTTTATTTCTCAATATAGATTTGCATCATTGCTCAAAAGAATCAAAATACATTTTTTTTTTCAAATATTACGAGTAGAAGGTGAAAAATGAATTTGAATGTATTTATTATGTCTTAATTTTGATTAAAGCAAGAAAATAATAGTTTTTAATGTTTTAAATTAAATATATTGCATGTTTACACACATTTATATTAATAGCCTAGTAATTGTTACCTTTTATTAAAAAAAATTTGGTCAAATGTTCTATTTTCCACTCCTCTTTTTATCTCTTATGAACAAAAAAAAATATAGATTAAAATAGTAACGAACATAATAAATCAAATATAGCATACGATTATATTATGCATGTTGTTTTATTATTAACTAATAAAATCAATAACAAATTTAAAGATGGTGATATATTTATTTCTAAATAATGAAAATGATGCATATCAATTTTGTTTTATTAATGAAGAAATTTGTTATTATATATGATAAGTATTTTTAATTTTATTTGTTTTAAAAATATGTATGAAAAGTCAAAAGAGAAATGCTACTTTATTGATTAAAAATTCTATTTAAAAGAAATACAATTAATGTATGTTTTGAATTTGATAAAAAAAATAAATTAAATATAAATTTTTAAAATAATAATTTAACTGATTTTATATATGTTTATTTTATTTTTTATTTTTAAAAGAGCAAAAGATTATCATAAAAAAATATCATTGCTTGTTAATTTGGACGATGATTAAACCAAAACCGTCAGACGACTTTAACAGACAAAAGACAGCATAATACCGAATAAATTCTCTTTACCATGCCAAAATCACGTGACTGCGCTTTAAATATTATCCGAATTAGGGGTATTTAAGTCATTCTAATTTCAAGTCCTAATAAAAAAAGGAAAAAATGTCAAATTAATAAAAAAAAAAAGACAACTGAAAAGGTGCCAATCCGATTGGTTACTTCAAGCAACCACATCTAAACGACGCCGCATTTTCTCATCTCCTCCTAGCTTCTGTCAGATATTTCCTAGGAATTATCACTTCATCTCCCCAAAAAGTCCTCTCCTCCTTGCCTTCACTGTTGGTGTTGCAGAACACTACATTAATCATCGATCAACCAAAAAACGCTTTTTTATTTAATTGACCGACTCGTTTAACTCAGTGACTCATCTATTAAAACTGAGTCCGGTGTTAAGGTTGAGTTCGGTGATGTTGTCGTGAGTTTTTTTCTTTCTCAAGGTATGGAATTGAGAGCTGAAAAAGAGAGAAAAATGGATCGGGCAGATATAACTGTCGGGCCGGCTATGGATATGCCGATCATGCACGACAGTGACCGTTACGATTTGGTACGAGATATCGGGTCGGGTAATTTCGGAGTAGCCCGGCTTATGAGAGATAAGGTTACCAAGGAGCTGGTTGCTGTCAAGTACATCGAGAGAGGCGATAAGGTTAGTTTTCTATATTCATAAACAGCGACTGTCTTTTTTCCTTCTGCTAGTGCTTTTGGTCTATTTATGGAAATAAATTCGTTTGGACAAAGATAATCCCGTATTTATTGAGAATATAATTTTATATTTTTATTTTGGATTTTCATTTTTTCTAAGTTGTGCGAATTTATTGCGAGGGTTATATTAATTTTCTTAATTTTGGAAATTTATTATTTGATTTCTGTTTGTTTGTTTGTATAATTATTATTCACAAAAAAAAACAACAAAAAAATCCCGACTTTTCTGCTTTCTCAAATCTCAACTACTTTAACTAACTTTTTTTTCTTTTAATTTTAATTTTTAAAAATTAGGATTAAAATTTGTGCTACCTTGTGTTGAACAGATAGATGAAAATGTTCAAAGAGAGATTATTAATCATAGGTCATTGAGGCATCCAAATATTGTTAGATTTAAAGAGGTAAGGTTTATACATAGTCTCTCTCTTTTTTTTTTTTAATAAAAGTACAAAGTAATGTTTTAATTCACTAATTATGGAAGCTGTTACTTTAGGTTATTTTAACACCTACTCATCTTGCCATTGTAATGGAATATGCATCCGGAGGAGAGCTTTTCGAGAAGATTTGTGCTGCCGGTCGATTCAGTGAGGATGAGGTTCATTTTCCTGTATTTTTACATTCAATATAAATCCTTTTTTTTTGTGCTTTTGTTTTATTTTCTACATTCATTATTTTGGTGCAGGCTCGCTTCTTCTTCCAACAACTTATATCCGGTGTTAGTTATTGCCATGCAATGGTAGTTATAGTTTATCCATTCACTTGTTTTATGAATTTGTGTTATGTGTAACCTGATAAAGTTGTTTTTCTCATCGATACTATTTCTTTGTCTTGATGAAGCAAGTATGCCACCGTGATTTGAAGTTGGAAAACACTTTGTTGGATGGCAGTCCAGCTCCTCGGCTTAAGATATGTGATTTTGGGTATTCCAAGGTATAAATTGTTGGAACCTTTGTTGCTATCCCATCATTTGATGAGGTTAATGGTTCTACTTTGTGAAACGTTTAGAATCATGTTCTTTGGTAAGGTTGTACCTTTCTTTTTTTTGTATTGGACTATGATAATTATCCTTTGCTTAAAAAGTCTCGTACTTGTTTGCTTCTGTCCAGGAATTAGCCCCCATTTGTTGGTACATTTTGGTGAAAAAGCATGTGATTTTATAGGTTTTTGGTTAAGAAAATTTTCTTCGGTTTTCTAATAATCTTTATGGTTATCTAAGATCATTATCATGTTTATTTGTTTGATTGTGGTTGTTCTTCTCAGTCTTCAGTACTTCACTCGCAACCGAAATCCACTGTTGGAACGCCTGCATACATTGCTCCTGAGGTACTCCTAAGGCAGGAATATGATGGCAAGGTATATTTACAAGATAGTTCAAAGTAGTTTATAATTGCAGTTTGCAATTCACATGCAAGTCCTGGTTAAGACGTAAGAGCTAGATGTTCCATGGGCTTGTCTTTTTTTTGGTTACAAAGAGAAATTTAAAAGAACAAACTATTAGAGTAAAACCCCTGGGGAAAGCGACCCCTTGCACATCCGCATCCATGTGTGGAATCAAGAAATCAGGTGGATCATCAAGCTGTTCATAATCATCTTGTCACTGTGTTCTAGTTGAGTGTATTGGGTGAAATGACATCAAATTGATGGTTTTCACCCCTTAGTTGATATAAAACTTCAATATACTATTCATAGCCTGATGACAGTTGCAAAAGATGCTGGCTAGAAATGACCCTCTGCTGCGAGGCAGTCCTTTACCTAGGAAGGCATGGAATGGTAAATCATTGGTCTGCTTATGTGTAATGTGAGGATTGTTGGATGGATCTGGTTTAGTCTTGTGGAAGGAATGGTTGGTTCTTTAAGCTCTTATTGGTTAAGTGTTGATGGTTAGACAGGGATTACGTACATCTTTTTGACTATAGGGTATGATTAGGACAACATCTGGATGTGAATTTAGTTTATTTAATATGGTCTGCTTCAATTGGAGAGTGAAGTCCATATCAGTAGTTTATTTCTTGATGAATTGGAACAGGTCTTATGGATGCACTTTTAGTTACGCTCTTCTTAATTATTTCGTATGCATTATGGACCTTCTTAGTACAAGGCAGATATTGGCAAATTTTGACAAGATCTTGGACAATAGATAACTTATTGATATTCAAAGGCACAGAAAAGAACATCAGGGGGAGTTAGTATCACTTTCTCTGGTGGTTTTTTGTCCAACTGAGTCATACTTTGGTGCATGTTGATGTTAGAATATAAAAATTAGTAAAAATGAGTTAACGACTTTGTCTTGTGATATCAGATTGCAGATGTATGGTCGTGTGGGGTTACCTTGTATGTAATGCTAGTTGGGGCATATCCTTTTGAGGATCCTGATGAGCCAAAAGACTTTCGGAAGACAATACAAGTATATTACTGGATCTTGTTTCTGCATCAGTCTCATTTTTTCCCCTAAAAGATCTGTCGGCTCATGTCTTTTATTGGTTAATGCAGAGAATTCTCAGTGTCCAGTACTCCATTCCTGATTTTGTCCAAATATCTTCCGAGTGTCGACATCTGATTTCAAGGATTTTTGTTGCAGATCCTACAGCTGTGAGTAATTTCTGCTTACTGCCATTTCAAAATTTATTCCTTGATTTCTCAAAGCTAACTTCTTATTTTGGGAAGTGAACATCCAACAAAGGAAAAAGAGAAACTTATGATGACAGAGGGAGTGGCCTTTTTGCTTTTTGTGGTAACTTTTGGCAACTACCATGATTCCAAAGTGATTAAGCCTTCTGATAATAGATTATTTGGTGTAACAGAGAATTACCATTCCAGATATCAGAAATCATGAGTGGTTCTTGAAGAATCTCCCTGTTGAAATGATGGATGAAAACACCATGGGTAACCACTTTGAGGAGCCTGATCAACCTATGCAGAGCGCAGATACGATCATGCAGATAATTGCTGAGGCCACCATTCCAGCTGCTGGAGCCCCTGGCTTAAACCATTACATGTTCGACAACCTTGATGATGAGGACATGGATGACTTTGATTCTGAATCCGAGCTTGATGTTGATAGCAGCGGGGAGATAGTCTATGCAATATAATATGAAGAAGACCGCTTCTCTGCAATGGTGCAGTTGTTTCTGGCCTATCAAAGTGTGAAGACATAGCTGCAGAGAATTTATGGTAGAGTGCCTGGTAAAGTATCAGAGAGAAAGACTAGTGTGCACAGTGCTGGTCTCAAATTGTCATGGTCCATTGAGTCCATTATGTTCATTAGCATGAAGCTTTATACAAATCTGTGGAAGAAATTGATATTTAATATTACGTTACAAGGGAGGATCACCAGAAAAAGATTCTATATTCGATGATCGTCTCCTCAACTCCACATACCGTTCCTGTTGAACTCTGTTCATTTGTATTTTGGCATTGATCATGGACTTTTTTGCTTGGTTCTGTTTTTTGCTGTTGAATATATGTATGTCTACTTTGTGTAATACTTGCCTTTAAGTTTTTACATAGATTTGGCTTTTAGTAGGTCTATCAAGAGACAGATTTCCACTGGCAGCTTAAAAGCTTTGCCTATCAAATCTTAAAATTTCTTGGTACCATTATGAAACTATCACTAGTTTAGAGCTTAAGAAAAATATTAATCTAGTAAAGTTGTTAAAGAAGTTTTCCTTGGTTCTACAATTGAGAAATTTTAGGGAATTGTAAACTAACGGAGAAAAGAAGTAATTCTCTCTTACTGATTGATTGAAAAGGTGTTACACATTTATATACACTCTAATCTATCTATTTTAGGAATGTATCTAATAAAGGAAAATTTCTACAATTAGATCTCCTATAATCAAGCTAGATCTCCTATAATCATGCTAACTAATATAGGAAATACAGCTATTTACATCTGTTACTTCTATAGCACTCCCCCTCAAGCTGGAGCATAGATATCTATCACGCCCAGCTTGTTACAGATGTAAGTAACCCGAGCTCCATTAAGAGCTTTTGTGAAGATGTCCCCTAGTTGTTCTCTAGTCTTTACATAAGCTATAGAAATCAAGTTTTGTTGAATCTTTTCACGAACAAAGTGACAATCTATCTCAATGTGCTTAGTTCGTTCATGAAAGACAGGGTTTGAGGCAATATGAATTGCAGCTTGATTATCACACCATAGCTTTCCTGGAATTGTCATCTTAAAACCCATTTCAGTCAAAAATTGGGAGACTCACATCAATTCACTCGAAGCTTGTGCCATTGCTCGATACTCAGATTCTGCACTAGATCGTGACACCACACTCTGTTTCTTACTCTTCCATGAGACCAAATTACCACCAACAAAAACACAGTACCCGGTAGTGGATCTTCGATCAATCTTGGAACTTGCCCAATCTGCATCTGAGAAACATTCAATATTTCTATGTCCATGATTTTGATATAGAATACCTTGTCCAGGAGCTCCTTTGAGGTAACATAGTATCTGTTCCAAAGCTGACCAATGATGGACTGTGGGGGAAGACATAAATTGACTTACAATGCTAACTGAATAAGCAATGTCAGGGCGAGTCACTGTGAGATAGTTTAGTTTTCCAACTAACCTCCTATATCGTTCAGGATCATTAAAAAGCTCTCCATCCTTTGTAAGTTGCTGATTAGGAAGCATTGGAGTACTGCATGGTTTGGCCCCTAATTTTCCAGTTTCTGCTAATAAATCCAAAACATACTTCCGTTGAGATAGAAAGATACCCTTCTTGCTCCTTGATACCTCAATCCCCAAGAAGTATTTCAAGGAACCCAGATCTTTAGTGTTGAACCGGTTTTGAAGAAATGATTTCAGTGATAAGATTCCTTGCACATCGCTTCCAGTAATAATAATATCATCAACATAAACCACCAATAGAATGATACCAGAAGCAGATTGCTTATAGAATACAGTGTGATCACTCTTACTTTTCTGCTTCCCAAATTCTTCTACTGCTTGGCTAAACTTTCCAAACCAAGCCCGAGGACTTTGCTTCAATCCATATAATGACTTTCGCGGACAACATACTTTCCCAGACTCCCCCTGAGCAACAAATCCAGGAGGTTGCTCCATGTATACCTCTTCTAAAAGATCACCATGCAAAAAGGCATTCTTCACATCAAGCTGGTGCAAAGGCCAATTATTCATTGCGGCCAAGGAAATAAACAGACGAACCGAAGTCAACTTGGCTACTGGAGAGAACGTGTCCAAGTAGTCAATCCCATAAGTTTGAGCATAGCCCTTAGCAACCAATCGAGCTTTGAGACGAGCTACAGATCCATCAAAATGAAACTTAACTGCAAAGACCCACTTACAGCCAGCAGCTTTCTTGCCAGGGGGTAGTTCAACTAGTTCCCAAGTTCCATTTTCAGTCAAGGCATTCATTTCATCAAGCATGGCTGACCGCCACCCAGACTGGGATAGGGCTTGCTGAACAGATCTCGGGACCTCAACTGAATCAAGAGAAGCAATGAAAAAGCAAGAAGCAGAAGATAATTGGTTATAGGTAACACAAGAGGAAATGGGATGGGTGCATTGACGTTTACCTTTTCTAAGAGCAATAGGTAAATCAAGGTCACTAGGAGGAGGATCCAATGAAGAAGGCGATACCAGTTCTGAACTAAGATCAGGGGAACGAGGTCTTCTAGAGTAAACATTAGTGATAAGTGGTCTAGGCTGTGGCAATGGTGGTGGAGGTGGAACTGGAGCAGAATCTAAACTGATGACATGATACACTAACAACTCATCACAGTCTTGTGAGGATTTAGGCAAAGATGAGTCACCAAAGAATGGGGTCTGTTCATGAAAGGTGACATCAGCAGAAACCAGGTACTTGTTTACGAGGGGAGAAAAACATCTATACCCTTTTTGCAGACGAGAGTATCCCAGAAAAACACACCTCAATGACTTAGGGTCCAGTTTAGAAACCTGTGGACGATTATCACGAACAAAACAAGTACACCCAAATATACATGGTTTAATAGGAAAGAGATGGTTAGTTGGAAATAAAACCTGATAGGGTATCTAGTTCTGTAAAACAGTAGAAGGCATACGATTGATCAAAAAACATGCAGTAGAAACTGCATCAACCCAGAAATGTTTAGGCACATTAGTTTGAAACAAAAGAGCTCTAGCTGTCTCAAGAAGATGTCTATTTTTTTCTTTCAGCTACTCCATTTTGGGATGGAGTATCAACACAAGATGACTGGTGAAGCATCCCATTTTGGGTCATGTATGTCTGAAAAGGTGCAGAAAAATATTCTTTAGCATTGTCACTTCTCAAAATCTTAACAGAAACATTGAATTGAGTTTTAATTTCAGCACAAAAAGATTGAAAATGTGACAGTAACTCAATATGAGATTTCATTAAGTAAAGCCAAGTCATACGAGAGAAATCATCCACAAAGGTGACAAAATATCGAAATCCATTAGATAAAACAGGACAAGGTCCCCAAACATCATAGTGAACTAACTCAAAACTATGACTAACTCGTTTATTAATTCTAGGAATAGAAGACAAACGATGGTGTTTAGCAAATTGACACGACTCACAATCTAAAAATGATACTTGCTAAAACTGAGGGTATAACTTTTTTAGCAGCGGTAATGATGGATGTCCTAATCGACAATGGACTTCAAACGGAGATAAGGTGCTGGAACAGGCTATAGGTCGACGTATTTGGGTATCCAAAATGTATAGCCCCCCTAACTCTCGTCCTTTACCAATAATCCTCTTCGTCATAAGATCCTGAAAAAGACATGGTCAGGGAAGAATGAGATACAACAATTAAAAGCACGTGTAATTTTGCTAACAGAGACAAGATTAAAAGAAAATTGAGGCAAACTAAGGACAGAAGTTAAAGGTAATGTAGGTGTGACATTAATGGTGCCAGAACCAAGAACATTAGAGGTAGATCCATCTGGTAAGGTGACTGAAGAAAGATGTTTATGAAAGGTGGAAAAGAGTGTTGGATTACCTGTCATGTGATCTGTAGCACCAGAATCAATGACCCATTGTGTGGAAGAGGAGAGAAGACAAGTATTGTTGTTACTTGACTCAGCAAGGGCAGTGATAGAAGGAGATTTCTTGGATGCCTTTGAAATTGGATGAATTTAGCATATTCATCTGCAGAAATTGAGAAAGTCTGATCATGAGAGGCCTCATTAGTAGTGACCATGTGAGCTGACTGTGATCCAGAACCCTTCTGATTCCTTTTGAGCAACTTCTGACAAGTTCTCTTTGTATGACCAGGTTCATGGCAGTAGTAACAGACTACCCCCGAGCTTTGATTTCTAGAATTCTGAGTACCACCCCTAGTACCATTACTTCCTCCCCTATAATTGCCTTGAGACTGAGGTCTACTGATATCTGTACTTTTTTGGCTAACAAGAGCACTAGGTTGCTGTATGGATGAAGTTTGAGAACTCGGAATAGTACGCAACACTCCAGTATAAGCTTCCCTTAGAGTAGTAATTCTAGGGTCAGACAGAATCTGTGATTTGACACCTTCATACTGAGAGTTAAGGCCAGTCAGAAAACTCATAATAGCCATCTGTTCTCTTTGAGCCTGCTGAACCCTGACATCTGCACTAAAAGGCAACAGTGCATTCCATTCTTCATAAACACGTTTAAAGTGCATGTGATAAGTGTTAAGTGACTGATCCTGTTGTTCAGCTTGATAGAACTCCTTGCACACATAAAAAATTCGAGGAATATTTTCTCTCCTAGAAAACACAAACCCCAATTCCTCCATTGCATCTTTAACATAATCACAATGAGTAATATGACCAGACTGATCAGATTCAATAGAATTACGTATTTGTATCAAAAGTTGAGCATCAATTCTCATCCACTCAGAATAATTCGGATCAGTCGCAGCCGGAGGTTTTTCTACGAGATGACTCTCTTGAGAAATACTTCTCAAATACAGCCTCACAGTCTTATTCCAATAAAAATAATTAATCTCATTCAATTTTTCATCAGTAATTTTTGCCATAGATACTACACTAGTCACAACATGTTTTTGTTCACCAGCCATGATTACCACAAAAAATCAGACAGAACAGAATACCCAAACACAGAAAAATAAATCACAGCAACTGTTCAAAGAGATAGCACCTAAGAATACTTTTTGGTGCCGAAACAAAGTAGATAGGGAGATAGATCAGGAGCTAGCGACTACAGCGAGCCAAACCGGAGACAGATCCGATTGCGCACGCTCCTCCACGCGTCGGCAAGTGAAACTGAAACAGAGACTTCAGGCGGCGCGTGTGGTTCACGCGCTGAGAGTCAGGCTGCCAAAATTTTTTCGGCAAGACAGACGGCAGCAGGTGCTCCTCTTGGAGCAGGAGGTGAGAATAAATGATCACTCAAACAGGGTGACCCAGAAATCAGCAAGTGTTGCACACTTGGGCAGCCAAGAAAAGAACAGAAAGAAAAAAAAACGAAGAAAAATTTCCAGAAGTCTTTATGGCTCGGATACCATGTAAACTAATGGAGAAAAGAAGTAATTCTTTCTTACTGATTGATTGAAAAGGCGTTACATATTTATATACACTCTAATCTATCTATTTTAGGAATGTATCTAATAAAGGAAAACCTCTACAATTAGATCTCCTATAATCAAGCTAGATCTCCTATAATCATGCTAACTAATATAGGAAATACACCTATTTACATCTGTTACTTCTATAACAGGAATGTTACAGCTTTATAATATCCCCAAATTGAGGATAATGTAATTACTGCATGAAAATACAGTGAGCTCCTACTTCCTACAGAATATGAAGAAAAAGAATCTCAGAAACATTTCTGAAGCCAATTTAAGTTGACATCTTCTTCATGAACTGTTACCCTTAGATTTGTGAAGTAAGATTTGAAAGAATCCCATTGGTAGGCTGTCTCCTCATCACAGATGACATCATGCAAATGTTGAAGCTTTGTGATTGTTAAAGGTAGGTTACAACTTGAGCACCCTCTCATGTAGAGCGTGGTTAGACTCTGCAGTTCATCGATCTGGACCGGCATGTTGGCGATGCTTAGGCAGTCGGAAATGTCAAGAATGGTAAGCTGGGATAAGTTCCCAATGGTGTCAGGCAATTTCTTGAGTTCAGTACAGGATGTAAGTCTTAACTGTTTCAAGTTCACCAGCTTTCCAATGCCTTCAGGCAGTGCACAAAGCTTGTGGCAGTTGGTGATACTAAGCTTCATCAGTTGAACAAGATCACACAACCCATCAGCTAGTTCCACCAGATCCTCACAATAGTCAATGTCAATTTCCAAGAGATTTGGAAATATATCTGACATCTTGTTACTACCGTTCTTGAAAGCCTGACCGATATTACACATAACCGGTGATATTTTTCGCAAGTTCTGTAGGTGTAACGAGCTCAAGCCGAGGGAAGGAACTGACACCTTCACTAACCTTATTCTGTTTAGACTAGATAAAGAACACAGAAGCAGAAAGTTACTTAATTCGGTTGGGTAGATACCATTATTCATGACTATCAAAACCTTCAACTTATCCATTTTCTCCATGAAGACAGGGAAGGTGTAGCTCTTTGTCCGAAAATTGAGAACTAGAACCTCAACTTCTGGTGCTTGAATGCTGGCCCATTTGAATGAGAATGTTTCATCTGTGCGGAGGTGGCAAGATAAGTTAGTGGTAGGACTAAATGTCTTATTGTGTATATGTTTGAAGGTTGGAGACGTAGCAATAAAACCTGTGGAAATAGACAAGAGCTGGGCACCGAGAGGTGGTTGCTTTTCTTCCAACCACCATTTGGGAAAGTTGTTGCCACTTAGTTCTACAAATAACCTCTTTCTTTTTTCTACAGGGTCCAAGCTGCTCAGATGGATGGCCAGCTCTCTTAGAACATCATGCTGCATGATGAAGTGATCATTGTAGTAGCCATCAGCTTCACTTGCATTGTTCCTGGTGCAGGAAGCAACAATAAATCTGTTGGTAAAGACGTAAACACATGTACCATAATAATAACATAGTACCTATCTAATAAAGGAAACAAGGTTGAGGATTTGTCCTGGTTGATTCGCATTTGGATTAATGGACCAACTAGCATGCCTCGAAAGTACGAGCAACTAGCATACCTCGTGACTACAAGATTAACCAGATTCCTGGAAGAGAGTTCATGCAGATAATTAATGGCAACAACATCTTTGTCAAGTTTGTACTGTTCCACCCACATATCAATAAGTGCAGCTGCTGGAATCATGTGATCTTCAAGGAATGAACCTAGGTCGAGGTAGCAGTCCTTTATTCCTACATTACTATCCAGGGCATCCAAACTGCTTTGAAGACAAGCAAGCAGATCGGCACTAGAATGAAAGATGGATTGTCCTTTAGACTGCTGCTTGCTCTACTTTGCCAAACTGCCACAGGCAGCCTACACAGTGATCTACCAACCACCTCAAGGGCCAACGGGAGTCCCTTACAACTTTTCATTACCTAAAGCTCAACGAAAAACATTATAGTCATTTTTTGGAGGTTCAGGAAAACACTCTAAATAAATAACCAAGGTATCCAAATATCAACACTTGAAACTTTTGATCTTTAATCTAAATTACAGTGTAAATCAAAGTGAAATAAATAAAAATACCTTAATCACGAGATCTTCTGGAATGTAAGAACATCCATTTTGCAGGAATGCAGAGTGACGAAAAAGAGTCATAGCATCATCATCATTTAATGGTCCCAAACAATATGTAAAATCAAATCTTGGAAAAGTAAACCTTGATGTTACCAAGATCTTGTAATCTGGCAATGAAAACTTGAGCTTATCAATGAGGGATTCATATCCAGACCAAACATCGTCCAGGATCAGTAATGGGATTGACTGTCATTTGCCTTAAGTTTTGTTTGAACTGGTTCAGGGCATCCTCCTCATTTTGAAATTCAGGCATTCTATGATCCTTAAGCTGGAGTAATTTCCGCAAAATGACCTCCAGGTTGGGTGCCTTCGAAATGGTGACATAGAAGATGTTGTCTTTAAATTTTCCTGCTCAAACACTGCATTAGAAATCTGCTAGAGTTTTCAAGATTACTCACGTTTACCGTGAAGTCAACTGTTGTGTGGATGCCTTAGCTATATTGGGAACCACTCTTAATTCTCCTTTTGTGTTCATGGAGACCCCACCTAGTTGTATTAATCTACAGCTTTTGTTTGATCGCATGGGATGAAAATTCCCAAGATCTTTGGGTTGTACCCCTGTGTGGGACTAATTCTGTACCTCTGTTTTATATATAAATTTCTTTTTTTCCACCAAAAAAAAGAAATCTGCTGAAGTTTCCAAATATAGCATTTTGTAAGTGACAAACGTATTTCCGCATTCTAATGCACGAGAATTCAGCAAACTGAATCCAAGATTTCTCAATTGATTGTCTAGTAAGATTCCAGTTGAAAGACCAAACAAGGAAAACATCCCAATTACTGGGAAAATGACCCCAAATGCTTGAGCAGACATCTAGCTATTCTGCACAGGATGTCTGACATGATAGGGAATTGAATTCAAATTGACAAAATAATATTGACTCAAAATAATGAATTTTCAGAAAAGATGTTTTCTTGTAACTCCCACCATTTTCAAATCAAGCAATCGATTTCACCCCGGTTTCAAAAAATCAACAGATGTCCATCCAGCAATCAAAAAAGTCAAAAACGAGAAACTAAAGTCAAGCATAGACAAGCTAAGCACAGAAATGATACCTTTGACTTCTTCATCACGACATAGCTGTTTGACCAACGTTGTCTTTCCGGATCCTCCCGGAGCAGACACAACAATGACCGATTCCCCATCTTTGAAAAGTTTCGTCTTCAGCTCTATCAAGGGTATACCGAATCCAACAACTTTCCCAGGAGGCTCGGGAACTCTGAATAAACCCAAATCTGCATCCTGACTAAGCAACCCATTCTCGCCAATCCCATCTTCAAATAGCACACTCGTTTGCTGGTAAATTCTACAGAAGCGCTTAAACGATTTCCTGAATCCTTCAAGTTCGTATGCATAACGACTCTTCTGGAAGACGTTCCACCTCCCGATTTTAGAGCACTCTCTGACAAGTGTGTGTCCCTCACCGATGAGTTCCTTGAGTTGGTTTATCTCATGCTCTTTATCAGGTTTTTTGTTGAGCAATTCTATTTTTTTGATTGCCGGCTCAATGAATGAGAGCGTGTCTTTCAGTTCCTTCAATTCATCAGGGAACATGACAGCCTTTTTAGTGACTTCTACAACGGCATTAAACAGCTCTCCGAAAACTGCCTCTAGAGCAGCTCCTCCGATTAAAGCTCCTGCCATAGTAATCTTTAGGGAAACCCAGAATCAGAGATTCAATAATAAGTAATGTTTTCATCTGAAAATGGCGAGAATTGCCATAACCAGAAGAGCCCACACTAGTTAAGGAATCTACTTTCTCTTGCCTCGTATTCCTTGACGAGTAAGCTCAACGAAATTTCCTTGAGGTGTGGGAATCTTCCACTGTAGCTTTTTGACTTCAATGGAAAGTAAGCTAAGGAATTACTGGAATTATAGAGGTTTAATTAGTTGAAAACAGCCAACAAGTCCAAGATTTTTCCCCTTCTTAGAAGCTCTTTAACTGGTTGCTGTCTTTGTTCACTTCAAGGAGTATGAAAAGTACAGTTCCAGACT
This sequence comes from Heritiera littoralis, assembly GCA_031772115.1. Classification (NCBI taxonomy): domain Eukaryota; kingdom Viridiplantae; phylum Streptophyta; class Magnoliopsida; order Malvales; family Malvaceae; genus Heritiera; species Heritiera littoralis. Next base: position 2,683,219 of record JAPDPK010000044.1, read on the forward strand.
TCCAGTAGAGGGTCTTTATGAAATTGCGTAGAATGTTAAAAATAGTTAATGTACTTTTAAACATTTTTAAAAAATATAAAAATAAAATAATATATTTTATTAAATTAAAACATAAGTTTTAAACGACACAAATAAATAAAATAAAAGTATTTTTGTTAATTAAAATAAAAAACGAATGAAATAAATATAAAGATAATACAAAACATATAAATTAATGTTAAATAAGGTAATTTTTATAATTTTATGAATAATTGAAGAATATAGTAAAAAAGTAAAAATCTAATTAATTACATATTATTAAATTTAATACTTATTAAAAATTTTTACACTTCCTTGACTCAGCTAAAGTTGGAGGAAAAGGACAAAAGGTTATACCTCTGAAGATTTTTAAGATTTTCAAAAGTTTTGCCTATCAAATCTTAAAATTTCTTGGTAGAGCTTAAGAATATTATTAATCTAGGAAAGTTGTTTAAGAAGTTTTACTTTGTTTAGCACTCGAAAAGAATTGCTGTATTATATCTGGGGTGGGTTACAGCTTTACAATATCCCCAAGCCAAGGATAATTTAGTTAATGAATGAAGATACAGGAAGTTCCTACAGTATATGAAGAAAAAGAATCTCATAAACATTTCTGAAGCCAATTTAAGTTGACATCTTCTTCATAAACTGTTACCCTTAGATTGGTGAAGTAAGATTTGAAAGAATTCCATTGATAGGCTGTCTCCTCATCACAGATGACATCCTGCAAATGTTGAAGCTTTGTGATTGTTAAAGGCAGGTTACAACTTGAGCACCCTCTCATGTAGAGCTTGGTTAGACTCTGCAATTCACCGATCTGGACCGGCATGTTGACGATGCTTAGGCAGTCGGAAATGTCAAGAATTGTAAGCTGGGATAAGCTCCCAATGGTTTCAGGCAATGTCTCGAGTTCAGTACAGGATGTTGGTCTTAGCTGTTTCAAGTTCACCAGCTTTCCAATACCTTCGGGCAGTGCACAAAGCTTGTGGCAGTTGGTGATGCTAAGCTTCATCAGTTGAGCAAGATCACACAACCCATCAGCTAGTTCCACCAGATCATCACAATAGTAGATGTCGATTTCCAAAAGATTTGGAAAAATATCTGACATCTTGTTAGTACAGTTCTTGAAAGCCTGACCGATATTACACATAAATAGTGATATTTTTCGCATATTCGATTTATATTTCCTTATTCAACATATTTATTATTATTTTTAAATATTATTTGTTTTTATTTTTAGAGAATAAAAGCTTGTGTATTAAAAAATCAGGCTAAATATTTCAATACTTTTGGTAATATTTAGCAGACTCTTCTCACCTAGAGATCAGTTAAGAATCACTATTTGTGACTTCCGTAACATCCCATTATGGGACATTAATTTTTACTTTTTGTGAATAACTAGATTATTTCATCTTCATTGATTTTTATTTTTTATTTAGATCTATTAACTTAATTCCTTTGACCATTGCCTTTTATTAAAATTCTATTATCATTTATTTAGTTAATTTAATCACAATTCTTTAGCTTTTGAAACTTTACGATTATCAATTTTTATTGGTTTAATTATTTTGTTTCTATATATTTCTAAAATCTCCTTTTTAATTAATTTCTTCCAACTATCCCCATTACCTATTTTGTTTTTATTAATCTTCATTTAATTAATATTTTTCTAAAAATTCTTTATTTGTCATTACAAAATATATCATTATATATATATTTAAAATAAGCTTGAATTTTAATATTGAGAAATTATATCGAATATCCCAATACTTTGGTAACATTCGATAAATTCCTCTCACCTAAAGTATTTCGAAGAATCGCTACTTGCGACTTCTACAAAAACTTATCATCGGGATTTCATGCTTATTTTATTTTATTTATTTATTTCTTTTATTTTATTTTATTTTTTATTTTTAAGCTTCCTAAAATACATTTTTTTTAAAATTGTCTAATAAGAATTTTATTTTATTTCAAAAACTATAAGGTTATATATGTATTTTATATATTATATATATATTTTATTTATTTATATACATTTTAAACTATATATATTTCCTATGTTTATTTATACATTTACATATATATATATATTTATAATATATTTCTTAAAGCTATACATTTATTGTTAAAACTAATTCCATGATTAAACTTAAAGTTATTATAGATCTTAAAGAATTTCATATATAAATAAATATTCTTTTCTGTTATGCAAATATATTTAAAATACATAAAATAAATTATTTAGCAGAATAAATAAATACTAAATAAATAAATAAATGAGGAGAAAAAATATACCCAAACAGATTGGGCTTGGAACTTAAAGAGAATCTTCCACAAGGAGCCCAAAAATTGAGCCCAAAATAGTAGAGGCCCAAGTCTGTTGGATGTGAGGCGGATCAAGGGGCCAGATCACGGTTCGGGTCAAGTCGTCACGCGGGTCGCTAGCAAATGGCGGAGTCGGGTCACTTGGATCTCAGGTTAGGTCGGGTTGAAGTGCGAGTCACAGCCTTCCAAAATGCTGCATTTTAGTCCTCTATAAAAGGCCCTTTTTTTTTGTTTAGTCTTCATTTCAACCGATTTTCTCTAAAAAAAACTTCTAAAATCCCAAAAATTCTCTCAACCCCCTCAGCCCTGCCGAATGCAACCGACCACCGTGCACCGTCGCACTTCGGTCGTCGATGGTCTCCCCGAAAACCTAAAAAGCTCCTCTCTTCTTCCTCTACCTGGATCTAGCCTCCAATCTACCTAAAAATGCCTCTAACCCTATGGATCCAACCTAGGTTGAAACCCTTCCCCTCTTTTTTCTGTTTTTGTTTATTTTTGGTTGATGGTTTGGTTATTCTTGGGTCTGCTGGTTTGTTGTGGTTTTTCTTGCAGGTATTTGAAGATCGATTTTAGGTTTAGACCATAGGTTTAGTCCTTGGGGTTATTGGGTTCTAGGGTTTTTTTTGTTGTTTTTTTTAGTTGAAAGCTGTGTTTGAGTGTTGGTATTGGGTTCAGGATCTGGTTTTGGGTTTCAGCTAGGGGATGATGGCTAGGTTGTAGTCATCGGTGTGGCTCAGTGGTGATGATGAGTGGTGGCTTACGGTGGTGTTTTGGTTGTGGTTGGGTAGAGTTTCTGTAGATTTGTTTTTAGTGTTTCAGAGTCTAAAAAAATCCTTTTGCTTGAACCATTCAGGTCTTTTAAACAGATTTAGAATCATCCTTTGACCCAATGTATTAGAATTGATCTTAGGTCCATTCTATTGTTTTCCAGTCTTCCAAGGTAATGGTCAGGGATGGGCTTGACAGCATAGGGAAGGTGAATTTTGGTGACACTCGAGACCTAGGGGGAGGGGCTGGAGGCACCGGCGGTTGGAGGCACAGATTTTGGCTTAAAAACGTGCAGCCGGCGATGGGAAAGTCTCTTCTCATTAAATGTGATGTACAATAAACTAATAATAATAATAATAAAACAGACAAAAAATAATAATAATAAAACAGATAATAATAATAAATAGAAATAATAAAAATAAAGTAAAAAAAATAATAAAACAGATAATAATAATAGAAACAAATAAAATAAAAATCAAATGATAATAATAATAATAATAAAAATAAAAAACAGATAATAATAATAATAATAATAACAACAACAACAAATAATAAAAATAATAATAACAATAAAAATAATAAAAACAAGTAACACAAATAATAATAAAAAATAAAATAAAATAAAATAAAATAATAATAATAAACATAAAAAAAATCAAACTCAGCCCATTTTAATGGGCCTAGAAGCCCAATGTTTTAATTTGGACTAGAGACCAATTGAATTTATCACAATATATGTGGCTCAATATATTGGGTTCGGACCGTATTCATCTTTCAACAAAAATTACCTTATCCAAATGTAGTACTATCGATTTGGACAAAATTGAGTGTCTACATTAAGTTTATTTAAATTTTTTGTTAAATTTTTATTATTGTTATTTTTTATATAATTTTGTATCATGTCATAGAAATCGAATTAGTAAATTAATTTCTATTTTTTACAAAAAAAATCAATGATTAGATTCTAGAGTTATTTGTTTTAAAATCATAATCATTGTTTTAGGATTCTTTTTAACTAAAATGAAGGGCAAATGTATAGGGACTCCTCTGGAAGAAGTTTTAACTTCTGGATTTTAGAACACTTTGTGACAAGTTTGTGTCCTTTACTGATGAATTCCTTGAGTTGGTTTGTCTGGTGCTCCTTATCAAGTTCTTTGTTGAGCGATTCTATTTCGTTGATTGCTGGCTCAATAAATGATAGCATGGATTCCAGTTCCTTAAATTCATCATGGAACATGACAGCCGTTTTAGTGACTTCTATAACGGCATTAAGCAGCTCTCCGAAAACAGCCTCTAGAGCAGCTCCTCCTATTAAAGCTCCTGCCATAATGATCTTTAGGGAAACCCAGAACCAGAGATTCAATAATAAGTAATGTTTTCATCTGAACATGGCGAGAATTGCCATAAACAGAAGAGCCCACACCAGTTAAGGAATCTACTTTCTCTTGCCTCGTATTCCTTAACGAGTAAGCTCAACGAAATTTCCTTGAGGTGTGGGAATCTTCCACTGTAGCTTTTTGACTTCAATGGAAAGTAAGCTAGGAATCTACTTTCTCTTACCTCGTATTCCTTAACGAGTAAGCTCCACGAAATTTCATTGAAGTGTGGGAATCTTCCACTGTAGCTTTTTGACTTCAATGGAGAGTGAGCTAAGGAATTAACGGAATTATAGAGGTTTAATTAGTTGACAACAATCAAGAAGTCCAAGATTTTTCCCCTTCTTAGAGCTCTTTAACTGGTTGCTGTCTTTGTTCACTTCAAGGAGTATGAAAAGTACAGTTCCAGACTTCCAGTAGAGGTTCTTTATGAAATTGCGTAGAACGTTAAAAATAGTTAATGTACTTTTAAACATTTTTAAAAAATATAAAAATATATTTTATTAAATTAAAACATAAGTTTTAAACGACACAAATAAATAAAATAAAAGTATTTTTGTTAATTAAAATAAAAAACGAATGAAATAAATATAAAGATAATACAAAATATATAAATTAATGTTAAATAAGGTAATTTTTATAATTTTATGAATAATTGAAGGAATATAGTAAAAACGTAAAAATCTAATTAATTACATATTATTAAATTTAATACTTATTAAAAATTTTTAAACTTTGAGTCCTTGACTCACCAAAAGTTGGAGGAAAAGGACAAAAGGTTATTCCTCTGAAGATTTTTAAGATTTTCAAAGGCTTTGCCTATCAAATCTTAAAATTTCTTGGTAGAGCTCAAGAATATTATTAATCTAGGAAAGTTGTTTAAGAAGTCTTACTTTGTTTTGCAATTGAAAAGAATTGTTGTATTATATCTGGGGCGCGTTACAGCTTTATAACATCCCCAAGTCCAGGATAATTTAGTTAATGAATGAAAATACAGGGAGTTCCTACAGTATATGAAGAAAAAGAATCTCATAAACATTTCTGAAGCCAATTTAAGTTGACATCTTCTTCATAAACTGTTACCCTTAGATTGGTGAAGTAAGATTTGAAAGAATCCCATTGATAGGCTGTCTCCTCATCACAGATGACATCCTGCAAATGTTGAAGCTTTGTGATTGTTGAAGGTAGGTTACAACTTGAGCACCCTCTCATGTAGAGCTTGGTTAGACTGTGCAATTCACCGATCTGGACTGGCATGTTGACGATGCTTAGGCAGTCGGAAATGTCAAGAATTGTAAGCTGGGATAAGCTCCCAATGGTTTCAGGCAATGTCTCGAGTTCAGTACAGGATGTTAGTCTTAGCTGTTTCAAGTTCACCAGCTTTCCAATACCTTCAGGCAGTGCACAAAGCTTGTGGCAGTTGGTGATGCTAAGCTTCATCAGTTGAACAAGATCACACAACCCATCAGCTAGTTCCACCAGATCATCACAATAGTCGATGTCGATTTCCGAAAGGTTTGGAAAAATATCTGACATCTTGTTAGTACTGTTCTTGAAAGCCTGACCGATATTACACATAACTAGTGATATTTTTTGCATATTCTGTAGGTGTAAAGAGCTCATGCCAAAGGAAGGAACTGACACCTTCTCTAACCTAATTCTGTTTAGATTGGACAACGAATACAGATGCAGAAAGTTACTTAATTCGGTTGGGTAGATACCATTATTCATGACTATCAAAACCTTCAATTTATCCATTTTCTCCATGAAGACAGGCAAGGTGTAGTTCTTTGTCCGAAAATTGAGAACTAGAACCTCGACTTCTGGTGCTTGAATGCTGCCCCAATTGGATAAGAATGTTTCATCTGTGAACAGGTGGCATGAGAAGTTAGTAGTAGGACTAAATGTCTTGTTGTGTATGTGTTTGAAGTTTGGAGACATAGCGACAAAAACCTGTGGAAATAGACAAGAGCTGGGCACTGAGAGGTGGCTTTTCTTCCAACCACCATTTGGGAATATTGTTGCCGCTTATTTCTACAAATAACCTCTTTCTTTTTTCTACAGGGTCCAAGCTGCTCAGATGGATAGCCAGCTCTCTTAGAAGATCATGCTGCATGATGAAGTGATTATTGTAACAGCCGTCAAATTCACTTGCATCATTCCTGGTGAAGAAGCAACAATAAATCTGTTGGTAAAGACAAACACATGTACCATCAATAATAACTCAGTGCCTATCTAATAAAGGAAACAAGGTTGAGGATTTGTCCCGGTTGATTCGCATTTGGATTAACGGAAACATAGGCTACAACAGGAAATCGTATGATATGAATAGATTGAAGAGAATGAAAAACATAGCTAGCTGGAATTATTAAGAAGGGCGGACATGGATGTTAAAGTTACAGTAGAAAGAAAGTAGGAGCCAACTAACAAACCTCGTGACTACAAGATTAACCAGATTCCTGGAAGAGAGTTCATGCAGATAATCAATGGCATCATCATCTTCGTCAAGTTTGTACTGCTCCACCCACATATCAATGAGCGCAGCCGCAGGAATCCTGTGATCTTCAGGGAATGAACCTAGGTCCATGTAGCAGTCCTTTATTCCTACATTACCATCCGGGGCATCTAAACTTCTTTGAAGACAAGCAAGCAGATCGGTGCTCGAATGAAAGATAGATACTCCTTTAGACTGCTGCTTTGCTCTATTTCGCCAAGCTGCCACAGGCTGCCCACAAAGTGATCTGCCAACCACTTCAAGGGCCAGTGGGAGTCCCTTACAACTTTTCATTACCTAAAGTTCAATGCACAACATCTTAGTCATTTTCTGGAGGTTCAGGAAAACACTCTAATTAAATTACTAAGGTATCCAAATATCGACACTTGAACCTTTTGATCTTTAATCTAACTTACAATGGCAAAACAACAGTGAAATAAATAAAAATACCTTAATCACGAGATCTTCTGGAATGTGAGAATATCCATTTTGCAGGAATGCAGAGTGACAAAAGAGAGTCATTGCATCATCATCATTTAATGGTTCCAAACGATATGTACAATCAAATCTTGGAAAAGTAAATCTTGATGTTACCAATATCTTGTAATCTGGTAATGAAAACCTGAGCTTGTCAATAATGGATTCAGATCCAGACCAAACATCATCCAGGATCAGTAATATGGGATTGATTGCCATTTGACTTAAGTTTTGTTGCAACTGGTTCAGGGCATCCTCCTCACTTTGAAATTCAGGCATTCTATGATCCTTAAGCTGCAGTAATTTCTGCAAAATGACCTCCAGGTTGGGTGCCTTAGAAACAGAGACATAGAAGATGTTGTCTTTAAATTTTTCTGCACAAACACTGCATTAGAAATCTGCCAAAGTTTCAAAGATAATTTAAAGCATTTTGTAAGTGACAAACGTATTCCCCCATTCTAATGCATAAGAATTCAGTAAACTGAATCCAAGATTTCTCAATTGCTTGCCTAAGTAAGTTTCCAGTTGAAAGACCAAAGAAGGAAAACTCCCAATTACTGAGAAAATGACTCCAAATGCTTGAGCAGAATCTAGCTATTCTGCACGGGACTTGCATGACAGGGAATGGAATTCAAACTGACAATATTATTGACTCAAAATAATGAATTTTCAGAACAAATATTTTCTTCTAACACCCATCATTTTCAAATCAAGCAAGCATTTCACCCTGGTTTTAACATTGGACTTGAACAAATCAACACATGTGCATCTAACAATTAAAAAAGGTCAAGAACCAGATCACAGACAAGCTAGGCACAGAAATGATACCTTTGACTTCTTCATCACGACATAGCTCTTTAACCAACGTTGTCTTTCCGGAACCTCCCGGAGCTGACACAACAATGACCGACACTTCATGTTTGAAAAGTTTCATCTTTAGCTCTCTCAAGGGTCTATCGAATCCAACAACTTTCCCTGGCGGCTCAGGAACTTTGCATAAACCCACATCTGCAACCTGACTAAAAATGCCATTCTCGTAACCAAACCCTTCTTTCGAACTCAATCTTCTCACTTCCATACTAATCCCATCAAGTTTAAATAGCGCATCTTTAATGTCTCTCGTTTGCTGGGTTTGCAGATCAATCCCACAGAAGCGCTCAAGCGATTTCTTGAATCTTTGAAGCTTGTATGTATAACAAGTCTTCTGGACGAGGTTCCACCGCTGGATTTTCGAACACTTTGCGACAAGTTTGCGCCCTTTATTGACGATTTCCTCGAGTTGCTTTGTCTCTCGCTCCTTATCAAGCCCTTTGTTGAGCGATTCTATTTCTTTGATTGTTGGCTCAATATGTGAAAGCGTGGATTTCAGTTCCTTAAATTCATCGCGGAACATGACAGCCGTTTTACCGGCTTCAACAACGGCTTTGAGCAGCTCTCCGAAAACTGCCCCTAGAGCAGCTCCTCCGCTTAAAGATCCTGCCATAGTAATCTTTAGGGAAACCCAAAACCCGATATTCAAGAAATAGTAATGTTTTCATCTGAACATGGCGAAAATTGTCATAAAGAGAAGAACCCACCCCAATAAAGGAATCTGATTGTACTTTCTTTTGCCTTCTATTTCTCAAAACGTAAGCTTCAGGAAACTTCTTTGAAGTCTGGGAATCTTCCACTTTAGCCTTTTGGCTCTAATGGAGAGAAAGGCAAGGATTTCTTTCCTTCGTATCCAAAAAAAAAAAGTAAGCTCAGAAATTACTGGAATTATAGAGGCTTAATTTAGTTGACAAATAAGTCAAAGATCTCCTTAACTGGTCGTTCACTTCAAGGATTATAAAAAGTCTTTTAAAGTATTGTATATTTTTAATAAAGATAATTATTGTATATAGAAATTTTTTGATTTTATAAATATGATGATCCATATTTTATTTTTTTAATATTTTAAAAGATATATATTATTGATACAAGTTTATTTGTGAAATCAAAAAAAATTGATTAACTATATATAAAATAATTATTTTTTTAATAAATATAAAAATAAAATAATAAAGTTACATGAAAAGGACAATAGGTTAGACCTCAAAAGATTTTTTATGGAAAACTTCTTTGACATTTCTCTAACCCATTGCTAGTGCTAACTTTGTCATTTTTATAAAATTGCATTCAAACCAAGTAATTCCATTCCATATCGAAGCTATAAAACAAAATTTCTACCCAAGTCGTAACAGTAATGGATCATTTGGAATCGTTTTCAATTTTTTGTTTTATGTTTTTAATTTTTGAAAATTTTGTTTTTGTTTTGTTTTGTTTTATTTTCAAATTCTGAAAATAGAAAACATATTTAGTTAGTATTATTACGTATTGAAAATAAATATTTAAACTGATTTAGGTAGAATAATTTAATTCACAAAATAAAATTTTAAAAAATAAATAAAAATAATATATTTATTAAATAATATTATTTACATAATATTAAATAATATTATTTTATACTATTTAATACTAATAATAAATATTTTCATTTAATCTTATAAAATTTAATATAATTTAAATATTATTATAATTAAATATAATATTACATAAAATAATTAAATTAAATTAATTATTAAATCATTTTTAATATAATTTTTATTATATAATAATTTAGATTACTAAAATTCTAAAATTATATATTAAATAATAATATGAATTAAAAATTATAAAATTTATTAATAATATGATTTTATTTAATTGTAATAATCTTAAATTATTAAATAATATATTTAACTAATTAATTTATAATAAATTATATAGTCATTAAAATATATATTATTTAATATAAATAGTATTATTTAACGTTAAATATTCACTTATTTAATAATATGAAATTATTTAATAGTAGTGATATATTTTAAATTTAATTTAAAGAATATAATATTAAATATGTCACGTCCAGAAACGTAAATTTTCAAACCAAAATTTTCTTTTTAAAACACTTAATCGCATTTGATCAATTACAATTATATGGTTTGCATTCGGTGTCAGTGTAAGTTCTCCCTATAACTTCCGATATCTATTAATCTTTATACCATTAGAATAATTTAACTACGATCATTAAATATGAAATCATAGTATTAACCACCATATAAAAATTTATGCTTTTATTAATATCAACTTGTTACAAATACATCAACTAGTTCTTTGACACATTGACTTTACACTATACTATTTACATCCCATACTATAAATACAGTTGTTGTGTATGCACATGTCTGAATATAAAAAGTATAACCCTTAAGATATACCTGTTCACTCAATTTGCTTAGACTTCTAGAAATTTTCTTCATTCTACCTTACAGTAGCAGTTCCCTCGCATACCGATGAGCTATCTGAGATAGTAAGTAAGGGGAGTGAGCTTGGAGAAGCCCAGTAAGAAATTTGTATGAAATAACTTATACTATGAGATCTATATGCATAAAATCATTTAATTCATAACGGTGCACTAAGGGACATTTACGAAAGATACTATAATCGGCTAGAAAATCGGATAGAGTATTGGAGGATACTTTGAGGTACCTTTCGTGTCTCCGTCCCTAGTTCAGACTATAAGGATTCATGTTGGAAGTGTGTAGTTCAGTAAACGTACATAGCTCAGTAAGCATTTATAAATAATCATTAAAAGTGTTATTGGCATTTAGGTAAACAATTTAATAAATTTTTTGTAAACAGTACAGGAAATCAATTTTCCATGAACAATAGCAGAATTGAAAATCATGTTTGATAATCATAAACAATTCTAAAATCTGTAATATATGTAATTCAGTTCTGGGAGTGCCCGGGATGTCCGAGAATTTGCCACTTCAACTAAAATAGTGGAGACAAGGTAACACCCAATAGACTCATGCATGGTGACATATGGCTATAGTTTAAAGGTCGTCTACAGATGTACACGGGTCAAGTGTCATCTGGGACATTGAATGATAGGACTAAGATCACTCGGCTACAGTAACAGTAACAGTAAGGGTGCATGTGCTCGTAAGAAGCTATGGGGTCAATAGTCTCAAAACAGTTCGTAAAACAATTCATTACAGTTTACGAATATAAGTTCAATAACATATATTTTCAGTTAGTCCATAAAAGCATAGTTTAAAAATAATGAGTAGTTCATTATAGTTGTTGTGTATACACATGTCTAAATATAAAAGCATAACACTTAAGATATACCTGTTCACTCAATTTGCTTAGACTTCTAGAAATTTTCTTCGTTCTACCTTACAGTAGCAGTTCCCTCGCGTATCGATGAGCTATCTGAGATAGTAAGTAAGGGGAGTAAGCCTGGAGAAGCCCAGTAAGAAATTTGTATGAAAGAACTGATACTATGAGATCTATATGCATAAAATTATTTAATTCATGACGGTGCACTAAGGGATATTTAGGAAAGATACTATAATCGGCTAAGAAATCGGATAGAGTATGAGAGGATACTTTGAAGTACCTTTCGTGTCCTCGTCCTTAGTTCTGACTATAGGGATTCATGTTGGAAGTGTGCAGTTCAGTAAACGTACATAGCTCAGTAAGCATTAATAAATAATCATTAATAGTGCTATTGTCATTTAGGTAAACAATTTAATAAATTCTCCGTAAACAGTACAGGAAATCAATTTTCCATGAACAGTAGCAGAATTAAAATTCATGTTTGATAAGCATAAGCAATTCTAAAATTTGTAATATATGTAATTCAGTTTTGGGAGTGCCTGGGATGTCCGAGAATTTGCCACTCCAACAAAAATAGTGGAGACAAGACAACACCCAATAGACTTATGCATGGTGACATATGGCTATAGTTTAAAGGTCATCCACAGATGTACATGAGGTCAGTTGTCATCTGGGACACTGAATGATGGGACTAAGATCACTCAGCTACAGTAATAGTAACAGTAGGGGTGCATGTGCTCGTAAGCAGCTATGGGGTCAACAGTCTCAAAACAGTTCATAAAACAATTCATTACAGTTTACGAAGAAAAGTTCAATAACATATATTTTCAGTCAGTCCATAAAAGCATAGTTTAAAAATAATGAGTAGTTCAATAATAAAAATTTATAAACTATTCACCGTTCAATATTTAGTTCTCAAAACATTCTATTTAAGCATAAATAAGATATAAAAACATGCAAATGCTCTTACGTATGCAAAATGTGATAACGTGAATTTTTAAATATTATATTTCAATTTTCGGCATGCATATAAGACATTTGAGATAGCATGAATTCAAAACTTATTAAATTCTCATTTTAAGCATTCAAAACATTCCAAATATATAATTCTACGGATTTCTTAAAAATTTCGACAACATAATTGCTGTTTCTAACCAAACCTCTCTGTAGGAAAATGCAATTTTTAATACCCATCATAGTTTCCAAATCCAATCCATTTCATCTCAAAACAATTCATAAAATCATTTTCAACATTAATATGGATTCACAGTATCTCTACGTCATCCATACTCATTCCTTACCAATTCAGTGTCATGCCATCTCTTACAGTCCTGTTTGTAATACCGAGCTAGTAGGCGATCACATGTTCGCCTACGTATCCATTTCTACCCCACTACTTCAGAACTGCAGAAATCAATTCACAGTATAAGATATGTAGTTTATATCTCAACAATTTTCACAAGATATTTAAAATTCCATATCATTTCTTAAATTTCACATTATCCTAGTGAACAATGCCTCCATAGCCCTTAATCACATTTCTCATATCCCATAGATATTAAAATCAATTTCCCATTAGGTACCAAATTGTCTCACCACACTCCAACAATATTTTTATAACTATACTTCACGTTTTGTCTACATCAAGTGTCATTTTTGAATTCATTAATTTCATAGTGACGCAATTAGATAATTTACCTAGCTCATATCACTAATTGTACAAACCATATCAAGTATTCTATTTTTCCTATCCACTCAGAAGCATAATTAAAGTCATATGCGCATTCATTCTATGTCATAATAGTTTTCCTAAGGCAGTCAAGATCACATATCACCTCTTAAAATCCACATTGAATTTAAACTTAGATATTCTCGATTAACTCCATCATTGGATATTAAAGCATCTCACTAAAGTTTGACAATGTTTCCATAACCATTATTCATATTTATATTGTTTATTCCATATTCACATAACACCTTAGTTCACACTCTATAAAGTCTAACTTGCTAAAGTTAGCATTCACATCATACCATATTTACACTTAATCAGTTATAAGATTTCTAATTCACACACATTAATTCTTTTCTCCAAAGAGACATAAAATCATTAATTGCACCGTCATCACTTTCTATTAAGGGCTCTAGTGATATTCTATAAGGTCAAATTATATATATTTATATTTTCAATATTCTAACAATATCCCTTAATATCAACCACTCATTTACATCACTCATGCTCTTTTATATATATATATATATATTTCCATAGCCATTTTCTTTCTCTAATAATTTAAACCAACATTTGATATTTTTCAACAATCTCATTTACTTTCAATTAGTCCCCTATTTGGTATTTAAGCAATATTAAAATACTACCACAATAATATTCCACATCAATTATTAATACTGTATCTATACGCTAACAATTTTCCATCACTACATAATCACAAAATCACAATTTAAATAATATTTCATAAGATTAGTCAAATAAATATTCAATGGCACTCCTCCATGTCTCAAAATTTTCAAAATAATTAATCAACATGTCTGAGTCCATATCCAAGTATTTTCCAACAATTTCCAATAATATCATATCATTACATAACCACAAAGTCTTAATTTCCAAATAATTTTATTAATATTTTATCAATCTTATAATTTATAATCACCATGGATGTTTAAACATTTCTTCAATAACAATTTCACAATTACCCAACAATTTTCTAACATCATTCCCTAACATTACCTCAATAGCTTTCTCATAAATCATTCAACCATATTCCAGCATTATTCCATATTAGATCAATTAAATAAAATCACTAACAACATAATCCTACAATTAACTTATATAAATGTCTTACCTAGCATCAAAATTCGAAATTTAATCTCTCAAAAGCTCCATCAAGCTCTAATCATCACTTGTATATCTCTACAATCTCCAAATCATATGCATACTTAGAAAATTCCATGAATTATTCAACAATTTATTAAATAAATAACAATATAATAAAACTATATTTCTTGTACCCATCCTTCATCCACTTCTGTCTTCTTTTCTTCTTTCTTTTCCTTCTTTTGTTTTTGTTCTGTTCTTTTTTTTTTGAACTAGTTCAGATTTGGTTTGGGCAAATTCGATTTAGCCTAAACCAGTTGGCCACTGCCTTCATCGGCGGCAGCAGGAACAGTTGAGAATGGTGGTAGCACCTCTTTCTTCCTTCTTCCTTTCTTCCTTCCCTTGCCACCCTTCAGTCCTTCCTCTCCTTTCTTCCTTAGCTGGTTGTGATGCCATCTGTCTTTCACCAATGCCAGCCAGCCTTTCCACTCCTCCATGGCCAGCGACGATCGGTTCTGCTCTCTCTCTTATCTTTTCTTCTTTTCAATCTACTCTTTCTCTTCACTCTCCTTTCCTTTCCTTTCTTGGTTGACGGTTTCCCTCTTTCTCTTCATCGCTGACGGCTTCCCTTTCTTGGGCGGCCCACTCCGCTTTGCTTTCCCTTCTTCTCTTTCTTTTTTTTTTCTCTTAATTGGGTCTGCATATGCAAACCCAAAAACGCAGCAAGCTACTAGTGGAAGCTTGCTAAAATTTCTCTTTTATTTATTTATTTATAAATATATTTATATTTAATATAATATATTATAAATATATTTTCTATTCACACTATATAAATCTACTTTATATTAACAATTTATATATAATCTTAAAACATCTATTTATCCATTATTATTATTATTATTATTATTATTATTATTATTATTATTATATACTTTAATTCAAAATAATATTTATTGTTTTTATATATGTACGTATATATTTGTGCATATATATATAACACAATTTTATTTCTTTAAATTTTTAATTCCTTAATACAAAAATAAATTTTGTACTTATTAATTCTCTAATTTATCAACTCAAATATTTCAATCTCATAATAAATATATTTATTTATTCTTACTTTATTTATTAATATCAGAAGTTGAATTTACATATCCCTAATTTCAAAAATGGATGAATTCTCGACTATCACAAAAAAAATAATATTCTTTAGTAAAACAATAATTAATTATATTAGATAATAGTACTTAGCAATAATATTAAATATTAACATATCAAAATTATAATAAATGATATTATTTAAAATATATAATATATTCAATAAATTATTATACAAATTTAAATTAAATAATATTATACTATTGTAGTTTAATATAATTTATATTTAATTGCTTTTTACGTTTTCAACTTTTATATATTAAATAAATATATTAATTTTAAAATATTTATTTGTTAATTAAGTAATATTTTCTATTAAATTTTAATATATTTTATTTAAAAAATTAATTTATTTTATTATATATATTTTATTATGAAAAATATTAATATTATATTAATATATAAATACTGTTCACTTATTTATGAACAGTACCAGAAATGAAAACATATTATAAAAAACAATGGAAACAAAAAATTCTTGTTTTCAACAATTTTGAAAATTCTTGTTTTCATTTTTTAAAAATAGAAACATGTTACCAAACATGTTTTATATTGCTCTTTCAAAAAAAATTGAAAACAAAAACAAAAAACAAAAAACGAAAGCGGTACAAAACAACACCTAAACAATACATTATTTTGTGATGGAAAAAAGAAAATATGTTAAAAAAATTATGTATTTATGTTGTGTTTATTTCATATTAAATTCGTGATATGTCACGATATCAAATTTATTTAAATTTTTGTTAAATTTTTATTATTGTTATTTTTTTTTATAATTTTGTATCATGTCACAGCATTGTATTAGTAAATTAATTTCTATTTTTTACAAAAAAAATCAATGATTAGATTCTAGAGTTATTTGTTTTAAAATCATAATCATTGTTTTAGGATTCTTTTTAACTAAAATGAAAGGCAAATGTATTGTTATATTTCTAAAGTTATATGGGGTGTTTCCTTGTGAACATTGACAAACAAGGCCTAAATTCACCTTGACTTGGGCCTCCGTCTCTCTGTAAAGTTCTTGATTTTCACATTATTCATCAAATTGGTAAATCACCATAGCCGAAGCAATATTGTTCAGAAAACTCTCAAGCTATGAGATCAACAAAGTCCAGGATTTCCCATTGTCTGTCTTTATTTCACAAAGACAAAGCAATAATCTTTTGTTCAGGATTTCTCAATTGATTGCCTAGTAAGATTCCAGTTGAAAGCATCCCAAATACTGGGAAAATGACTCCAAATGCTTGAGCAGACATCTAGCTATTCTGCACAGGAGGTCTGACATGACGGGGAATTGAATTCAAATTGACAAAATAATATTGACTCAAAATAATGAATTTTCATAGCAAATGCTTTCTTCTAACACCCATCATTTTCAAATCAAGCAATCGATTTCACCCTGGTTTCAAACAATCAACAGATGTCCATCTAAAAATCAAAAAAGTCAAGAACCAGAAACCAAAGTCCAGCATAGACAAGCTAAGCACAGAAATGATACCTTTGACTTCATCGCAACATAGCTGTTTAACCAAGGTCGTCTTTCCGGATCCTCCCGGAGCAGACACAACAATAACCGACACCCCATGTTTGAAAAGTTTCATCTTTAGCTCTATCAAGGGCATATCGAATCCAACAACTTTCCCTGGTGGATCAGGAACTTTGCATAAACCCACATCTGCAACCTGACTAAAGATCCCATTCTCGTGACCAAACCCCTCTTTCGAACTCAATCTTCTCACTTCCATACTAATCCCATTGACTTTTAATAGCACAACTTTGTTGGCTCTCGTTTGCAGCATTTGCAGGTAAATCCCATAGAAGCGCTCAAGCGATTTCTTGAATCCTTTAAGTTTGTATGTATAGCGACACCTCTGGAAGAAGTTTAACTTCTGCATTTTAGAACACTTTGTGACAAGTTTGTGTCCTTTACTGATGAATTCCTTGAGTTGGTTTGTCTGCTGCTCCTTATCAAGTTCTTTGTTGAGCGATTCTATTTCGTTGATTGCTGGCTCAATAAATGATAGCATGGATTCCAGTTCCTTAAATTCATCATGGAAAATGACAGCCGTTTTAGTGACTTCTATAACGGCATTAAGCAGCTCTCCGAAAACAGCCTCTAGAGCAGCTCCTCCTATTAAAGCTCCTGCCATAATGATCTTTAGGGAAACCCAGAACCAGAGATTCAATAATAAGTAATGTTTTCATCTGAACATGGCGAGAATTGCCATAAACAGAAGAGCCCACACCAGTTAAGGAATCTACTTTCTCTTGCCTCGTATTCCTTAACGAGTAAGCTCAACGAAATTTCCTTGAGGTGTGGGAATCTTCCACTGTAGCTTTTTGACTTCAATGGAAAGTAAGCTAAGGAATTACTGGAATTATAGAGGTTTAATTAATTGACAACAACCAACAAGTCCAAGATTTTTGCCCTTCTTAGAAGCTCTTTAACTGGTTGCTGTCTTTGTTCACTTCAAGGAGTACAAAAAGTACAGTTCCAGACTTCCAGTAGAGGTTCTTTATGAAATTGCGTAGAATGTTAAAAATAGTTAATGTACTTTTAAATATTTTTAAAAAATATAAAAATAAAATAATATATTTTATTAAATTAAAACATAAGTTTTAAACGAAACAAATAAATAAAATAAAAAACAAATGAAATAAATATAAAGATAATACAAAACATATAAATTAATGTTAAATAAGATAATTTTATAATTTTATGAATAATTGAAGGAATATAGTAAAAACGTAAAAATCTAATTAATTACATATTATTAAATTTAATACTTATTAAAAAATTTTGAACCTCGAGTCCTTGACTCACCTAAAGTTAGAGGAAAAGGACAAAAGGTTATAACTCTGAAGATTTTTAAGATTTTCAAAAGCTTTGCCCATCAGATCTTTAAAATTTCTTGGTAGAGCTTAAGAATATTATTAATCTAGGAAAGTTGTTTAAGAAGTTTTACTTTGTTTTGCACTCGAAAAGAATTGTTGTATTGTATCTGGGGTGGGTTACAGCTTCATAATATCCCCAAGCCAAGGATAATTTAGTTAATGAATGAAGATACAGGAAGTTCCTACAGTATATGAAGAAAAAGAATCTCATAAACATTTCTGAAGCCAATTTAAGTTGACATCTTCTTCATAAACTGTTACCCTTAGATTGGTGAAGTAAGATTTGAAAGAATCCCATTGATAGGCTGTCTCCTCATCACAGATGACATCCCGCAAATGTTGAAGCTTGGTAATTGTTAAAGGTAGGTTACAACTTGAGCACCCTCTCATGTAGAGCTTGGTTAGACTGTGCAATTCACCGATCTGGACTGGCATGTTGACGATGCTTAGGCAGTCGGAAATGTCAAGAATTGTAAGCTGGGATAAGCTCCCGATGGTTTCAGGCAATGTCTCGAGTTCAGTACAGGATGTTAGTCTTAGCTGTTTCAAGTTCACCAGCTTTCCAATACCTTCAGGCAGTGCACAAAGCTTGTGGCAGTTGGTGATGCTAAGCTTCATCAGTTGAACAAGATCACACAACCCATCAGCTAGTTCCACCAGATCATCACAATAGTCGATGTCGATTTCCAAAAGGTTTGGAAATATATCTGACATCTTGTTAGTACTGTTCTTGAAAGCCTGATCGATATTACACATAACTAGTGATATTTTTTGCATATTCTGTAGGTGTAAAGAGCTCATGCCAAAGGAAGGAACTGACACCTTCGCTAACCTAATTCTGTTTAGATTGGACAACGAATACAGATGCAGAAAGTTGCTTAATTCGGTTGGGTAGATACCATTATTCATGACTATCAAAACCTTCAATTTATCCATTTTCTCCATGAAGACAGGCAAGGTGTAGTTCTTTGTCCGAAAATTGAGAACTAGAACCTCGACTTCTGGTGCTTGAATGCTGTCCCAATTGGATAAGAATGTTTCATCTGTGAACAGGTGGCATGAGAAGTTAGTAGTAGGACTAAATGTCTTGTTGTGTACGTGTTTGAAGGTTGGAGACATAGCGACAAAAACCTGTGGAAATTGACAACAGCTGGGCACCAAGAGGTGGTTGCCTTTCTTCCGACCACCATTTGGGAAAATTGTTGCTGCTTATTTCTACAAATAACCTCTTTCTTTTTTCTACAGGGTCCAAGCTGCTCAGATGGATAGCCAGCTCTCTTAGAAGATCATGCTGCATGATGAAGTGATCATTGCAGCACCCATCAGCTTCACTTGCATCGTTCCTGGTGAAGAAGCAACAATAAATCTTTTGGTAAAGACAAACACATATACCATCAATAAAAACTCAGTGCCTATCTAATAAAGGAAACAAGGTTGACGATTTGTCCTGGTTGATTCGCATTTGGATTAACAGAAATATAGGCTACAACAGGAAAACGTATGATATGAATAGATTGAAGAGAATGAAAAACATAGCTAGCTGGAATTATTAAGAAGGGCAGACATGGATGTTAAAGTTACAGTAGAAAGACAGTAGGAGCCAACTAACATGCCTCGTGACTACAAGATTAACCAGATTCCTGGAAGAGAGTTCATGCAGATAATCAATGGCATCATCATCTTCGTCAAGTTTGTACTGCTCCACCCACATATCAATGAGCGCAGCTGCAGGAATCATGTGATCTTCAGGGAATGAACCTAGGTCCATGTAGCAGTCCTTTATTCCTACATTAATATCTGGGGCATCTAAACTACTTTGAAGACAAGCAAGCAGATCGGCGCTAGAATGAAAGATGGATACTCCTTTAGACTGCTGCCTTGCTCTACTTTGCCAAGCTGCCACACGCTGCCCACAAAGTGATCTGCCAACCACTTCAAGGGCCAGTGGGAGTCCCTTACAACTTTTCATTACCTAAAGTTCAATGCACAATATTTTAGTCATTTTCTGGAGGTTCAGGAAAACACTCTAATTAAATTACTAAGGTATCCAAACATTGGCACTTGAACCTTTTGATCTTTAATCTAAATTACAGTGAAATAGATAAAATACCTTAATCATGAGATCTTCTGGAATGTAAGGATATCCATTTTGCGGGAATGCAGAGTGACGAAAAAGAGTCATAGCATCATCATCATTTAATGGTTCCAAACGATACGTACAATCAAATCTTGGAAAAGTAAATCTTGATGTTACCAATATCTTGTAATCTGGTAATGAAAACCTGAGCTTGTCAATAATGGATTCAGATCCAGACCAAACATCATCCAGGATCAGTAATATGGGATTGATTGCCATTTGACTTAAGTTTTGTTGCAACTGGTTCAGGGCATCCTCCTCACTTTGAAATTCAGGCATTCTATGATCCTTAAGCTGCAGTAATTTCTGCAAAATGACCTCCAGGTTGGGTGCCTTAGAAACAGGGACATAGAAGATGTTGTCTTTAAATTTTTCTGCACAAACACTGCATTAGAAATCTGCTAAAGTTTCAAAGATAATTTATAGCATTTTGTAATTGACAAACATATTCCCCCATTCTAATGCATAAGAATTCAGTAAACTGAATCCAAGATTTCTCAATTGCTTGCCTAAATAAGTTTCCAGTTGAAAGACCAAACAAGGAAAACATACCAATTACTGGGAAAATAACTACAAATGCTCGAGCAGACATCTAGCTATTCTGCACAGGTCTTACATGACAGGGAAAGGAATTCAAACTGACAATATTATTGACTCAAAATAAGGAATTTTCAGAACAAATATTTTCTTCTAACACCCATCATTTTCAAATCAAGCAAGCATTTCACCCTGGTTTCAATATTGGACTTGAACAAATCGACACATGTGCATCTAACAATTAAAAAAGGTCAAGAACCAGAGCGTAGACAAGCTAAGCACAGAAATGATACCTTTAACTTCTTCATCACGACATAGCTCTTTAACCAACGTTGTCTTTCCGGAACCTCCCGGAGCGGACACAACAATGACCGACACCCCATGTTTGAAAAGTTTCATCTTTAGCTCCATCAAGGGTCTATCGAATCCAACAACTTTCCCTGGCGGCTCAGGAACTTTGCATAGACCCACATCTGCAACCTGACTAAAAATGCCATTCTCGTAACCAAACCCTTCTTTGGAACTCAATCTTCTCACTTCCATACTTATCCCATTAAGTTTAAATAGCGCATCTTTAATGTCTCTCGTTTGCTGGGTTTGCAGATCAATCCCACAGAAGCGCTCAAGCGATTTCTTGAATCTTTGAAGCTTGTATGTATAACAAGTCTTCTGGAAGAAGTTCCACCGCTGGATTTTAGAACACTTTGCGACAAGTTTCCGCCCTTTATTGATGATTTCCTCGAGTTGCTTTGTCTCGTGCTCCTTATCAAGCTCTTTGTTGAGCGATTCTATTTCTTTGATTGCTGGCTCAATATGTGAAAGCGTGGATTTCAGTTCCTTAAATTCATAGCGGAACATGACAGCCGTTTTTGTGGCTTCTACAACGGCTCTGAGCAGCTCTCCGAAAACTGCCTCTAAAGCAGCTCCTCCGCATAAAGATCCTGCCATAGTAATCTTTAGGGAAACCCAAAACCCGAAATTCAAGAAATAGTAATGTTTTCATCTGAACATGGCGAAAATTGTCATAAAGAGAAGAACCCACCCCAATAAAGGAATCTGATTCTACTTTCTTTTGCCTTCTATTTCTTAACAAGTAAGCTTCTGGAAATTTCTTTGAAGTCTGGAAAACTAAGGATTTCTTTCCTTCGTATCCAAAAAAAAAAAGTAAGCTCGGGAATTACTGGAATTATAGAGGCTTAATTTAGTTGACAAATAAGTCAAAGATCTCCTTAACTGGTCGTTCACTTCAGGGATTATAAAAAGTCTTTTAAAGTATTGTATATTTTTAATAAAGATAATTATTGTATATAGAAATTTTTTGATTTTATAAATACGATGATACATATTTTATTTTTATTTAATTTTTTAATATTTTAAAAGATATATGTTATTATTATAAGTTTATTTGAGAAATCATAAAATTTTATTCACGGTATATAAAATAATTTTTTTTTAATAAATATAAAAATAAAATAATAAAGTTACATGAAATGGAAAATAGGTTAGACCTCAAAAGATTTTTTATGGAAAACTTCTTTGAAATTTCTCACCTAAGTGCCAGTGCTAACTACGTCATTTTTGTAAAATTGCATTCAGACCAAACCAACTAATTCCATTATATATTTATATATATATATATAATAAAACAGAAAACTAAACTAACACGTGTCACAATATCATTAATCTCATTTTTTAATTTTATTTAATCTCAAATTTTTATTTCCTTTTAAATTATCTTTTTTACCCAATTAATATTCTGTTAACTATTATCACACATAATTTTTTTACAGTTTTTTAACTGACAACTCACCGTTATCAAGATAATGCTAATATGAGTTCAGAACATCAGTTTATTGTAAAAGTCAAAATTTGAGACATTGATGACAGAGATAGTAGAGAAAAAGGAGGGAACAATCTTAATTTCCATTTTTTTATTTTCTTTTAAACTATATTTTAAAACTAATTAATATTTTTGGAATTATCTATTTATCCCTTTTAAATATTTATTATTCAAAATTTAAACATTATTTAGTTATGCTATCAAATTATCTACTAATATCTATTTTTTTAAAAAATAAATTTAATAAATATTTAATTTTCACATCTTTATCAAATTTTTAATGATATTATCAATATTAAACCTATATTAATTTTTAAAATTAATATCTAATTAAATCTTTTGTATATCTAATCAAATTTTTTAAAATTATTGATTATCTAATTAATAAATAAAAACCAACTTCTAATAACCGTTCTATTTATTGTAAAACTTCTCCTTTCACGTTTTAATATCCCTATACCATCCTCATTCTGAATCACGTTCTAATAACCCTCTATACTCCTCACTCTAATTCCATATTCTAATACATCTTTCCAATCCTTACTGCAAAACAATTCAACCATCTCCTCTGGTTTTCTTGCTCCAGTTACAAGTTTGCATATTGTCATTTTAGAAACATGAAAAAAGTAAATTTGCCTTTCATCTTATAGAGTTCGTGTCTTTTAAGGTGACATTTTGGATTTTTCGTTTAGGAAATGTTTTTTTTGGTGGTTTTAATAATTAAAACACATGAGTTGGATAATGAGTTGATTATTCTATTCTATGGTTTTTTTTATAAATGAAAATTTGGATTTGTAATTTGTTTTTTTTTTTGTGTTACATTTTTTAAGTTTAATGCTATAGTTTACAAATTTGGTGATCTTTCATGTTTTATGGAGTCTTTTCATATTTTCATTAAATAAGTAAAAGAAGAAGAAGTTAGCAGAAGATGATAATTTCATATTTTCATATATTGAAGTAATAATCAGAAGATGATAATTTTCATCAAACACCTGCAAAAAAAATATGTACACGCGAGTAAGGTTTTACATTTATTCATTAATTAGTTGAATTCTTTTTGTTCTATAAATAGATAACAATTATGTATGATGTGAACATAATTGCAGGAGTATAGATCTGGCTGCATCATTTGAAGATTCTCAGAACTGAAGACCTTTTTTTTCGATGATCAAACTTTTAGTTTCTAATTTAAGTGTTGGACGCATTTTTTTTTGATGTTAGTGTTTCTTATATTCCAATGCAACATTTATATATTTTATTCATCATCATTTCTTATTTATTTTTTCTTATAAGATTTACTTACTTCGATTAAATTACGTTAATTAATTATATATATAATTTTATCATCTAAATAACTAAATTGTAAATAAAATTTATTTTTTATCAACAAACACTTTTAAGTATACAAAATTTCCGTGCATCGCATGGGTCATAAACTAGTCAAAGCTATAAAACAAAATTTCAACCCAAGTCATAACAGTCATGTCTCATTTGCAATTGTTTTCAATTTTTGAAAATTTTATTTTATTGTTTTGTTTTATTTTTAAATTCTGAAAATAAAAAATATGTTTGGTTAGTACTATAACGTATTGAAACAAATATTTAAACTAATTCAGATAGAGTAACTTAATTCACAAAATAAAATTTTAAAAAATGAATAAAAATAATCTATTTATTCAATAATATTATTTACATAATATTAAATAATATTATTTTATACTATTTCATACTAATAATAAATATTTTCATTTAATCTTATTAAAATTTAATATAATTTAAATAATATTATGATTAAATATAATATTAAATAAAATAATTAAATTAAAATAATATTAAATAATTTTTTAATATATTAATTTTTATTAGATAATAATTTAGATTACTAAAATTCTAAATTTATTAATTAAATAATAATATGAATTAATAATTATACATTTTATTAATAATATTTGTCATAATGTTTCCTAGAGCTAGGACGCTAGACATTAAACAAATGGAGTCGCCACCAATCTATTTTAACCTAGGTGTTATTGGCCACCTAATGACTCTAAAAAAATTGGTCTACATTTTAAGTTTTGGGTTCAGGAGTTCATTTACGTGTAGAGAATGTTATAACACCCCTACAACGCCCAATATTGGTACCATTTTAATCTTGTGTTATTTTAACTTAGTCTTAATTATGTGGTCTTTTAATATTTCATATTATTGTTTAAATATTGAAAAATCTTTTAAGAATCCTTTATCATTCTGGATGAACTCTTAAAACTCTTCTCACCTCAAGAGTATTCAAGGGATACCATTCGACTCTTCTGAAAAGGCTCTGTCGTCAGAAGTATTTTAGAATTTTATTATTTTTATTTAATTATTTTATTTATTTATTTTAAATATTATTTTTATATATTATTTATTAATATTTTTAGGATTTTGGTTTTTAATATTGAGAATATCTTTTAAATTTTCCATTATTCTGAATAAACTTAGAAGAATCCTCTCACCTAAGAATTCCTTAAGTGTTACTCATTCGCAATCGCTTAAGGATTCCATCATTGGAATTATTATTTTATTATTTATTAACTTTATTTATTATTTATTATTTTATCTTTATTAGAATATAAATTTTATTATTTGTTATGTTTTTGTTTTTATTTATTATTTGTTTATTTTGAAAATGCTTTCAAAATCTTTCATCGTTTTGGATAAACTTAGAAGGACCTTCTCACCTAAGAATTCTTTAAGTGTTACTCATTCGCAATCGTCTCAAAGATTCCATCATCAGATTTAATTGTATAATTTATATTTTTTATTCCATCGTCAGATTTATTTATTTATTATTATTTATTATTCCTACACATTCCTCTATGTCGAATTATTTTAATCTTTGTTAATCTAAAGAAGCAAACTAACATGTCAAACGTTACTCTTTAATTATTACTAAAAGAAGTGCCAAATAAAAGAAAAGCAAAAAGCCCTTACCTGATAATGGATGGACATGTGGCCTTAATGCACTTTTATAACTGATGCTTCAAGCCCGACGTAAACTTCAAGACGGCAACAAAGCTCTGAGTTATTCTTTGATAGGTAAAAAGAAGCTGATGCTGAAGTGTTTCCTATCTGGTTCGGGATGCCTTTCGATAGCCACCTATCGTCGGTCCTGAGCTCTCTTTTACAATCTCGTGTCGCCGGTATGGCCACTGCTCGTCTGCGTTTTTTTTCTCCAAAATCTCCTCCCTTAAGTTATAGGGTTTAACCCCTTTTTATAGTCATAAACTTGTTAGAGTCTTAATACAACTAAACCTATTCTATTAATTATCTCTTATTTTTAATATTTTATCTATTTAATTCTTATGTTAATCCTAATTTAACTCTATCAAATTTAATATTAATCTAAATAACTATCCTAAAAAATCTAATTATCCTATCCTAAAATTAATTTTATTTTATTTTCTTATCTCTTTTTTTTATCATTACTAAATCCTATTTTAATTTTAATTTCCTAATTAATGTTAATTCTAAATCTAAAAATTCTAATTTAATTCTAGCCTAATTCTAAATTGTTAAATTAAAATACAATTTCACCCAATCCAATTAATTATTTTTTACAAATTAAGACTCCAGATAAAATAAGGTGTCTGCAGCTGTCCCTCTTGCACATTTTCTAAAAATCAAGAATTTTGCAAAGACAATTAGACAACTATTTTGTCTGGATTTACTTATTATTTTTTATTTTTTTATTTTTTTAACAGAATATTTACAATTTTTAAGAAACATTTAGTTCTTCTCACCAGAGACTGTACGACTTTGAAAGATAACCTTTTCCGTCTCTCACCAGTGGCATTGGAACTTTAAAACATAACCTTTTTCGTATTTCACCAGTGGCATTGGAACTTTGAAACAAAACCTTGTGCTCCTCTCACTAGAGGCATTGAAACTTTGAAAAATAACCTTATGCTCCTCTCAGCAGAGGCATTGAAACTTTGAAAATTAACCTTGTGCTCATCTCACCAAAGGCATTGGAATTTTGAAAAATAACCTGGATAGTGGTCATCGAACCAGAGGTCGTACCACTTTGGAAAACTTCCTAATCTCTTCCTTCTGGAGACTCTTACCTTCTTGTGAAATTTCATAATCTCTTCCTTTCGGAGACTATAAAAAACTTTATCTTTTGTGAAATTTCCTAATCTTTTCCTTCCGAAAATTAGGAAAGATTTTACCTTCTGTGAAATTTCATAATCTCTTCCTTCTGAAGACTATGAAAGACTTTACCTTCTGTGAAATTTCCTAATCTCTTCCCTTTGAAGATTAGGAAAGGTTTTACCTTCTGTAAAATTTGATAATTTCTTCCTTCTGAAGATTATGAAAGACTTGACCTTGTTCTATTCAAATTTAATGTCTTATATTAAAATTTTCAATCAAAATTGAATTCAAAATCTACTCATTAATGTCTTGTTTGTCTAGATGCAATGCATGTATGCAATCTTAATTGTGGTAACAAGGTTCTCCCCAACTCATCTATCTTTCTTTTCTTCTTCTACCAGCTCTCTTTCTTTCTTGTTCATTCCCTTCTTTATTTTTTCTTTTATATCCCAACTTTATAACTTCCTATCTTCCTGATCCAATTATTCTCAAAGATTCACATTTCATTGAACATTTTCCCAAACTCTTATTCTTCTCATTATTCATTTTTGTTTCTTTCTTTATTTTTTGAGTAATGTAGGGATCTTTTAAGTGTTACCACACTTTTACTTATTACCATTCCAATTCCACGACTAACATAATGCAATCTCACATTTTCTCAGTTCAAAATAGGTTAAGTAAAAAAATGGTATACACAAGGTAATGTAAAGATTATGGATATTATTGAAAGGAAATATTTGAAAAAAAAGAAAATATCAAGAACAACTTTTAGGAGAAGGGTAACAATACCCAAATGATGAGCCTTCAAATAATTTTGATTAATCTAGAATTATCCTCCAAAAATTTGAAACATTGATGCATCAATCCATGTAACTTTCTTCAATCAAAACTCTTGCCCCCCTGTGTTTGAACTTTCGATGTTGATTCATCTTTATACCTAAGCCGCCTTTTCAGGTTTTCAACTTAGATATCCTCCTTTGACTTAAACCGCCCTTTTCGGGTTTTCAGTTTGAATCCTCTTTTTTCCCTTTTTTTTCACTTTTCCTATTTTTTTATGAAATCTCTTCAACATCTGAATTAGTCATAATTGGTAGAATGTTGCCTTTCACATCGATTCACATTTATGCCCCCAAATGATCCTTCTTCTTATACAAACTTTCCCAATTTGGTGCATATTTTCCTCAGCTATCATGCTTATTCAAACAAATCTTTTTCAAACGCCAAATCTCATAATATTCTCTTAAATGGTCTTCACCAAACTTAATACCATTTCCAAAGGATCATCATCTCATTATTCTCTAGCAATATCACAAGCTTGTCATTATTCAAAATATAATTCTTTAATTCAAGTATTCACATTTGATTAAAATGGACTTTCAAGGCATGTAATGTAGGCTTAGGTGAAGGGCTATGAAGAAATAGACAAAACAGGCTCAAAAAGTGTTTCAGGGTTATAAGCCAAGGATCGTTTTATCATAAAGAACATTTTGGCATTTTGCCCCATAATACATCAGTCACATTTTTATTTCTCATTTTTCTTCCCTTTCTCTAAATTTTCATTTTCATTTCCTTTTTTTTTCTTTTTTTTTTTTGAAAAAATTCAAGCAAGAGGGATTTTTTCCTTTTTCTTTCCCTTTGCCCTAGGATTTCTTCTTATGACTTATCTTTTCTCTCTTTTCTTTTTTTTTTCTTGAGTGAACAAGTCTTCTAAACTTTGCCCCCCAGTGTAGAGGGTGATCCTTGGTAGGTTTAAAAAAAAAGTATATTAGGCTCAACTGGGGTGAACAATGGAGAGTTTTACTCAAGCACGAAAGGAAAATGAAAGAAGGTCATTTCTCATTTCAAATTGTGAATACTCTTTAAAGGAACATTTATTGAATAAAGACAAACTTACAAAGAAAATGACATAAGAGATTCACCTATAACTTCCTGCCAACTTCAATTCCTTTTTAGTTGTTTTTCTTCTTGCTTCTATGCTCAATAAATTGGGATCAAAGTAATCATCCAATTCACAAATAAAGTTTTCAGCATCAAATTTAGATTATCATCATTATCATCATGCTCATCATTCAGATACTTAAGAAAATGGGAAATATGGAACAGGTATAGGTATTGGCATTAGCAAGAAGTGAACAAATGAAGTGAGAAAAAATAAAAATGCATTATGCTATTCATCTTTATTGAAATAAAAATAAATAAAAGGCAGTCCATACATAAAAGACTTCCTTAATACTTTTGGACTTAAGCAATTAAGGACCTACACTACATTATTAAAAGAGAAAACAAAACAAAATGTTCCATCATCCTCTAATCTTCCAAATTCAAGTCACATCCAATAAGTTCTTCCTCAATCTTCATAAAACCTATTCTTTACCAGCATGGTTTGGCAATGGATTTGAATTGACATTTGGTTTCTCATTTTTCGAAAAATTCAATATTCCCGCATTGATCAATCCTTGCACTCTATATTTCAATGCAAAACAATTCTCTATATTGTGGCCTGGATTCCCAGAATGATACTTGCATCAGGCATTCTCATCATACCATTTTGGATAAGGGGGTTTGAAAGGTTCCAAATGGATGGGTGCGATGAGACGTTTCTCAACAAGTTGTGGGAAAAGTTCAGCATAGGTCATTGGAATTGGGTCAAGTGGAGGTCTGTAATTGGATCTAGTAGGGTAAGAAACATTGTTGGATTGTCTATGTCCAAAGTTGATATTGTTGGTCTCTCATTCTTTCCACTTAGAATTTGCCCCTTTCTTGTAACTTGAAGCATTAGTAGCTTCGATCCTCCCATTCTTTATTACATTTTCAATCATTTCCCCTACAACCACTAAATCTACAAAGTCTTTTGTTCCATTGCCAATAAGCTTCTCATAATAAGGTACTCGAAGGGAATTAATGAACAACATGGTCATCTATTTTTCTGTGAGAGGTGGGTAGACTTGTGCAGCCATGTCTCTCCATCTTTGGGCATACTCTTTGAAACCTTCGCTAGCCTTCTTCTCCATGTTTTGCAATGATAACCTATTAGGAGCCATATCTATCACGTGTTTATATTGGGTCTTGAAGGCCTTTGCCAAATCCTTCCATGAATGAATATGCCCTTGTCTAATTGGACATACCATCTGGCTACGGTTCCCGTCAAACTATCTTGAAAACAATGAATTAGTAGTTTTTCATTGTGTATATACCCAGCCATCTTCCGACAGAACATTGTGATGTGTCTCACTGGGCATGTTGTTCCATCATATTTTGAAAATTCAGGAACTTTAAATTTCGGTGGGATCACTAAATCAGGAACTAGACTCAATTCATCTGCATCGACGCAACCAAAGTTATCTTTCCCTTCAACAGCTCTCAATCTCTCTTATAATAGGTTATATTTCTGTTGCATCTCTTTATCTTCAAGTGGATCTAGTCCACTTTTTCTCCACTTCTCTTGCTCTAAAGGATCGTCAAGATTTGGCACATATAGAGGGTTAACAAAGTTACCTAAAAAATTTGGCTCCTGATCTTTATGTTGACTTGTAGGCATGCGTGATTGCCTCCTAATTAGTATATGAACTTGAGCAGCTACACCGTGAGAATTCTGTGGGTGGATAAACCCAGGTGGGTAAACTGGTTCAACATTGGAATCATGATATCTACCTTCTTCTTTTGAGGGGGAAGTTTCAACAGCCATTCTCCCTTTTGCCATAGATTTCAACATTTGCATCATCTCAAACATTTGCTTCCTTATTTCATCCAAATCTTCTGCCATTTGTTCTTTCATCTCCTCTTGCATTCTTTCTATCCTTTCGATGCTTGCAAACTGTTCGTTTTCCATGATTTTAGCTCTTGCTCGAGTGTTATAAGAATGTTGAGTAGATTGCCTTACAACTTTAAATGATTGAGATATTTTGGACCTTAGTTACCACAATTTTCCTATTAAAATGAATGTATGAATATATGTAAGTATGCATTAAGTAAGATTTACTTGCAAAAATGCATGAAAGTAACCACTAAATCTTTATTTGCTTTGAAAAAAATTATGGAAAAGGTTAAGAATCATTCCATCACATGTTCCTTTACTTTTAAGTGACAAGGGGTGATAAACGGTATACTTTCTTCTCTATGTCACCGTCTCATCAATGAGCGTAGATTGATAGAGATGGCTTTTGTGCTGGTCAATCTGTATCCCATTCTTCAGGTATAGTTTTGTTTGATCATAGATCGGCAGGTGACCCGTCCTAAGATTTACTTGCAAAAATGCATGAAAGTAACCACTAAATCTTTATTTGCTTTGAAAAAATTATGGAAAAGGTTAAGAATCATTCCATCACATGTTCTACTGGCTAGGGATGACTCTATTCTAAGGCTAGTCTCTTAAGCTAACTATATGATGGGTTAGGATGTGATAAAGGCTAAAGGTTCTCAAATTGTTCCTTACTGTCATCCATTCTGGACTAGTAAGGCACCCTAATCCTTACCCATGACAGGTTACAAGAGGAAAAGGTTCAACTTGAGTGGGAGTATTTTGCTAGCCCATGCGGAGGTTATCACCTCACGAGAGCGGTAGGTACTCTACTCCCTCCTAGAAAGAATTGAGCTCGGGTCGAGAAATTTATGCATGCAAATGTGAAGTGTGGTGTGTGAGAAGGAACTTCATCTTATTAATGTCCTCACAGAAATCAACAAAAGAGCATCAAACAACATCAAAACTTTCCAAATTTAGACCATCAAACTTAGACTTAGTAAAACACAAGATTAAATTATGGCTCGACTCTCTTAATTATCCCCAGTGGAGTAGACCTGGCAATCTTAGATACGACACGAATACACGACACGAACAGGACACGAATAAATAACACGAGGTGACACGAGATGACACAGGGTTAAAATTAAGTAAAATTAATATATGAATGTGGTAAAAGCTAAAAATAACATTTTGAATTTTTCGTGTCGACACGAATACACAACACGAACACGACACGAACACGGTTTTACATGACACAAAAACGAATTTTTGACATGAATTGCCAGGTCTACAGTGGAGTCGCCAAGTTGTTATAACGTTTCCTAGAGCTAGGATGCTAGACATTAGACAAATGGAGTCGCTACCAATCTATTTTAACCTAGGTGTAATTGGCCACCTAATGACTCTAAAAAAACTGTCTACATTTTAAGTTTTGGGTTCGGGAGTTCATTTACGTGTAGAGAAGGTTATAACACTCCTACAACGCCCAATATTGGTACCGTTTTAATCTTGTGTTGTTTTAACTTAGTCTTAATTATGTGGTATTTTAATATTTCATATTATTGTTTAAATATTGAAAAATCTTTTAAGAATCCTCCATTATTCTGGATGAACTCTTAAAACTCTTCTCACCTTAAGAGTATTCAAGGAGTACCATTCGACTCCCCTGAAAAGGCTTTGTCGTCGGAAGTATTCTCAAATCTTATTATTTTTATTTAATTATTTTATTTATTTATTTTAAGTATTATTTTTATATATTATTTATTAATATTTTTAGGATTTTGGTATTTAATATTGAGAATATCTCTTAAATTTTCCATCATTCTGAATAAACTTAGAAGAACCCTCTCACCTAGGAATTCCTCAAGTGTTACTCATTCGCAATCGCTTAAGGATTCCATCATCGGAATTATTAATTTTATTATTATTTATTATTTTATATTTATTAGAATATAAATTTTATCATTTGTTATGTTTTTATTTTTATTTATTATTTGTTTATTTTGAAAATGCCTTCAAAATCTTCCATCGTTCTGGATAAACTTAGAAGGACCTTCTCACCTAGGAATTCTTCAAGTGTTACTCATTCAAAATCGTCTCAAAGATTCCATCATTAGATTTAATTATATAATTTATGTTTTTTATTTATTATTATCCTAAAAATTTTTACTATTATGTTTGTTATTTTTTTTTACGACTATGATTTTTATGTGTTATTCTGTTTTAATTATTTGGAGAATAAAGTTTAACCTTCATTTTTTGAAAATACCTTTTAAATATTCCATCATTTTGGATAGACTTAAAAGGATTCTCTTACCTAAGAATTCCTCGAGTGTTACTCATTTGCAATCGCCTCGAAGATTCCATTGTCGGAAAGGTATAACCAATTCTCAAAGTTTATTAATTAGACATTTATCCTAATATCCATTCATTCAATTATTTATATTTCTTATTTTTACTTATTTTTGTCATTTTGTTATTTAATTTAAATTTTTACTTATTCTCCTAACTTTATTATTATTATTATTTATTATTCCTATACATTCCTATGTATCGTATTATTTTAATCTTTTTTAATCTAAAGAAGCAAACTAACATGTCAAACATTACTCTTTAATTATTACTAAAAGAAGTGCCAAATAAAAGAAAAGCAAAAAGCCCTTACTGATTAATGGATGGACACATGGGCCTTAATGCACTTTTATAATTGATGTTTCAAGCCCAACGTAAACTTCAAGACGACAACAAAGCTCTGAGTTATTCTTTGAGAGGTAAAAAGAAGCTGCTGTTGAAGTTTTTCCTATCTGGTTCGGGATGCCTTTCGACAGCCACCTATCGTCGGTCCTGAGCTCTCTTCATCGGTCCTAAGCTCTCTTCTACAATCGCGTGTCGTCGGTGTGGCCATTGCTTGTCTGCGTTTTTTTCTCCAAAATCTCCTCCCTTAAGTTATGGGGTTTGATCCCTTTTTATAATCATAAACTTGTTAGAGTCCTAATACAACTAAACCTCTTCTATTAATTATCTCTTATTTTTAATATTTTATCTATTTAATTCTTATGTTAATCCTAATCTAACTCTATCAAATTTAATATTAATCTAAATGATTATCCTAAAAAATCTAATTATCCTATCCTAAAATTAATTTTATTTTCTTTTCTTATCTCTTTTTTTTATCATTACTAAATCCTATTTTAATTTTAATTTCCTAATTAATGTTAATTCTAAATCTAAAAATTCTAATTTAATTCTAGCCTAATTCTAAATTGTTAAATTAAAATACAATGTTACCCAATCCAATTAATTATTTTTTACAAATTAAGACTCCAGACAAAATAAGGTGTCTACAATATTATTTTATTTAATTGTCATAATATTAAATTATTAAATAATATATTTAACTAATTAATTTATAATAAATTATATAGTTATTAAAATATATATTATTTAATATAAATAATATTATTTAAAGTTAAGTATTTACTTATCTAATAATATGAAATTATTTAATAATAGTAATGATATATTTTAAATTTAATTTAAAGAATATAATATTAAATATGTCACGTCCAGAAATGTAAATTTTTGAACTAGATTTTTCTTTTTAAAACACTTAATCGCATTCGATCAATTACAATTATATGGTTTGCATTCGGTGTCAGTGTAAGTTCTCTCTATAACTTCCGATATCTATTAATCTTTATACCATTAGAATAATTTAACTACGATCATTAAATATGAAATCATAGTATTAACCACCATATAAAAATTTATAATTTTATTAATGTCAACTTATTACAAATACATTTCAACTAGTTGTTTGACACTTTGACTTTATGCTATACAATTTACATCCCTGACTATAAATATAGTTGTTGTGTATACACATGTCTGAATATACAAGCATAACACTTAAGATATACCTGTTAACTCGATTTGCTTAGACTTCTAGAAATTTTCTTTGTTCTACCTTATAGCAGTAGTTCCCTCGCATACCGATGAGCTATCTGAGATAGTAAGTAAGGCGGTGAGCTTGGGGAAGTCTAGTAAGAAATTCGTATGAAAGAACTGATGCTATGAAATCTATATACATAAAATCATTTAATTCATAGCGATGCACTAAGGGACATTTAGGAAAGATACTATAATTGGCTAGGAAGCCGGATAGAGTATGGAAGGATACTTTGAAGTACCTTTTGTGTCCCAGTCCCTAGTTCTGACTATAAGGATTCATGTTAGAAGTGTGTAGTTTAGTAAACATACATAGCTCAGTAAGCATTTATAAATAATCATTAACAGTGTTATTGTCATTTGGGTAAACAATTTAATAAATTCTCCGTAAACAGTATAAGAAATAAATTTTCAGTGAACAGTAGAAGAATTGGAAATCATGTTTGATAAGCATAAACAATTCTAAAAAATGTAATATATGTAATTCAGTTCTGGGAGTGCCCGAGATGTCCGAGAATTTGCCACCCTAACTAAAATAGTGGAAACAAGGCAACACCCAATAGACTCATACATGGTGACATATGGCTATAGTTAGGGCTGTAAATGAACCGAACACGAACAAACGAATGTATGTTTCT
This sequence comes from Heritiera littoralis, assembly GCA_031772115.1. Lineage (NCBI taxonomy): Eukaryota > Viridiplantae > Streptophyta > Magnoliopsida > Malvales > Malvaceae > Heritiera > Heritiera littoralis. The sequence goes on from JAPDPK010000044.1 coordinate 2,718,724, forward strand.
GTTCGTTCATTTATTTTTGAGTGCCGTTCATGTTCGGTTCGTGTTCGTTAAGAAATTTGATTGTAGTGTTCGAGCTTGGTCGTTTGTTTCAGAAGGATTGTTTGTTAAATTTTCGCGAACATGTTCGTTCGCCGTTCGTGAATGTGTAAACGAACACGTTCGCGAACAAATTCATTTGCCGTTCGCGAACAAGTTCGTTCGCCATTCGCGAACGTGTAAACGAACACGTTCGCGAACCTGTAAGTTCGTTTGTCGTTCGTGAACGTTCACCAACAAACTAGATATTAAAAATCATATATAAAAATTAAATTCCACATGTCAATTAAAATCATTCAACACTTAAATACAATATACTTAAAGTCTGAGAAGTAATATCATGAAAAAGTCCAAAAATTAATACTAAGAGTTGGTGTCGCCATCATCCTCCCAATCATCTGATAAAATAAAATGAATAGTATTAGATTTAATATTCATTATTATGATAAAAGAGTACATAAGTAAATAAGTATAATTATTGAAATAAATACAAGTATCAAGTATATTTACAAATAAGAATATCAAGTATATAAACTCCCACTCCTCTAATCAAAATTAATTATTTAACTTTTCAATCATTTATTAAAATTGGCCCTTAAAACTGCTACAATTCCTTAAAATCAGCCCTTAAAAAAAAGCCAAGAAAAAAAAAATCAGCTTAAAATCTCTAAATTAGTGGAAGCATAAGTAGCTGCAACATAAGATACAAAAAACAAATCCATATACTGAAATTGAAAACTTAAAATGCTGCTGGCAATTTCATGTTGCTGTGACATTTTTGGCTATTGTTGATCCATGTGCATGCTTATTTTCACCAATGATTTCTGTCCATACAACGGAACCCACATTTTTTGGCAACTCAAATGAAAAAAAATAAAAAATAAAAAAATAAAATAGCCGGTCCATTTCAAAGCTGGTTGAGATGGACGGATTTTTCTCTTTTGTTGACCATATCCCAACCACATTAAATAAAAACAAAAGTTTGATCTGTACATACTCAAGGCAAAATTTTTCTATCTGCATCACTATCACGTGATTGTTCTTACAATACTTTTTCTCTGAAATATATTGCATATATGCCCCTCTTATAATGTTAATTATAGACCCCATAAATCAAGATAAGATTTGTGATAAAAATTTGCTGCGTATGTATGGAATAAATCAACTTAAAATGCTGCCAGCAACATGAAATTGCCAGCAGCATTTTAAGTTGTTAAATGGTTATATTTGGAATTCTTCACAACATTTATTACTAACATCTATACAGGCACAAAATGATATTTGGGTATTACGCATAGGTATCATTCTTGAAGTAATATACAGGCAAAATCAGGTTATAGACAAAAAACAGAGGCATTCCTTTCAGATCTTGAGAAAAGCTGAGCAAACGCACAGTGGACGTGCACAACGAAATCTCATCACCGACCTTAACTTAAAGCTCATTTTCCTGGTTTGAAAAGAGAAAGGGTGTAAACTGAGGCAAAAGTGAGAATCCAACAACAGTGGTTCGGTGGATTTGGAAACAGAGGCATTACTTCTGCAATTCATGATAAAAAACAAAGCTATCTCACAGCTACCTCACGGCTCACACACAGATACAAACCAAGATACAACAGATACCTTCTGTTGGATGCTCATACAGACCACAGAAATAAAAAAAGAAATGGAAGTACCTTCCCAGAACAAGGTCGAACGGTGCTTGATGATGGATGGAGCCGCCGCTAGAGAGAGTCCGAGAGAAGAGACAAGCAATTTGAATTTGATTTCTGTAGATTAGGTTTGAAGAGAGACTGAGAGAAGAGATTCGGGAGAGAGGAGTGACTGAGTGGTGTTGATTTAGGGTTTCCAGCCTTAGAAAAAAAAAATCAAAACGGTGAGTTTTTGATTTTTGACAAATTTATGCCCAAAAAAATCTTAAACTATAACATCAATATTATTTTCTACTAGTGACATATTTTTTAATAAATTATTTTGATATTGTATTTTTTTTTAAATTTGAGTTTAGTTAATATTTAATATATTTTAAAATTACTCTTATAATATTATTGTTTTTTTAATTTGGTTGTTTTTATGTTATATAATAATTTTTAACTATTGTTAATTATTACAATATGTAATAAATTGTCTACATTAATTACTTATATTTTGAGTATAAATTAATATTAATACATCAGTGTTAAAAATTTCATTCTAATTAGATTAAATTGTAAAATTGAAAGATAATTACACATTAATTCAAATAAGAGTTCTAATTCTCAAGCATAATTGATAAATTTGCAAAAACACAACAGCATATCGATAATTTATATGTCATTTCACATAGATCATTTGATTTAAAAATTGCATGTTGTTCAATATTTATCTTAATATATTACGTTTTTAATTTCAATCTATTATCGTATATTATAATATAATGTTGTATTTTTAATTTCAAACATTTAATTTCTTATAATGTATTTATGTAATATATATTAACTTGATCAATGATCATAATATTAAAAGATCAAATAGATATGAACCTTAAATCACTCTCTCTTTTTTTAAGTCAAAAAAGTTTTTTTTTTAATTTATTATAAAGAGTTACGCATACACATACAAATATATATATATATATTTATATATATGTTTCTTGTACAAATAAGCAGTTTTATGTTTAAGGTAGACAAATTTATATACACACATACATAAACATTATACTAAACTATCATATATATATATATATATATATATATATATATATATATTGTTAGTGTGTAAGAATTGTGTATTAACTTATTATGAATTTTTATTAATTTAATTTTAGTATATTATGTGTAAAATTTAAAATTTTATTAGCTTAAGTATAATTAATTAATTAATTAATTATTGTTCATTAATTTTTTTAATCAATAAGGTTTTATTAAATTTGATAATTATAATTTTAAGTACAATTTGTATCATATGCTGATATACATATACATATATTAAAGTATCATAAATATGTGTGTGTGTATACACACATGTGCAATATATATATATATATATTTGTATCATATAATATACATATATTAAAGTATCATATATATGTGTGTGTGTATGTGTAGACACACATATGTGTAGAATATATATATATATATATTTGTATCATATAATATACATATATTGGTACACATATATTGAAGTATTATATATATATATGTGTGTGTGTGTGTGTGTGGACACACACATGTGTGTAATATATATGTATGTAAATGGTCAATAGATAAAATCATAAGAATCAGATCTTAATTTATTATAAGACTTTTATTAATTTTATTTCAGTACATTATGTTTAAATTTTAAAAAATAATTATTTTAATTATAATTAACTAATTTAATTTTATAATTATTTTATTATTATATTTTATTAATTTTTTATGACAACAAAGTTATATTGTAGAAATATGTTTAAAAATTATGTACTAATTTTTTAGGTTAATATATTAAAAATAGGGTATATATTATATAACTTATATAATATAAATAATTTTAGTGTTTTAATAAATAACAAACAAACAACAAATGTCACTTTAAACAAACGAATAATAAACGAACAACAAATGACACTTTAAACGAATGAACAACAAACGAACAACAAATGATACAATAAACGAACAAACAATAAATGAATGAACAATAAACGAACGAACAACAAACGAACAATAAATGACACTTTAAACGAACGAACAATAAATGAACATAAACGAGTCTGTTCGCGAATAAAAACGAACGAACCGTACGTTTGTTCATGTTCGGTTCGTTTAACAAACGAACACTAAAATATTGTTTGTGTTCGTTCGTTAAGCTTAGTAAACGAACATAAACAAACAGAAATCGAACGAGTTCACGAACGGTTCGTCGAATGTTCTGTTCGTTTACACCCCTAGCTATAGTCTAAAGGTCATCCACAGATATACACAGGTCAGGTGTCATTTCGGACACTGAATGATGGGACCAAGATCACTCAGCTACAGTAATAATAACAACATTTGTGCATGTGCTTGTAAGCAACTATGGGGCCAACAGTCTCAAAACGGTTTGTAAAACAATTCATTACAGTTTATGGAGATAAGTTCAATAACATATATCTTCAGTCAGTCCATAAAAGCATAGTTTAAAAATAATAAGTAGTTCAATAATAAAAATTTATAAACTATTCACCGTTCAATATTTAGTTCTCAAAACATTCAATTTAAGCATAAATAAGGTATAAAAATATGCAAGTGCTCTTACGTACGCAAAATGTGATAACATGGATTTTTAAATATTATATTTCAATTTTCGGTATGCATATAAGGCATTTGAGATAGTATGAATTCAAACTTATTAAATTCTCATTTTAAGCATTCAAAACATGCCAAAAATATAATTCTACGGATTTTTTAAAAATTTCGGCAGCATAATGGCCGTTTCTAACCTATCCTCCTTGCAGGAAAACGCAATTTATAATACCAACCATAGTTTGCAAATCTATCCATTTCATCTCAAAACAATTCATAAAATCATTTTCAACATTAATATGGGTTCACAGTATCCCTACGTCATCCATACTCATTCCTCACCAATTCAATGTCATGCCATTTCTTATAGTCTTGTTTGCAACACCGAGCTAGTAGGCGATCACATGTTCGCCTATATCCATTTCTACCCCACTATTTCGGAACTGCAAAAATCAATTTACAGTATAAGATATGTACTTTATATCTCAACAATTTTTACAAGATATTTAAAATTCCATATCATTTCTTAAATTTCACATTATCCTAGTGAACAATACCCCATGGCCCTTAATCACATTTCTCATATCCCATATATATTAAAATTAATTTCTCATTAGGTACCAAATTGTCTCACCACACTCCAATAATATTTTTATAACTATCGTTCACGTTTTGTCTATATCAAGTGTCATTTTTGAATTCATTAATTTCATAGTGACGCAATTAAATAATTTACCTTGCTCATATCACTAATTATACAAACCATATTAAGCATTCTATTTTTCTTATCAACTCAGAAGCATAATTAAAGTCATATATGCATTCATTCTGTGTCATAATAGTTTTCCTAAGGCAGTCAAGATCACATATCACCTCCTAATATCCATATTTCATATAAACTTAGATATTCTCAATTAATTCCATCATTGAATATTAAACCATCTCACTAAAGTTTGACAATGTTTCCATAACCATTATTCGCATTTATATTGCTCATTCCACATTCACATAACACCCTAGTTCACACTCTAAAAAGTCTAACTTGCCAAAGTTAGCATTCACATCATACTATACTTACACTTAATCAGTTATAAAATTTCTAATTTACACACATTAATTCTTTTCCCCAAAGAGACATAAATTCATTAATTGCACTGTCATCACTTTCTATTAAGGGCTCCAGTGATATTCCACAAGGTCAAATTATATATATTTATATTTTCAATATTCTAACAATATCCCTTAATATCAACCACTCATTTACATCACTCTTACTCTTCTATATATATTTCCATAGCCATTTTCATTCTCCAATAATTTAAATCAACATTCGATATTTTTCAACAATCTCATTTACCTTCAATTAGTCTCTTGTTCGGTATTTAAGCAATATTAAAATACTACCCCAATAATATTCCACATCAATTATTAATATTGTGTCTATACTCTAACAATTTTCCATCACTACATAATCACAAAATCACAATTTAAATAATATTCCATAAGATTATTCAAATAAATATTTAATGGCACTCTCCATGTGCCAAAATTTTCAAAATAATTAATCAACAGGTCCGAATATCCAAGTATTTTCCAACAATTTCCAATAATATCACATCATTACATAACCACAAAGTCTTAATTTCCAAATAATTTTATTAATATTTTATCAATCTTATAATTTATAATCACCATTTTTGTTCTAACATTTCTTCAATAACAATTTCACAATTACCCAACAATTTTCTAACGTCATTTCCTAACATTACCTCAATAGCTTTCTCATAAATCATTCAACCATATTCCAGCATTATTCCATATTAGATCAATTTAATAAAATCACTAACAATATAATCCTACAACTAACTTATATAAATGTTTTATCTAGCGTCAAAATTCGAAATTTAATCTCTCTCAAGCTCCAATCATCACTTGTATATCTCTACAATCTCCAAATCATATACACACTTAGAAAATTCTATGAATTATTCAACAATTTATTAAATAAATAACAATATAATAAAACTAAATTTCTTTACCCATTCTTCATCCACTTCTGTCTTCTTTTCTTTTTTCTTTCCCTTCTTTTTTTTTTCTATTCTTTTTGTTTGAACTAGTTCAGATTTGGTTTGGTCAGATCTAATTTAGCCCAAACCAGTCAGCTACTGCCTTCACGAGCTACAGTAGGAACGGCAGAGAGCGGTGGCAACACCTCTTTCTTCCTTTTTCTTTCTTCCTTTCTTCCTTCCCTTCCACCTTTCTTGTAATAACTGAAAATTTTTCTAATCTTACATTAGTTGTGTGCTATTTAATATTCATAATAAATAAAAAAATATATAAATAAAATAAAATAAATATTTTTAGAATAGCATCATGTTATAACTTAACTATGCTATAAACACTTAACTATATATATATAAATATATATATATAATAGAGTTGGCAAAGAAAAGTCAACATAAAAATAATAATATTTGCAGAATTGATAGAAGAAAAGTGCAGCAAACTGTATAAATATATATATATATACACAAAAATACAAAAAATGAGGCTAAAACATAAAATAATAAGAATTGTTAGTAGCTTCTCAGAGAAGCTAAATTTTCACCTACCTCCACTAACATTCTCATTTATCGATTGAAGAAACTTGAGAAGGAAAAGGAAGCTTCAATCTCGACAGCCTGTAGGACAAGGGAAGATCTCTTCGGATAACTATGGTGGTGTGCAAAAAGATGGAAATGGGTTGGAGATCAATGAGGAGTATTTGAGAATAGATGTATGGCGAGAAAAGGGAAGGATTTAAGTGAGAGCAGCACGCCATTTCTGTTTTAGTATAAAGACAGAACCGAGGGAGAAGGAGAGGGTTTTCACACCCTTTATCTCAACTATTAGAGTGCGGAAATGAGGCGACAAATAAAAACCATCAAGGCTGAAGCAAAATAAGACAAACGGTGCTGCTGCAGTAGTTAGAATCTACTGGTTAGCTTCATTTTTGGTTGGACAGAAAACACTCTCTTGAGCAACAAAGAACGTGGTAATGAGGGAGGCTTAAAGGATTGAATTAAGTCAGCCACTAAAGGAGGAAAGGTAGTTGAGAAAGAGATAGTAAACAAGAGGAAAGAGGGATCTCGACTTTAATCAGCAGCAAAAAGGGTAAGATTGTTTTTTTTTTAGTTTTGGGATTAACGTAGGTACATTGGTTTAATGTTCTATTGTGTCTTATGATGGAAACCTGTTGGGAACTCATTATTTAGGGGCTGTTTGGAGAATTTCAATAGCAAGAAAAATTGAAGAAAAGCTTGGTATAAGTTTGGCTAGTGGGAGAATTAAAGGTAAAAGGCTTTTCTTTTGTGTAAAGCTTAATGTAAATAAATAGTATAATAAAGTGGGAATAGGACATGATGATATGCGGCTGGAAATTTGGAGGATAATGATGTTATATATGAGATTAAGAATAAGATATTTATATATATATAAAATTGTATATTTATGTCGATGTATGCAACTAATGAAAGATTGATTGTAGTGATGAGCTTATCATGTGTGATATGGATATTAATATTGAAGTATGGATGGTGTAGGTTCTTGGTGGGAACCTTGAATAAATATATATCAAGGAAGAGCTAGAGTTGGGAGACTCTCAAAGGTAAAGGCTTTAAGTAAATGAAATAAATTATAAGAAGGATATAGTATAAATGAATATTTGAGTGAGATATAGTTTGAAAATGTACTATGAATAATTATTAAATGGGCTTTGTGCATTTAAATTATAGAGAAAACTTTCGAGGAGGTGGAGTTGAACAATTGGCTTAAGAGTGCAAAAGTGATATTATCTAGGTAAAGGAATATACAGTAAATGTTTATTAGTCTGCTATGTTGTGTTTGTTCACATTATTATTATTTAATACTTATGGATTTTAAATGCATTCTGGGTTGAATTTCATACTTATCAAACTGAGTTTAAAGTGCAAATAGTCTTGAGATTTGAATTGTGTTGGATTTGTGAATGAATATATTGTTGGTTGGAGTTTTCTGCAGGTTGTTTGGTTGTGGATTATGATGCTGGGTAATGTCCTACCCATGCCGTCATAATGCCAAAATTTTGTTAGAAATTATTAAATAGATTTTTGGTGTTAGTTTAATAATTCCATAATGCATTTAAAATCCCATACACCTTAAGCACTGTTACTAATCATCGAGATAATGTCTTTTTAAATTATGTTTTGTACGATAAGGTTATCAAATCGAGAAGGTTTAATACGATTCATGCCTTCCATACTCAAGATATATAATAAAAGTATTCTTGCACGAATTTTGACGTAAGAGATAGGGGACACTTGGAATTGCCTGTGTGGCACTTAACTCACCTGTGTGGCGTTTATTAAGCCTGTGTGGCATTCACCTGTGTGGCGTTTAAATTATGCCTATGTGGCATTTAGTAAGCCTGTGTGGCAATTATCGTGAAATATCCTGGATGCTTTGTGATCTTCCAAGCATCCGACAAATAGTCGTGACTTGTACCTCAGCTACTAGATGATCATTGGTGCTGGGATGATTCATGTTCATGGATAGAGCCCTGGTATGGGACTGTAACCACTGCTAGCTACAGTGGATGCTTTCATAGAAAGCTTCTTGGTTATTTCCAAATATCCAGGTTATATTACCATATCTTATCAATGAATGTCTGTCTCTTGAAAATACTTTAAATGTGTATTTTCGATTTTATTAATGCGTGAACACAAGTGTTTTATGGCTTATCGAACAATGGCTTATCAACTTTGCATTATTTTTCCATAAAACATATTTAAGCATGAGTTTTGGTGCATATTTAAGCATGAGTTTTGGTGCATTTATTCACACATACACATGCATAAACATAGTAGAATATCTAATATCATTTAGCATATGTTTTCTTATTGGGCATTAGCTCACCCTCCTTCCACCTCAGATTATTTCAAGTAGACTCGGTACGAGTGTGGTGCATCGAGAGTCTTTTTGTTGAGCTGCAGAAAGTTGTATTTTGAACCAAGGTATAATCTTTTGTTCTTTTGTTTATATCCCAGACTAAATTTTTTTGTGTACACAGTGTATAGGATTCGGGATGTAAGCACTAGGAGATATCGAGTCTGTAAACATACTGTGTTATGTAGTTAAGTTGTAATCTCAATATATATATTGAATCAATGGATGTCAAGTATTTCAGATGTTATATTGAGATTTGAAACTTCTACAGGTTGATATGATGATGTACTTAGTAAGGGGATGGATAATAGACCAAAATAGGGGCGAAATTTTTTAGTGTCGTTTTTGACACGTCTTACGAGAAGACTTTAATGGGACTTTAGACCACTAGTCTTAAACAACTATAAGAGTAGGATTCTACTCATTAGGTTTTAGCTACACTGAGTGAGTGACAAACATAGTAAGTAAAAGAAAAAGTTAGCCCGAAAATCTCGACTTTCGAGGGGGTTATAGAATGGTATCAGAGCATAGTTTGTCTAGCCTCGTGTCAGTGTAGATAGGCTAGAATTAGTCTTACATCCCATATAACTGTGTGTGTCTAGATATAAACGGTGAATGGTGCTTTGACACAATAGTAACATGTGTTTTTTGAATAGAATACTATACATGTCTGCGCAAATAGTACTAAACATGTTTATCCTATTTAGGTATATCTGAAATGAAAGGACGGTATAGAAGTGTAAGGAAAGTTGGGAGGAGACGAGAGGAGCTGGCTCCCGAAACACAGACTCCAGAGCCACCGCCACCTCCTCCTCCTCAGCCAGAAACTGATAGAGATCGTATTGCTCGGGTTGAGAGGAACTTGGACACCATGTCCCGAAACATGGATGCCATGTCTACCATGTTCACTCAGTTCATGGCGAGGTTTAATCAAGACCAGGTGGTGCCATCCTTGGCCCCAAGAGTATCACCACCTCCTCCATCAGCTGTACCTCCTCAAGCACCTCCGCCGCCACCACCAAGCACTCAAGCACCCTTGCCACCACAAGTGGATACCCCGCAACCACAATCTGAGCCTCTACAACCACCAGCAAACCCCCCATCATTGACTCCTCCACAGCCCCAAGCAACATCTTCTTCTGCTAGGGACAAAGTTAAGAAGAACATGGAGCTCCTCAAACAATTTCAAAAAATGAGTCTCCCGGTGTTCAAAGGAGTAAAGTATCCAGTGCAAGCAGAGGAGTGGATCCTACAAATGGAGAAGTGATTTAAATTTATGGGTTGTAGTAGTACAGAGAGGGTGTCCTTAGCCACCTTTATGTTGCGATCAGATGCTGAACATTGGTGGATGTCTATTGAGAAAATATTGAGTGCACAATACTTTGAGATTACATGGGAAGGCTTCATACAGTACTTCCAAAATCAATATATTCCAGAGATAGCCCAAAGGAAAAGACAAACAGAATTTTTGAGCTTAACTCAAGGGAGTATGACGGTGGACCAATATGAGGCCAAGTTTACGGCCCTCTCTCGATATGATGCTAATATCTCCCGTAATGAGACTAAAAAGACTCTAATTATTGTGGGATTGAGACTGTCTATTCGGAGTCGGTTGGCAGTATTGGACATTACCACTTACCCGGAAGCCCTTAGAAAAGCCCAACTAGCGGAGCATGATATAGAACTCACACAAAATGAGTATGGCTCCAAGGGAAAGAACTATGAAAGGAGTCAAGGGAAGAGGCCAGACATGGGGAAACATAAGCATAATCATACTCCCTTTAAGAGACAGAGGTTTCCTGACCCTTGACATCAGCCTACTAAACCCACACCATTCCATACCACATCAAAAGCTCAGACTTGTGGGGTATGTGGTAGATTTCATGGGAATAAGCCCTGTCCCATGGTAGCTCGGGTTTGTTGTCACTGCGGGAAGTATGGGCACATGATGAAGGATTGCCCAACACTCACTACCCCACCTCCGGCTCCACCGAAACTAGTTGAAGGACAAAGTAGTCAACAGAAGAAGGTCATAGACAAGGGAAAGAAACCAGTGACACAGGGGCAAGTCTTTGCCTTAGATCGGGAAGCAGCTGACGCTTCTACCGATGTGATCAAGGGTAAACTTCTAATCCATGACTTAGAAGCATTTGTTTAATTGATTCAGGTTCCATACATTCATTCATATCACCTTCATTTGCTAAGAGACTGCATATACAGCCTGAACACTTAGACTACATATTGCATGTTAGTACTCCTATGAAAGAGTCACAAACAACCGACCTAGTATGTAAGAATTGTAAAGTTAAGGTGGGAGGTAGGAATTTAATAGCAGACTTAATTATGTTAAATATGTTTGACTTTGATGTTATTTTAGGCATGGATTGGTTAACAGCTAACCGTGCTAGTGTAGACTGCTATAGAAAGATTGTAACCTTCTCCCTACCTGAACCACTTGTAATACATTTTCAAGGTGAGAAACAAAATATAATTAATATCTTTTGTGAATCTTACTTATGAAAATGTTGCTCTTATGAAGGCTATTTAGCATTCGTTGAGGATAAAAATAAGGAACATCTGGAATTGTCCGAAATACCCATTGCGAGAGACTTTTCTGATGTCTTTCCAGATGATCTACCGGGACTACCACCAGAGCGAGAAACTGAGTTCGCCATTGACCTTCTTCCTGGAACTCAGCCGATCTCCAAGCCTCTGTATAGAATGGCCTTGGTAGAGTTATAAGAATTGAATACACAACTTCAAGAACTTTTAGACAAGGGATTTATACGCCCTAGCGTGTCTCCGTGGGGTGCTTCGGTACTATTTGTGAAGAAGAAGGATGGGAGTATGAGGTTATGTGTAGACTACCGGTTATTAGACAAGGCCACTATAAAGAACAAGTACCCACTACCTAGAATTGATGACTTATTTGATCAGTTGCGAGGTGCAGAGGTATTTTCCAAGATCGATTTGAGATCGGGATACCATCAGTTTAGGATCAGAAGTCAAGATATCCCAAAAACTGCCTTTAGAACACGTTACGACCACTATGAATTCATGGTGATGTCGTTTGGTTTAACGAACGCACCTGTAGCATTCATGAGTTTGATGAATGAAGTCTTTAAGCCGTTTTTGGACAAGTTTGTGATAGTGTTCATCGACGACATCCTAATATATTCTAAGTCTTGTGATGAACATGCTCAACACTTACAGATTGTTTTGTAACACTTAAAGAAAAGAAGCTGTATGCCAAGTTTAGTAAGTGTGAGTTTTGGCTGGAGCATATTTCTTTCTTGGGTCATATTGTGACAAAGGATGGAGTATCCGTGGACCCGTCCAAGGTTGAGGTCGTGGTTAATTAGGAAAGGCCAAAGACCATCACAGAGATCCGAAGTTTCTTGAGCTTAGCGGGGTACTACAGGAGATTTGTTGAAGGATTCTCTAAGATAGCGGCTCCATTAACACGCATTACACGCAAGGAGGTCAAGTTTCAATGGACCGATGCGTGTGAGCGTAGTTTTCAGGAGTTGAAGCAGAAGTTGACCACAGCACCAGTCCTAGTTATCCTGAGTGGATCGAGAGGTTTTACAGTGTATAGTGATGCATCCATTCAGGGTCTAGGTTGTGTGCTAATGCAAAATGGTAGAGTAGTAGCTTATGGTTCTAGACAACTTAAGGACCATGAAAAGAATTACCCTACTCATGATCTTGAGTTGGCGGCCATAGTGTTTGCATTGAAGATTTGGTGCCACTATCTTTATGGAGAAAAGTTTCAAATATTCACAGATCATAAGAGTCTCAAATACTTGTTCTCTCAAAAGGAGTTAAATATGAGACAACAAAGATGGATGGAATTGTTGAAGGACTATGATTGTGAAATCTTATACCATCCCGGTAAAGCGAACAAGGTGGCTGATGCCTTAAGTAGGAAGAACATGGGTTTGGTTTCATACATGATGGTCAAAGAATGGGATTTGATGAAACAGTTTTCTGAGTTGAGTGTGAATGTAAAGCCTTCTGAAGGTTTTCTAATTGCTAGTCTAAGAATAGAACCAAGTATAGTGGAGTAGCTCAGACGAGCACAGAAAGAAGATTCTAGATTAGTGGAAATGGTTAGTCAAGTTGAACAAAGTGAAAGTTCAGAGTATAAGGTACGTGAAGATGGATTACTAAGGTTTAGAGGCCAAATATGTGTCCCTAGTGATGATAACTTAAAGAAGCAGATTATGGATGAAGCTCATAGTTCTAAGTACACCATGCATCCGGGGAGTACAAAGATGTATCAGAATTTGTGCCGAGTGTATTGGTGGTCAGGGATGAAGAAAGATATAGCTGAGTTTGTATCCAGGTGCTTAGTTTGTCAACAAGTGAAAGTTGAACACCAAAGGCCAGCAGGATTTCATCATGGGATTGCCAAGAACCAGAAGGAATCATGATGCGATTTGGGTCATAGTAGATCGATTAACCAAGTCAGCTCATTTTCTTCCCATGAAATCTACTGATTCCTTGAGTGCATTGGCAGACCTTTATGTAAAGGAAATAGTTCGATTACATGGTGTCCCAGCAAGTATTACTTCAGATAGAGACTCAAGATTCACGTCCCGGTTTTGGGAACACTTTCAAGAAGCTTTGGGGTCACAACTCAATTTCAGTACTGCCTTCCATCCTCAAACTGATGGACAATTTGAGAGAACTATATAGACCCTGGAAGATATGTTGAGGGCTTGTACTATTGATTTTAAAGAATCATTGGATGACCATCCACCCTTAGCCGAATTTGCCTACAACAATAGTTATCATGCTAGTATTGGAATGGCACTGTATGAGGCATTGTATGGACGGAGATGTCGATCTCCAATCGGTTGGGAAGAAGTGGGTGATAGAAAGTTGTTTACTCCTGAGCTAGTTGAGCGAGCTTCAAAAGATGTTAGATTAATATGTGAGAGACTCCGAACAGCTCAAAGCCGACAAAAGAGTTATGCGGACACTCGGAGGAGAGAATTGGAATTTGAAGTGGGGGATTGTGTCTTTTTGAAGGTCTCTCCATCAAAGGGTATCATGAGGTTTGGCGCGAAAGGAAAATTAAGTCCTCGATTTATTGGTCCATTTGAGATTTTAGAGAGGGTTGGAGATGTTGCATATCGATTAGCCTTACCGCCACAGCTGTCGAGTGTGCATAATGTCTTCCATATATCCATGTTAAGGAAATACTATCCGGATCCCTCTCACGTGATAGCATATGAACCACTCGAGATTATAGAGGACTTAAGTTATGTAGAGGGGCCAATCAGAATTGTAGATAAAAAGGAGAAAGTGTTGATATCAAAGACTATTCCTCTAGTAAAGGTTCTTTGGCAGCATCACTCATCTGAAGAAGCTACTTGGGAACTTGAGAGCTTAATGAAGGAGAAGTACCCCTACCAATTCCAACCGAGCATGGAAAATTTGGAGGACCAAATTTCTTAATGTGGGTGGAATGTAATAACTGAAAATTTTCTCTAATCTTACATTAGTTGTGTACTATTTAATATTCATAATAAATAAAAAATACATATAAATAAAATAAAATAAAATAAATATTTTTGGAATAGCATTATGTTATAACTTAACTATGCTATGAACACTTAACTATATATATATATATAGAGATAGAGAGAGAGAGAGAGAGAGAGAGAGAGAGAGAGAGAGAGAGTTGGCAAAGAAAAGTCAACATAAAAATAATAATATTTGTAGAATTGATGGAAGAAAAGTGCAGCAAACCATAAAAAATATATATATATATACACAAAAAGACAAAAATGAGGCTAAAACATAAAATAATAAGAATTGTTAGTAGCTTATCAGAGAAGCTAAATTTTCACCTACCTCCACTAACATTCTCATCTATCGATTGAAGAAACTTGAGAAGGAAAAGGAAGCTTCAATCTCAGCAGCCAGTAGGACAAGGGAAGATCTCTTCGGATAACTATGGAGGTGTGCAAAAAGATGGAAATGGGCTGGAGATCAATAAGGAGTATTTGAGAATAGATGTGTGGCGAGAAAAGGGAAGGATTGAAGTGAGAGTAGCACGCCATTTCTGTTTTAGGATAGAGACAGAACCGAGGGAGAAGGAGAGGGTTTTCACACCCTTTATCCCAACTATTAGAGTGCGGAAATGAGGCGACAATTAAAGACCATCAAGGCTAAAGCAAAATAAGACAAACGGTGCTGCTGCAGTAGTTAGAATCTACTGGTTAGCTTCATTTTTGGTTGGACAGAAAACACTCCCTCGAGCAACAAAGAACGTGGTAATGAGGGAGGCTTAAAGGATTGAATTAAGTCAGCCACTAAAGGAGGAAAGGTAGCTGAGAAAGAGATAGTAAACAAGAGGAAAGAAGGATCTCGACTTTAACCAGCAGCAAAAAAGGTAAGATTATTTTTTTTTAGTTTTTGGATTAACGTAGGTACATTGGTTTAATGTTATATTGTGTCTTATGATGGAAACCTACTGGGAACTCATTGTTTAGGGGCTGTTTGGAGAATTTCAATAGCAAGAAAAATTGAAGAAAAGCTTCGTGTAAGTTTGGCTAGTGGGAGAATTAAAGGTAAAAGGCTTTTCTTTTGTGTAAAGCTTAATGTAAATAAATAGTATAATAAAGTGGGAATAGGACATGATCATAGGCGGCTGGAAATTTGAAGGATAATGATGTTATATATGGGATTAAGAATAAGATATATATATATATATATAATTGTATATTTATGTCGATGTATGCAACTAATGAAAGATTGATTGTAGTGATGAGCTTATCATGTGTGATATGGATATTAATATTGAAGTATGGATGGTGTAGGTTCTTGGTGGGAACCTTGAATAAATATATATCAAGGAAGAGCTAGAGTTGGGAGACTCTCAAAGGTCAAGGCTTTAAGTAAATGAAATAAATTATAAGAAGGATATAGTATAAATAAATATTTGAGTGAGATATAGTTTGAAAATATACTATGAATAATTATTAAATGGGCTTTGTGCATTTAAATTATAGAGAAAACTTCCCAGGAGGTGGAGTTGAACAATTGGCTTAAGAGTGCAAAAGTGATATTATCTAGGTAAGGGAATATACGGTAAATGTTTATTAGTCTGCTATGTTGTGTATGTTCAAATTATTGTTATTTATTACTTATGGATTTTAAATGCATTATGGGTTGAATTTCATACTTATTGAACTGAGTTTAAAGTGCAAATAGTCTTGAGATTTGAACTGTGTTGGATTTGTGAATGAATGTACTGTTGGTTGGAGTTTTTTACAGGTTGTTTGGCTGTGGATTATGATGCTGGGTAGTGTCCTACCCATGCCGTCATAATGCCGAAATTTTGTTAGAAATTATTAAATAGATTTTTGGTGTTAGTTTAATAATTCCATAATGCATTTAAAATCCCATACACCTTAAGCATTATTACTAATCATCGAGATAATGTCTTTTTAAAATATGTTTTGTACGATGAGGTTATCAAATCGAGAAGGTTTAATATGATTCATGCCTTCCATACTCAAGATATATAATAAAAGTATTCTTGCACGAATTTTGACGTAAGAGACAAAGGACACTTGGAATTGCCTGTGTGGCACTTAACTCACCTGTGTGGTGTTTACTAAGCCTGTGTGGCGTTTACTAAGCCTGTGTGGCACTCGCCTATGTGGTGTTTATTAAGCCTGTGTGGAATTCGCCTGTGTAGCGTTTATTAAGCCTGTGTGGCGTTTAAATTATGCCTATGTGGCATTTAGTAAGCCTGTGTGGCAATTTTCGTGAAATATCCTGGATGCTTTGTGATCTTCCAGGCGTCTGACAAATAGTTGTGACTTGTACCTCAGCTACTAGATGATCACTGGTGCTGGGATGATTCATGATCATGGATAGAGCCCTGGTATGGGACTGTAACCACTGCTAGCTACAGTGGATGCTTTTATAGAAAGCTTATCGGTTATTTCCAAAGATCCCGGTTATATTACCATATCTTATCAATGAATGTTTGTCTCTTGAAAATACTTTAAATGTGTATTTTCGATTTTATAAATGCGTGAACACAAGTGTTTTATGGCTTATAGAACAATGGCTTATCAACTTTGCATTATTTTTCCATAAAACATATTTAAGCATGAGTTTTGGCGCATTTATTCACGCATGCACATGCATAAACATAATAGAATATCTAATATCATTTAGCGTATGTTTTCTTACTGGGCATTAGCTCACCCCCCCTTCCACCTCAGATTATTTCAAGTAGACTCGGCACGAGTGTGGTGCATCGAGAGTCATTTTGTTGAGCTACAGAAAGTTGTATTTTGAACCAAGGTATAATCTTTTGTTCTTTTGTTTATATCCCAGACTAAATTCTTTTGTGTACACAGTGTATAGGATTCGGGATGTAAGTACTAGGAGATATCGAGTCTGTAAACATACTATGTTATGTAGTTAAGTTGTAATCTCGATATATACATATATATTGAATCAATGGATGTCAAGTATTTCAGATGTTATATTGAGATTTGAAACTTCTACAGGTTGATATGATGATGTACTTAGTAGGGGGATGGATAATAGACCAAATAGGGGCGAAATTTTTTAGTGTCATTTTCGACACGTCTTACGAGAAGACTTTAATGGGACCTTAGACAACTAGTCTTAAACAACTATATGAGTAGGATTCTACTCATTAGGTTTTAGCTACACTGAGCGAGTGACAAACATAGTAAGTAAGGAAAAAGTTAGCCCAAAAATCTCAACTTCCGAGGGCGTTACACTTTTATCCTTCTCCTTTCTTCCTTGGCCGGTTGCGATACCGATGCCAGCCAACCTTTCCTCTCCTCTGTGGCCGGCGACAATTGGTTTTCCTCTCTCTCTTTTTTTTCTTCTTTCTTTCCAATCTACTCTTTTTCTTCACTCTCCTTTGCTTTCCTTTCTTGGTTGACAGTTTCGCTCTTTCTCTTCACCGCCAGTTGCTTCCCTTTCTTGGTCGGCTCGCTTCGCTCAGCCTTCCCTTCTTCTCTCTTTTTTTTTTCCTCTTAATTGGGTCTGCATGCAGCAAGCTTCCCGTGCAAGCTTGCTGAAATTTCTCTTTTATTTATTTATTTTTTATATTTAATATAAATATATTTTCTATTCACACTATATAAATATACTTTATATTAACAATTTATATATATATATATATTCTTAAAACATCTATTTATCCTTTATTATTATTATTATTATTATTATTATTATTATTATTATTATTATTATTATTATTATTATTATATACTTTAATTCAAAATAATATTTATTGCTTTTATATATTTACGTATATATTTGTACATATATATAACACAATTTTATTTCTTTAAATTTTTAATTCCTTAATACGAAAATAAATTTCGTACTTATTAATTCTCCAATTTATCAACTCAAATATTTTAATCTCATAATAAATATATTTATTTATTCTTACTTTATCTATTAACATTAGAAGTTGAATTTATATATCCCTAATTCTAAAAATGGAAGAATTCTCAGCTATCACAAAATAATAATATTTTTTAGTAAAATAATAATTAATTATATTGATAATAGTACTTAGCAATAAAATTAAATATTAACATATCAAAATTATAATAAATGATATTTTTTAAAATATATAATATATTCAATCAATTATTATACAAATTTAAATTAAATAATATTATAATATTGTAGTTTAATATAATTTATATTTAATTGCTTTTTACGTTTTTAACTTTTCTACATTAAATAAATATATTAATTTTAAAATATTTATTTGTTATTTAAATAATAATTTATATTAAATTTTAATATATTTTATTTAAAAAATTAATTTATTTTATTATATATTTTTATTATGAAAATATTAATATTATATTAATATATAAACACTGTTTACTTACTCATGAACAGTATTAGAAATGAAAACATATTTTCAAAAACAATAGAAACAAAAATTTCTTGTTTCTATCAATTTTGAAAATTCTTGTTTTCATTTTCATTTTCATTTTTTGAAAATAGAAACATGTTACTAAACATGTTTTATATTGCTGTTTTAAAAACAATGAAAACAAAAACAAAAAACAAAAGCAGTGTCAAACGACACCTAAATAATACATTATTTTGTGATGAAAAAAAGAAAATATGTTAAAAAAATTATGTATTTATGTTATGTTTATTTCATATTATATTTGTGATATGTCATGATATCAAATTTATTTAAATATTTGTTAAATTTTTATTATTGTTTTTTTTATATAATTTTGTATCATGTCATAGCATGTATTAGTAAATTAATTTCTATTTTTTACAAAAAAAAATCAATGATTAGATTCTAGAGTTATTTGTTTTAAAATCATAATCATTGTTTTAGGATTCTTTTTAACTAAAATGAAAGGCAAATGTATTTTTATATTTTCTGAAGTTATTTGTTGGGGTGTTTCCTTGTGAACATCGACAAACAAGGCCTAAATTCACCTTGACTTGGGCCTCCGTTTCTCTGTAAAGTTCTTGATTTTCACATTTTTCATCAAATTGGTAAATCACCATAGCCGAAGCAATATTGTTCAGAAAACTCTCAAGCTATGAAATCAATAATTTCCAGGATTTCCCATTGTCTGTCTTTATCTCACAAAGACAAAGCAATAATCTTTTGTTCATTCTCTTCACAAAACCAAACTCATAAACATTTCCTTCAGAAAACGTTTTTCAAACCAAACAACAAAGACAGTCTCATCAATCAATTACACGATTTATGCAGCCAAAAACGCTTAAAAGAAGCAATTCAAATCCTGAATCTAATTGAAAAACCTCCAGCTTCTATTTACTCAACTCTCATTCAGCTTTGCTGCCAAAACAGAGCACTGAACGAGGGTAAAATCGTCTACCAGCACATGAAATTTTCTGGGTTTTCACCCGGGGTAGTTATTCGTAACCGCCTTTTGGATATGTATGCGAAATGTGGGAGCTTGTTAGATGCCCAGAAATTGTTCGATGAAATGAGTGAAAAGGATTTGTGTTCTTGGAATACTTTGATATCTGGGTATGGTAAGATGGGAATGCTTAAAGAAGCGAAGAAGTTGTTTGATGAAATGCCCGAAAGAGATAATTTCTCGTGGACCGCAATGATTTCGGGTTATGTTCGTTTTGATCAGCCTAATGAAGCTTTAGAGTTGTATAGAATGAAGGAAATGAGCTTGCTTTCAAAGTTGAATAAATTTACCGTGTCTAGCGCATTAGCTGCTTCTGCTGCTATGGGGTGTTTAATTATAGGGAAGGAGATTCATGGTCGAATAACACGAGCCGGGTTGGATTTAGATGATGTTGTTTGGAGTGCTTTAATGGATATGTATGGGAAATGTGGGAGCATAGAGGAAGCAAGGTCGGTTTTTGATAAAATGGTGGATATAGATATTGTTGCCTGGACTGCAATGATAGATAGGTATTTTAAGGATGGGAGGTGGGAAGAAGGGTTTAAATTGTTCTCGCAGTTGATGAAATCAGGCTTAAGGCCTAATGAGTTTACTTTTGCTGGGATTTTGAATGCTTGTGCTGATAATGCTGCCGAGGAAATAGGAAAGCAGGTTCATGGATACATGACAAGGATTGATTTCAATCCGTTTTCTTTTGCTGCTAGTGCTCTTGTTCATATGTACTCCAAATGTGGAAATGTTGAGAATGCGAAAAGGGTGTTTAAAGGGATGCCTCGGCCTGATTTAGTTTCGTGGACTTCTTTGATCACTGGTTATGCTCAGAACGGCCAGCCTGATGAGGCTTTGGAGTACTTTGAATTATTACTTAAATCAAGTACGGAACCTGATCACATTACTTTTGTTGGGGTTCTTTCTGCTTGTACACATGCTGGATTAGTTGATAGAGGGTTAGAATATTTCCACTCAATAAAGGAAAGACATGGATTAACTCATACTGCTGATCATTATGCTTGTATAATTGATTTATTGGCTCGCTCTGGCCGATTTCAGGAAGCTGAGAATATCATTAATACGATGCCCATGAAACCAGATAAATTTTTGTGGGCTTCCTTACTCGGAGGTTGTAGAATTCATGGAAACCTTGAACTGGCAGAAAGAGCAGCTGAAGCATTGTTTGAGATAGAACCTGAAAATCCAGCAACCTATGTTACTATGGCGAACATATATGCAACTGCTGGTAGGTGGGATGAAGTAGCCAAGATCAGAAAGTCAATGGATGACAGAAGGGTGGTAAAGAAACCTGGTTTGAGCTGGATTGAGGTCAAGAGAGAGCTACATGTTTTCTTAGTTGGAGATACTTGTCACCCAAAGTCCAAGGAAATACATGAGTTCTTGGGCAAGCTTTCAAAGCGAATGAGGGAAGAAGGGTATGTCCCCAACACCAATTTTGTGCTGCATGATGTGGAGGAGGAGCAGAAGGAGCAAAATCTTTCATATCACAGTGAGAAGTTAGCAGTTGCATTTGGAATTATTGCCACTCCTCCAGGAACACCAATCAAGGTTTTCAAGAATTTAAGAACATGTGTAGATTGCCATAACGCTATTAAATATATCTCAAAGATTGTTAACAGAAAAATAACTGTAAGGGATTCAAATCGGTTCCATTGCTTTGAGGGTGGAAACTGTTCTTGTAGAGACTATTGGTGATTTAGACAAAAACTTCTTCAGACATTTTCACCAGGCTACAAATGCTGCTGCATTTCAAGGCAATTATTGACCATGGAAAGTCCTTTGCTTATACAATAGAAGAGAGAATGTTAACTGGTGGCATATTGAAGCTGATTAGGTATTCCAGCTTCAAGAATGCAGTCATGTTTCCTAAATATGTTGTTTCACCAAGTGAATATACGTTCCAAGGTAAGTATTTTGATGATTAACAAGGATCATATTTGACTGAGGTACCTCCTGGCGCCATCTATTTTTTTGTTTCCTGATTATTTTATGGAACTTGAGTTGTACATGCACCGAATTACGTTGGCAGTTTAGCTTCGTTAATTTCCTTTAATGACGAGGAGATATTTATCTGAGAGATTCCTTCAAGAGACGATGCAGTTTTAAGTTTCCCTGATATGCCTGTACCTCTTCCATAGTTCTGCCAAATGGAGCTCAGCAAGGATATGAACTAGTTATGTTGCGTTGTTCAGCTGCACAAGGAAATTAACCACATCATCTTTGAATATGCCCCCAGTTCTTGATAAGTTTCTTTATTTCCATAGCCACCAATAAGAGTGAGTTGCCGTAATTCATAGATGGACTTGAGATTGGTGGCCATATCATATGCCTGTAGAAAAGCCCAGTGTTGCTCTCCGGTTGCAGTTCTAAGAGCATTGTTCCTAGCACCGGCTGCTATTGTCACATCAGGTTAAAGCTTCTGGTCGGAAAACTCTGATTCTTCACGTGATAAATTATTTAGGGAGGGTAGCATTATAGGTATTCTTTGAAGATGGAAATAATATCTCAGTATTGACCTGGTTTATAATTTGTTGGGGACTATATGAAGTCTTCCTCTTCAGTTATGATTTTACTTAAAACTGTTATGCCTGCAAACCTAGAAACAGTTGTGTAATCTCTCTAGTAAGCAAATTGTTGTCGTGGAAGTTAGCTTGATTTTTTATTTCGGAATTACGTTTTCATATACATTGATCAGGTCAGAGCAATTCCATCTTCCGGGGTAGAAAAAATAAAGTACACCAGTTAGATTTCTCTGCTGTAAAACTGTTGCATGAGCTAATATTTGTTAAATCGGCCTTTTCCTTTAAGGTATTTCCTGCTTGGGTTTGATAAAATTCAAGAGAACATAAACATAAACTGAACAAGTAGAAAGGAAAAGAAATATCATTCTTATACACTTGATATAATGTTGTTTACATCTCTATTTCTACTGAAAACCAGTTATTGTACTTACATTGAAGTTAACCTCTACATTCATACACAGCATATCTTATTCACTTCTTTTTAGATCTAGCAATTCGTGTATAAAATTTGTGTTTGTATAATACAAAACACGAAAATTTCGTATGTCAAAAGTTTTTTGTAATTCTTTGGTAACTCCATCTGGGAATCCTCATAACCAGTCCCAGATAAAGAAAGATCCAACCAGATAGAGACCGGACAATTCTCTGTAATTCACCAGCTGCGTCTGAAACCTTATAACGACTTCGATTAAAGCTTCTGCGGCTAGCGTTCATTTTACCTATTATAATTCTGTCCAGCCTCTTAGCAAGATCCTTCAACTGAACTTGAAGTCGCGTAGTATTCTTGTATTGATCTATGGGCAGATTTACACGGAAAAAGTTGCGAAGAGAAGCATCCAATCTCAAGAGCTCTTTGAAGTATTTCCGCCTCTTGCAGAAGTTCCACCAAGCCACCCTGGAACATTTCTCAACGGTCTCCTTTGCTTGAGCCAATTGCTCCGACAACATGTGAAGTTCATCATTTTGCAAGCCATTTGACTCCCTCAATTGACATATCTCACTGATCCTCGGAGAGGCAGCTTCGAGGGTGGATTTGAGATCGTCGAGAATGGCTTCAAATCTAATATCTATCTCTCTTTCGCGTTCAATGACTCTCGACAATTCTTGAATTGCAGCTCCTAAAACTGTCTCCAAAGCCATTTGGAACTGGTTTTTCCATTGGAAACTGTTTTCGCTTTTTATAATGGGAAATGAATCCATTTTCAAATCCAGGAAGTTACTCTGCAGCCTCAATGAAATTTACTGGACCTTTTCCAAGGGAAACCTTTTCCACGCACACATAGCTTCAACAGTCTAGAAGCCAACATAGGAGACTCGATCCACCCTTCTGATATCCTGGACTCTGGTGTCAAGACGCGCTGTGATTGCCAAGTGTGTTCCGTAAGTTTCCCGTCTAAAATCGCATAATTACTCGGCTTAAGTCTTGAGTATGCGACACAAGACCAGGCCTATGCCAGTTCATTATTCCAACTCCTAACATCATGTAGAAGGTAGACCATGGCTGAAGCTCTAGGAGTACAAAGGACGACTCCTTTCGATTTAATGAAAATGACTTCCCAACAACAATTTTTGAAAAATGTTTAATTTTTTGTTGTTTGGACAAATAGCCCAAGCCTTTTTTAAGTCAAAGGAGCCATGGTCAGAGGATACCCTGCCTCGTGCATGCGTGGAACAGTCTAAAGACCAACCTTTTGCAGGATCCAGAATTTTGCATGCGAAGAAAAGGGCTATTGCTAATAACTAGGATTATTATTATAATTTTAAGGTGAAAGAGATTTTAGTTTTTCTAAATATTATTAACTTATTTAATATGGCTAATAATTAATATATCTTATTTGGTCTATTATATTATATAAATAACTTGTGAATATTTAATTTCCACTACAATGCTATGAAGGTGTCTAAAAAGAGTATAATTAATTTAGTCATCAGTTTATAATAAATTATAGCAGTTGCCTCTTGTTGAAGTTGATCAATCTTTTCATTTCACTCAATCACTCATGCATAAAATAAGTATTTGAAGCACAAAATGACTGAGGTCTGAGTTAAAGATTCGTTTCACTTGTAATAAAATTCTAGAAACAGGTCTATAACCATGGATGTCTATTGTTCTTTGTTGAAAAACCCCATACACCATGATTTTATGTAATCCTCACAAACAATTCACCTTTGATAACTTGTTCATTTATTTTGTGTTTATTTCACATAAAATATGAAAATTATTATGTCCTCGTTCATGTAATCAATACACTAAACCCAAAACAATTTTTTATACGCAAAACATATGCACAATGAAGTTCATTTTCTTATAATTAATTAAATAATGTTTGCAACAAATTTTCTAAATCATTTTCAACTTGCAAACATAAAGGCCAAATTTAATTAACTACTGATTAAAAGACCAAATCTGTTGATGATCAGACGAGCTCATCATGATTTTGATGATCAAACCAAATATGCCTGAGTTTTGGAGGCAAGAGCGACGATCAGTACATATATATCAGTTCTGTTTCTTTGATTTCTTCTTCTTCGTCTCCTCTTTCACAGCGTTGTTCTTCGCTGTGTTTCTTAGCTTCCCCTCAACCATCTCGTAGACGCTTCCCACCACCATCCTGCCAAAAGGCTTTACTCGATCCACGTGCTTCTCCAAAATCACAGGCACTGTTGTACCCATCATTAATCCTGCAACGACCACGACGACAGAAAATTTTATCATTGCAATTAATTTAAATTTCTTTAGGCTTCAGCCTTTAATTTCTTCCCAACTGTAGACATCTTCAACAATAAAAGTGAAAGCTATAAGGGTTAGTTTAGATTGAGGTTGAAATTAGTACACGTGAAATGGAAAAAGATAAAATGATTAATAAAGATATATGTTTTTAAATAAAATAATAAAATATTATAATTAAAGAAAAAAATAATTTTACCCAAAGATTATCTCGCACTTAAGATGTGTACCACCTATTAAGCGAGTACCAACCAAATAAAAACAATGAAAAAGAATGTCGGAATTGGGTCTTGAGCATCTGAGCAAGCATCGAAAGTACAATTTCGACGCTCTCTCTTCTTGGTCTTGTTTTGCAAGTGTGAAAGGTTGTTTAGAAGTCAATTTGAGACCGATAAGTCAAGTACAAATTTGATTTTAATTTTTTTATTATTTTATTAAAAAATATATATTTTTAATTTTTTTCAATTTCGCTTGAATCAATCGTGTTCATCCAAACTAACCAAAGGGACCTACCAAACAGTTATTATTACCTTTACAAAGCGTTGGCAGATCAAAGAAGCTTCCGACGTAGGAGACAATGAGTAGAAAGGCAACCGTTTGTGGAAATACAAACCATTCTCCCTCAGCATCCGTCACATGAATTATCCATCTCATTACTTTATCAGTCAGTTCCCAACAAGCGTTTGCAGTCTCCATTGCAACCTGCTCTCGGATACTTTCCAATCTCGGCTTGGTTGCTTCTCCTCTGAGATATACACTTTCCAAATCATGTACGCTTATTAAGATGAAATAAGTGGGATTAATTAAACTTAACATGGGATTGAAACTACTCACTTGTCAAGAAACCGATTTACATATCTCCAAATGAACAGTGAAGTAACAATGAAAATGGCCACCCATGAAGCAATGGTGAGAAAGTTGTATTCATATACTTGCTGCAAAACCCACGTTGCTGTTGAGGTGAAGAGAAGCGATCCGCTCAGCTTTTTACTCTTCCACATGGCTATATCGTTTACAATCTCTGCAAAAAAACAAACGCGTCAGCGTAAAAGAGGGATAACAAGGTGAAAATAGACTTTTCATAGCTTTTAAAGTAGATGTAAAATGCAAATATATTGCTATTAAAACTTCTTTCGCAACTATTTTTAACTTTGTTGTTAAAAAATTCATGCAACGACTTTCATAATCGTTGCAAAAAAGTGTTTATTGCGATGATTTTTTTTCTCCTTTATTGCAAAAAGTTAAGAGATCAAAAACTGACCTGCAGGCTGGGACCGAGCAATCTTGGATCGGATCAGATCAGAAATAATACCACCAGTATTCTTTGCACCTGAATGAAAATATTCAAGTATAATAGGAAAGAAAATCGAAAGCATCAGCTTCAGTTCATCAAAAGCATCCAGAATTTTCCTAGTATCCCCCAATATCATAACAGGAAAGAATACTTGCAACGTTGTTCGAATAGAATTATCCACTTCAATGAGCTCTTTGGCGATCTTGTACTTCTGGTAATAGTTCCAGGAGTTTACCCCGGAGCATGTATCAACAGTTTCCTTGGCTTGCTTCAACAGATCCAACAGCCTCTCAATCTCCTGGGAATCTGTCGACCGACTTATCTCATTGATCCTGGGTGTGATCCAGTTAACCGTGTCGTTGAGGTGATCGAGAAGGGGCTTAAATCTTTTGGCTGTCTTTCTTACATTTGAAATTGCACCCAATAATTTCTGAACTGTGATTCCCAAAGCAATTGATACCAGCATCACGAAATACGCCCCGAACTACTACTTTTACAAATTAATGGAACTAGATTTTCCTTTACATAACTTGTAAGGATAAGTTAAACCTGTATTTATGGTTAGGTACGTTAATCGCAAACAAGATTGCTGCTTCTTGGAATCTGCCCAGACTGAATATTGTAAGTTGACTTGACCTGACCTAATGAATAAATCTGGTAATTCGTGTTTTAAATTTGTTTGTAAAATCGTGTTAGTATAATGTAAAATACAAAAATTTTGTGTCAAAATTCGTATTGATATAGAAAACAGAAAATTTTATTTTTAGTTTTTACAATATTGATATAAAATTTTTACTTAATTTTAATCTGTGTCACATCGTATTTTATATTCGTATCGTTTTCGTATCGTATATAAAATTATCAGGTTTATTTATGAATTATTTTACTGTATCTGCTAGGAAACCTTACTCTTTATATTTAATTTCAGCTCGGACTTGCAACTTTCTGTAGTCATCCGATGCAAGTCTACCATAACTTATATGAAAATGGAAGACAACAACCGCAGGATCATATTTATAAAAATTGTGGAAGTACGCGCTTTCATCTTGACCACGTTTTTGGACAACATTTTCCCAACATTTATCCTTCGATTGATTGCTCCCTTTTGTTTGTTTCTGGCTGAAATGATCATTTCAACTCCCTGTCGTTTTGGGTTATGTTTCTCTCTTGTATATAATAATTTCTCGAGGGTTGGGACTTGGCGATATTCATGAAGGCGAAGACTGTTACTTAGTTAAGCAGGAAAGAAATGAAGGAAAAAAAATCATTGTATAACTAAACTACTTAGCCAAAGTTAGTATTAGAGGTGCTTATTGGGCCGGGTTGACTCGACCTGGTTCGCAACCGGATCGGGTCAATCCGGCCCAGAGTTCGAACCGGTACTGTACCGGTTCGGAACCGGCCCAGCCCGGTTTTAAATTTTCATCGGCTCATAACCGGACCGGTTCGAACCGGTCCGGTTAAAAAAATAAAAAAAAAAGACAGCAGACTACAGTTGCACTGCAGTGCAACTGCAGTCTGCCGCAGAGGCAAGTCTGTGACTTGCCTCTGCGTTTTGATGGGCAACGGCCAAATCAATCTTTTTTTTTTTAAATTTTTTTTATTTTTTAATTTTAATTAAATTAAAAAAAAAAAGAGGCTTGACTGCCACTGCGCACTGCGCAGTGGCAGCCTAGCCTCTTGGCTATGCAGAGCAGAGGCAAGTCACAGACTTGCCTAAGCTCTGCCTCTATGTTTGATGGGCAACGGCCAAATCAATCTTTTTTTTTTAAATTTTTTTTATTCTAATTTTTTTCCTATAAATACCTTTATAATCTTCTATTTTCATTTACATTTCTTCTATATTTTCTTTCAAATCTACTATCTATATTCATCTACTCTTATTCTCTTCACTTACATACTCTCTCAATACTCACTCAAACTCTCTCAAATTCACTTAAATTCCCTTATTCTAAATTTATAATATCATCATTTCCTTTCTAAATTTCATTTTTCTTTTTATTTTATAATTTTACAAATTTTACTTTTAATTTTCAAATTCTAATATATTATATATATTCCTTATTCCAAATTTATAATATCATCATTTTCTTTATAAATTTCATTTTTCGAGGGTTATGTTTCTCTCTTGTATATAATAATTTCTCGAGGGTTGGGACTTGGCGATATTCATGAAGGCGAAGACTGTTACTTAGTTAAGCAGGAAAGAAATGAAGGAAAAAAAATCATTGTATAACTAAACTACTTAGCCAAAGTTAGTATTAGAGGTGCTTATTGGGCCGGGTTGACCCGATCCGGTTCGCAACCGGATTGGGTCAATCCAGCCCAGAGTTCGAACCGGTACTGTACCGGTTCGGAACCGGTACTGTACCGGTTCGGAACCGGTACTGTACCGGTTCGGAACCGGCCCAACCCAGTTTTAAATTTTCATCGGCTCATAACCGGACCGTTCGAACCGGTCCGGTTAAAAAAATAAAAAAAAAAGACTGCAGACTATAGTTGCACTGCAGTGCAACTGCAGTCTGCCGCAGAGGCAAGTTTGTGACTTGCCTTTGCGTTTTGATGGGCAACGGCCAAATCAATCTTTATTTTTTTAAAATTTTTTTTATTTTTTTAATTTTAATTAAATTAAAAAAAAAAGAGGCTTGACTGCCACTGCGCAGCCTAGCCTCTTGGCTATGCAGAGCAGAGGCAAGTCACAGACTTGCCTATGCTCTGCCTCTATGTTTGATGGGCAACGGCCAAATCAATCTTTTTTTTTTAATTTTTTTTTATTTTTTTATTCTAATTTTTTTCCTATAAATACCTCTATAATCTTCTATTTTCATTTATATTTCTTCTATATTTTCTTTCAATTCTACTATCTATATTCATCTACTCTTATCTCTTCACTTACATACTCTCTCAATACTCACTCAAACTCTCTCAAATTCACTTAAATTCCCTTATTCTAAATTTATAAAATCATCATTTTCTTTATAAATTTCATTTTTCTTTTTATTTTATAATTTTACAAATTTTACTTTTAATTTTCAAGTTTCAATTTTCAAATTCCAATATATTATATATAATACATCTATTTTTTTAATTTTTAACATATATTTATTTTCAAAAAAATATAAAAATGTCAAATTTCTTTCGTCGTTCATGCTCTGTTTCTCGACCTTTTGGTTCCACTGAAATTCCTAGTTTGGGTGACGAATCATTTAATGAAATCGAACCCGATATTCATCCGGAGGAGGAGCTTCCTTTGGCGGCGCCATCGGTTGGTCGTGGTCAACGTGGAGGTCATGCTCAACACAATCATCAGCTGCCACCACTGCTGCTACATCATCAAGGCCGAAGTTTAGTCGAAAAAAAACGAGAGCAGGGTATGGGAGTATTTCGATATTGTAGCAAAAGAAGGTGAGACGAATAAATATTGTGCTATCTGTAAATTGTGCCAAGGCGTTTACTCTTATAAGTCCGGTGGAGGTGCTGGCGGTACAGGTACGTATAAAAGACATTTAATTATTGCACATAAAATTAATCCTGATGCCGAAGAAGATGAAATTTTAGAAGGTAAACAATCTCAAATTAATACACGTGATGGTGGAAAAAATTTTATTTTTGATAATGTTCAAGCTAGACGTGGTTTAGTTAGATTTGTAATTAGGACTGAACAACCATTCACAATTTGTGAAAAATTAGGATATTTAGAATTTGTTTGTAACTATTTACAACCCGCATATAAATCTATTTCTAGACATACATTAAAAAGAGATTGCATGGATATGTTTAAAGAATATAGACAAGCTTTAATTGATAAACTTAGTAATATTTCATCTAGGGTTAGTTTAACTAGTGATATATGGACTAGTAATAATGGTATAAGTTATCTTATTATAACTTGTCATTGGATAGATGAAGATTGGTCCATGCAAAAACGAATTTTATCTTTAGATGTAATAGAAGAAGCACATAATTCATATACTATTCATAAATATATTACTAAAGTTTGTAAATTATATGGACTAGAAAATAATAAAGTTTTTGCTATTACTTTTGATAATGCTTCCAGTAATACTGCAGCTATTCCTCATTTAATTAAAAGTTTAAACCCTGTTATGCAAGGCATATTTTTTCATGCAAGATGTGCATGTCATATTATAAATTTATGTGTTCAAAGTGGTTTTAGTTCTAGGTTTACTGGTACTGGCATAGGTCCAATTGATAAAATTAAAATTTTAGCAAAATGGATTCGCACACCAAGTAATAAACGTGAATGGAAGCAAATTTGTATAACAAATAATATACCTGTTAAAGCATTTCCACTTCCCGTTGAAACAAGATGGAATTCACTTCATCGTTTGCTTTCTTCTATTTTACCTTATAAAGAACTTGTTACTCCTTTTTATAACAATTATACAAGTAGCACACATTTAGTACTTTTTGAAGAAGATTGGACTTTTATTGAATATTGTGTTGATTTATTATCTACTTTTAAAGATGCAACCGAAAGATTTTCAACTCAAATTTATCCAACTACACCGTATTTTGTTCCTATTATCTACACAATGTTTGACAAATTTGTAAAATTTAGGAATCATGAAACTTTAAGTTCTTTTGTATATGATATGGAGGAAAAATTTAAAAAATATTGGGAAATAATTCCTCCTATTAATTGTATTGCAACTTTACTAGATCCTAGTCAAGGTGAGGTAAATATAGAAATTTTTTTTGATTGTTATAAAGAATTTCTTGGTCTTGATTCTATTGAGGATCAAAAGTCCTCAATTAACAATCTCTTTTTCGAGAATTGTTTAATGTTTATGAAACAGAAAGGGAGCAATTCAACTTTAATCGAGAAGAAGAAGATTCATACGAAGAAACCGAAAGTAGCAAAAAAGGAAAAGGAATTTTAAACGCAATTAAGGAAGCAGCAAAGAAGAGAATGAAGCTAAAAGGAAAAGCGAGCGGATCGGGATCGGGATCGGGATCAACAACTCGACGAAGTTCTAGCTTCAATGAGCTAGGGTTTTTCTTAAGTCAAGATTTTTCTGTAGATGATAACTTTGATCTTCTCCAATGGTGGAAAGAAAACCAAAAACAATTTCCAGTTTTAGCTTCCATGGCCCGAGATGTTTTTGCGATGCAATTTTCTTCTGTTGCTTCGGAATCCGCATTCTCGACGTGTAAAAGAATTATTGGAGACCATCGAACCACTCTTAATCCGGATTCATCGTGCATGTTAACATGCCTTAAAGATTGGTTTGATGTGGAATCGCACAATGTCGAACTTGGAATGACTAATGAATTTGCTGATAATAATTCAGAAGAGGAGGAAGAAATTTCCAAGGCAATCTGTATAAATTATGAAGAGTAGAGAATAATCTTTTTTTTTTGTAAATTGTATGTAAAATTGTAAATAAGTTTAGTCATAGTGAATATTTTTATGGACTACGGTCCCGTGGTTTTTACCCTTCTAACTTTTGAAGGGGTTTTCCACGTAAAAAATCTTTGGTCTCCTACTCTCTCCTTTTTCTCCTTTGTTGTTGTTGTTGTTGTTGTTGTTATTATTATTATTATTATTATTATTATTATTATTATTATTATTATTATTATTATTATTACATACCAAATTAATTAATGTTATACTTATCTATGTTTAAAATAAATAAATATTTAAAATACAAAATGAATTAATATTTTAAAAACATATTAAATAAATGAATAAATATTAAGTAAATGATATTTCAAATATAATAAATTATTTTAAATGCAAAATGAATATAATAAATGAATATAAATAAAGATATGCAAAATGAATATAATAATAATATTCATAATATCATTATTTGTATTTTGAATCAAATATCATTTTATCATAATATTATATTCATAATATAACTTTAATTTATTATAACAATAATTTTATTAGATAATTTTATAATAGTTTATTTTTACATTCTTGTTACATTAATTAAATAAATTATAATATAACTTTATAATAAATTATTGTTAAATTAAACTATTAAAATTATTTATTATAAAAATAAATTTATTAGATTAAATTATTAAAATATATTAATATATATTAAAATAAATTAATATAAATTTTTAAAATAAAAATTTTAAAAAGCAAAAAAAAAAATGGACCGAACCGGTTTAAACTGGTTCGGTCTGGTTTTAAGACGAACCGGTCCAACGAACCGGGCTGGTTCGTCTCTTCTAACAAATAGAACCGGTTCGAACCGGACCGGTTTAGTACCGGTTCGGACCGGTTGTCTGTTGGTTAGGGCCGGAACCAGTGAAAACCGGCTTGGAATCGGTCCGGTCCGACCCGTAACCAGCTCTAGTTAGTATACTCGACTGCCGAACATTCACTCATCATTGACGGAAGCACTTAATAATAATACGACATCATGTTTGGTGCATGACATAAAGATAAAATAAGATAATATAATATTATGAATACCATAATATTATATCATATCATTTTAACTTATATTTGATGTGTACAATAATTAAGAATAAAATAAAATAAGTTTTTATGTCTTTCACTATATTTACTATGAGTAAAATTAAAAGTAGTATAAAATGATTTTTTTAGTATGCTTTTTTAAAGTAACATAATTAAATTTATAATTTTTTTGTTATAAATATTAATAAAAAATTAAATATTTTTTATAATATTATAATTAATAGTCAAAATTATTAGTTGATTTTTTAATAAGAAATGCTTTTAAAAAACTATATTATGTTTTCAAAATATTTTTTATTTTGAAAAAAATAAATTTTTATAAAAAAAAATTCTTTGTTTTTTGCACTTTTATTTCTTTTATATGATTTAAATTTAAAATAATTTTTTATTGTAAATTTAATATATTTATTTTATAAAATTGAGTTTTTCTAGGAAATAAGTTTTTTTTAATTACATTAATTTTTCCAAAAGACAATTCTTAAATATTTTCCTTATTTTTATGGTTTCTTTATCTTCTTTTTTTTTGTTAATTGAAGGAAATATAGAAAACAAAAAAAAAAGAAAAAAATACTAGTTAAGTTTAATAATTCAAATTTATAAATTAAAAAATATATCATTTCTAATAATTTTATTGTTAATAATTATTTTTCTTTCTTTTTATTTTGATAGGCAAAAAGAAAATATAAAAATTTAAACGTAAGAAAAAACTAGTTAAAAAATTATATTTTAAAATAATTTTTATGTTTGAGAATTTATTTTATAAAAAATTATTTAAAAATTTCAATTATATCCAAAAAATAATTTTAAAAAATTGTGTTCAAGAAAATATTATTTTGTCAAGATTATAGTTTTTCTTGAATTAAAAAAAGAAAGAAAAAAAAGTGAAAAATGAAAAAGAAGGAAAAATAATTTGGACTAATTAATTAATAAATTAAACAAAGGTCCTTATTATTTTATTAAATGTTTAAGTTAATTTTTAAATATAAATTTTAAATATGAAATAAATAAATTATGAGTATTTATTTCTAATCTCATAAGAATAGAAATAATCCTTACCTTTTGAAGAGAATTGAATCATCATATATTAAGATGATAACTAATCCTCCCTACAATTCAATACTCTTCTTAATTTATACACCAAACATAAGATAAGATAATTATCATATCATCTTATCTATCATCCTATGCACCAACCTACCAAACATGACTTTAGGTTATGTTTGGTGCATAAGATGAAGATAAGATAAGATAAGATAATATAAGTGTATAGATATGATAAGATTAAATTATATCATCCTATCTTATGTTTAGTGTATATAGGAATTAAGAATAGGATATGATGTTTTTTTATATCTTTCACTATATTTGCTATGTGGAAAATTAAAAATAGTATAAAATGATTTTTTTAGTACTCTTTTTTAAAGTAACATAATTTAAATTTATAAATATTTTGTTATAAATATAATTAAATTTAAAATTTTAAAAATTATTTATAATATTATAATTAATAGTCAAATTTATTAGTTCTTTTTTTAATAAAAAATTACTTTTAAAAATCTATATTACATTTTCAAAAAAAATATTTTGTTAAAAAATGGATTTTTTATAAAAAAAATTTCGGTACTTTTTAACTTTTGTTTTCTTTTCTTTTTGTTTTTATTTATTTTATATGATTTAAATTTAAAATAATTTTTTATTGTAATTTAGATATATTTATGTTTTTAAAAAATGTATTTTTTTAGGAAATAAGTTTATTTTTTAATTACATCAATTTTTTCAAAAGACAGTTCTTAAATATATATTTTTTATTTTTATGGTTTTTTTTATCTTCTTTCTTTTTTGTCAATTAGAAGGAAATATAGAAAAAAAAATACAAGTTAAATTTAATAATTTAAATTTTATTAATTAAAAAATACATAATTTCTAATAATTTTATGGTTAATAGTTATTTTTCTTTCTTTTTTTTTTGACAATAAAAAAAATTAAGAAAGGAAAAATAAAAATTCATACGTAAGAGAAAACTAGTTAAAAAATATATGTTATACTAATTTTTATTTTTGAGAATTTATTTTCTAAAAAATGATTAAAAAATTTTAATTGCTTCCAAAAAATAATTTTAAAAAATTTGTTCAAGAAAATATTATTTTATAGTTTTTCTTGAATAAAAACAAGAAAAAAAAGGAAAGAAAAAGAAGTAAAAATGAAAAGAAGGAAAAATTTTAGATTAATTAATTAAAAAAATCCTTATTATTTTATTAAATGTTTAAGTTAATTTTTAAGTACAAATTTTAAGGATGAAATAAATAAAATATAAGTATTTATTTCTAATCCCATGAGATTAGAAATAATCCTTACTTTTAGGAAAAGATTGAATTATCCTATACTCGGAGGATGACTAATCCTTGTTGCAATTCAATCATTCCCTTAATATGTGCATCAAACATAAGATAAGATTATTATCATTATATCTTATCTATCATCCTATGCATCAAACATGACCTTAGGTCATGTTTGGTGCATAGGATGAGGATAGGATAAGATAATATAAGATTATGGATAAGAAAAGATTAGATTATATCATCCCATCTTATGTTTGGTGTGTACAAGGATTAAGAATAAGATAGGATGATTTTTTATGTCTTTCACAATATTTGTTATGTGTAAAATTAAAAATAGTATAAAATGATTTTTTTAACTACTCTTTTTTAAAGTAACATAATTTAAATTTATAATTTTTTTGTTATAAATATAAATGAAAAATTAAAAATTTAAATATTATTTATAATACTATAATTAATAGTCAAATTTATTAGCTGATTTTTTAATAAAAAATTACTTCTAAAAAATTTATATTACTTTTTCAAAAAAATTATTTTGTTAAGAAATTGAATTTTTATAAAAAGTATTTTCTGTATTTTTTCATTTTTTTTCCTTTTTTTATTTCTTTTATATGATTTAAATTTAAAATAATTTTTTATTGCAAATTAAATATACTTTTTTAGAAAATTGAGTTTTTCTTGGAAATAAGTTTATTTTTTAATTACATTAAATTTTTCAAAAGACTGTTCTTAAATATTTTTCTTTATTTTTATGGTTTCTTTATCTTCTTTCTTTTTTTTGTCAATTATAAGGAAATATAGAAAATAAAAAAAAGAAAAATATAAGTTAAATTTAATAATTCAATTTTGATGAAGTAAAAAATATATAATTTCTAATAATTTATGGTTAATAGTCATTTTTCTTTCATTTTTTAGGCAAAAAGAAAAAATTAAGAAAGAAAAAATAAAAATTTAAATGTAAGAAAAAAACTAGTTAAAAATATATTTTATAATAATTTTTATGTTTGAAAATTTATTTTTAAAAAATAATTTAAAAAAATGTCTACAAGAAAATATTATTTTATCAAAATTATAGTTTTTCTTTAATCAAAAACAAGAAAAAAATAAAAGAAAGAAATAGAAGGAAAAATGAAAAAGAAGGAAAAAAATTATATTAACTAATTAAAGATCCTTACTATTTTATTAAATGTTTAAGTTACTTTTTAAATATAAATGTTAAGGATAAAATAATAAAATATGAGTATTTATTTTTAATCCTATGGGATTAGGAATAATCCTCACCTTTTGGAGAGGACTGAGTTATCCTATACTAAGAGGATGACTAATCTTTTTTGTAATCCAATCCTTCCCTTAATGTGTGCACCAAACATAAGATATGATAATTATCATCCTATCCTATCCATCATCCTATGCACCAAACATGACCTTAAGATATAATATTATTGGCAAATCGTATAGATGTATGGTAAAACCAATTTGTGAAATCGATAAAGATTACAAATGGCTTCAATTTCCACCAAATTTTCTAAGATCACTTAACGGATGTAGATGTAATTGGAAGTGTTGGCTTTTTCTAGGAACTTTAGAATGAAATGCTTTTATATTTCTCTTTGTAACAAAAAAAAATTAAAGAATAAAATTATTTTAATGTTAAATAATAACCTCATACCTAATATATCAAATAAGCTAATACAATAAGTAAAAGTTAAAGAAAAACATTAACATAAAGATTTTAAGTAAACTTAAGAATATGACGAAGTTTCATCGTAATTTTATAATTTTGATGCTGTAACATTTTTTTTTAATTCTATATACGATTAAGTTTCATAATTAATTCTATGCAAGCTTGTTGATTAAGAACCCTAAATTTTGAACAGTAAGTAACACCCAAATTGATTCATTTATGAAAATACTTTAAAAAAATTCTGAAAAAGTATATTAAAATAATGTCAATTAAAATTTTGAAGCGAAATTGAAGATTATATATATACTTGATTAAGATTTTGAGTTATTCTTAAAAGTTGTCTCTACTCAATTGTTGGAGAAGCAATTTTTTTATTTGTTACTTAAGTAGAATAAGTTAATTTCTATAATTTAGACGAAAAATAATTTTACTTACATGTAGTTCACTCAAAAATAATAAAAAAATTTATATGATTAAAAATTTTTATAAATTTTTATAACTATTATACATTCTCAGTAGATGTAGGATATTACACATTCTTCGCGCAACTGAGACTTTCAAGATAATTTTTTTATTAATTAACCGTTAGAAAAACAAAACAAAAGAGTCATATATCAATTTCATAAAATAATTAAATGTCACAAGTCTTCCCATATATAACGAAATCCTATATATAAAAATTCAAGACAATTCCTAACTTGCAACAACTTGAAAATAATGTGAATAAAAAAAACAGTTTATTGTTTATGAATTAAAGGATTAATTTACATTTCATTCAAAACAACTCTTTTGCCATTTTTAATTAGATTAAACCTGTGTACCTACTTAAAGTCAAGCCTTCAGTTTAATTAATTTCTATTTTTGGCATATCAAGTTCTCATAAGCTATTGAAGAGCGAGCAAGAAATTTTGATATTAGAAAAAAAATTATTTGAATTCTAATTTAAATTGTGTATTATTAAATTTTTTTTAATTGATCAATTCTATTTCACGAATATGGCAATTAAAGCTCCGTTTTAAAGTAGCCACATCCCGATGTGATGGCTTCAAGTCACTAAATAAGAGGTGAAAATTTATTTTTTTTCCTGTTTTTAATATTTTTATTATTTTATTAAAAAAATATATTTTTAAATATCTTTTATTATAGAACCAATTTCACCTCCGTCCAAACTAGCAGTTAGCTATTTAACTCTAACCATAAATTCCATAAATTGTTATTGACTTAGACATATTAAGCTAATTAAAAAGGCAAACAAAACATAATTAAGAAGAAATTTTACAGATATTAATATATAGCATCCCTGATGAAAATCGAGAGCTTGCTTAGCCTAGCCCACCGCTCAACTTTCTTCTCTTGTTTGACAAATTTAATCATCATCTTCCTCACCACCTTTTCATCAAACATCTCATACAATCTTCTCAATTCAGCCTTCACTCTCTCTCCACACCTCTTCATTTGCTCCCCATACTTGCCATATATCACAGGAACTGTCATCACCATCTTAATGCCTGAAAACCCAAACAGACAATTAAACCAAAACAAAAGAAAAAGATAGCATGATTGTTGGTTTAATTTGTTCTGTTTACCTATGTAAACAAGTGTTAGCATATCAAAGAAGCTTCCAATGTAGGAAAGTAACCACAGCCCAGCAACTGTTCTTGCTAACACAAACCAGTCTCCTTCGACAGTCACATGAAACATCCATCTTAACACTTCTTCCACAAGCGTTGCACATGTGTTTGTAATCTCTAGAGCAGCGTGTTCCGAGATTTCCATGTCGGACAAGTTATGTGGCTCTCTAAAACCACAGGGCAAAAACACAGATGATTTTTTTTTTTAATAAGAAGAGAATTAAGAAGATGAAAGAAGGGGAAATTAAGAACCTACTTGCCAAGAAGCCTTAGTATGTTTCCCCAAAGGAAGAGAGAAGCAACAATGAACATGGCCAGCCAGGAAATAACAGTGATAAAGTTGAACTCATAAACTTCTAGCAACACCCATGTCGCTGTTGAAACAAGGAGAACAGTTGCGCTCAGCTTCTTTCTTCTCCATAGAATTATATCTCCGAAAGTATCTGCCCCAGACAAAATAATTATTTTTGTAATAATCAGAGGTTTGTTGCTCTTGCAGAACTGGAAACTTACCTAATGCAGGCAATGAAGATTGGGGTGTGGCAGACATATTTATGACTGAAACTGTAATAAGAAAGCTGAAAATCTTTAAAAGAGTTCTTTGGGGCTTTTTTTTTCTCTTGCTTTAATGGTTAGAAATTTCAAGTAAATTAATTGCTGTGAAGAAAGAGGAAATGTTTGTGTAACACGTGCAGAACAATAGAAAGACGTGGAAGCCATGCAGATCTTCTATGTTGTGGCACCCTCAGCTTCAGCTGACTTTTCGAAATGTAAACAGATTAGCATAAGCTGACCTTAGAGGGAGTAGGATTGGAACCGAAGGCATCCTTGAAAGGAGAGGCGTCGAAACTGTTGGAAGAGAAAGCAAGGAGAAGAGGGGTTTTGGGGAACTTTCTAGGGTTCGAAGAGGAGAGCGAGCGAAGAGCAGGGAAGGAGAGAGACGAAGGAAAGAGAAAGGGCTTTGCAATAGAAGGCGATTGGGAAGAGAACAAAGGAGGAGGGAGATGAGCGGAAAGAGTGGTGGCCATATAGTCGGATTGTGCCACCGCTACTCCGCGGCCCTCTTCCTTTCTTCTCTCTCTGCCATAGAAGTTTTTCCTTTCCCTCGAGCAGTAACGGCGGCCACAACCGTCTAGAGCAGGGAAACAAAATGGAAAAGTCGAAGGATTCCGGAAACGTTGGAGGTAACGTAACGCCGTCATACCGTCGTCAACACATTTAATTCTCTTTTTTAATATAAATAATAAAATCATACAAATAGTATAATTCTTTTTAATTATATTTCTAATTTTATTGATTTTTCAATTGCAATTGACTTAATTATAATATTTACAAAAAAAAATTGGCTTAATAGCCAAATATGACTTCAACGTTTACCACAAAATGGAATTAAGTACTCAACGTATAAATGCATTGAAATCAGTCCTCAACGTTACAAAATAATTGAATTAAGGACATTTCAATTAAATCTTTTAATTTCTGTTAAGTTTTATTATTGGTAGGGGTAACGAAAATTAAAAAATTTAACGGAAATATCCTTAATTCAATTATTTTGTAACGTTGAGGACTGATTTCCATGCATTTAAACATTGAAGACTTAATTTCATTTTGTGGCAAACGTTAAGGTCATATTTGGCTATTAAATCAAAAAAATTTAACGTTTAACTGGTAATTTTTATTTATTTTTTAATATCGTATTCAAAAATAATTATTTTCTACGACAACAAAATTTATGTTTTGAATTTATAAAATCAAAAATATCTAAATGCACACTATCTATTTCTCCATCTATCTTCAGGATAAAGGTAATAGATCAATAACAATCAAAACTTTAACTTAATAATTATTTTTTCTTTTAAAAAAAATTTAAGATCAAAGTTCAATTATCTGTTCCCTTTTTATACCCTTAATGCTTATAGATTTCCCATTGTTTGTCTTTATTTCACAAAGACAAAGCAATAATCTTTTGTTCATTCTCTTCACAAAACCAAACTCATAAACATTTCCCTCAGAAAACGTTTTTCAAACCAAACAACAAAGTGAGTCTCATCAATCAATTACACGATTTATGCAGCCAAAAACGCTTAAAAGAAGCAATTCAAATCCTCAATCTAATTGAAGAACCTCCAGCTTCTATTTACTCAACTCTCATTCAGCTTTGCTACCAAAACAGAGCACTGAATAAGGGTAAAATCGTCTACCAGCATGTCACAGCTTAGAGTCTGTGATATGAATAAATTAGATGAAGAAGAAAAGAAAATAGAAAGGGGATGAAGAAGCAGAAAAGAGATGGGAATTAGAGAGAAATAGTCTGAAATTCTCATTCATGAACCATCATTCGGTACAAAGGCTCATATGTATATCATGAGCAGTACAATGATGAGCTGTGAATAAAACAAATGTAAAAGAATAAAATAGAGCTGCATAACATATCTGATCATTAGCTGCCACTTCTTCTCCTCGTTAAACTTGTCTCTGGTCCTTTCTCCTCCTTCAGCTTGGCTGTTGTTACTATCTGTTCTTGGCTTAGCTGATGGCTTAATTGGCTCATCTTCTAGCTGGGTCTTTTCTTCTATCTTTTTTAAGCTCTCCGCAATTATCCAATTCATCACATTTGCCCCCTCATCAGCAGATCCTTGTCCCCAAGGATCAAAACTTGGAAATTGAGATTTAAGAACACTGTAATCTTCGCAAGTAGCATTGTTAGGCCCCAAGTTAAACCATTCCACCAGAAGTTGAGTCACTGCTTGATTGTGCCTTTTGATTATTCTTTTATCCAATACCTTGACTGGGTACACAAGTGGTTGCCCATCTTCCTGTCTAAAGAGGCTCAAGACTCGGTACAGTCTTGGACCCAACCTTCTTCTTTAGCAAGCTCACATGAAACACTGGATGAAGCTTAGAATGTGATGGCAACAGTAATTTATAAGCCACAACCAATTTTAGCAATCACCGGATATGGTCCATAGAATTTAGAAGCTAGCTTAAGGTTCTTTCTGAGAGCAAGAGAGGTCTGCCTATATGGTTGCAGTTTCAAGTATACCTCATCTCCCACTTGAAATTCTCTTTCACTTCTGTCTCTATCAGCATAATGCTTCATTCTCTATTGTGCTTTCTTTAGTTGATCAACCATAAGTTTGCTAATTTGTTCCCTGTCTTTTAATATTTCTTCTACAGTAGCTACTTTTGCCATGGTGCTAGCATCCTAGGCTAGTGTAGGTGGAGGATAGCCATATAAGGCTTGAAAAGGAGTGATGCCAATGGCAGTGTGGTAACTGGTGTTGTACCACCACTCTGCTAGGGACAGCCATCAAGACCAAGCCTTTGGCTTGAGAAAGCACATGCATCTAAGGTATTGCTCCAAGCATTGGTTGAGTCTTTCTAACTGACCATCTGATTCTGGATGATAAGCAGTAGTTAATTGCACCTGTGTGCCTAAGAGTTTCATCAACTCTTGCCAAAATAGACTAGTAAAAATCTTATCCTGGTCTGAAATAGCAATCTTTGGTGAGCCATGTAATTTATGCACTTGATCTAAGTACAACTTAGCAACATCAGTGGCAGAATAAGGGTGAGAGAGACCAATGAAGTGAGCATACTTAGTGAATTTGTCAATGATCACTAAAATGCTATCAAGGTTCTTAGATTTAGGAAGTCCTTCCACAAAATCCATAGTAATGACTTCCCAAGCCTATTTAGGAATGGGAATGGGCTGAAGCAAGCCAGGATAAGGAACCTTTTCATTCTTATTCCTCTGACATGTGTCACACTTTTGCACATAGTCTAGGACCTGTTTTTTCATATGAGGCCAGTAGAAATAAAGTTTGATTCTGTGATAAGTAGCTTGAGACCCTAAGTGGCCACCTTGGGGAGAATCATGCAACTGTTGTAGGACCCTTTCTCTTAGATTCCCATGAATGCCAATATAGACTTTACCCAGGTATCTTAGTATCCCATTATTAAAAGAATACTTAGACACATCAGTAGGGTGTACCACTAGAGTTGATATCTTCTCTTGAGCATACACATCACCTTTATAACTGTGCTCGATCTCCTTCACCCATTCTGGAATAATAGTTGTAGAATGTAGTTGACAATACTGAGCTCCTTCTTCAAATTATCTGGAAAGAGCATCAGCTACCTGATTGGATTTTCCCTTCCTGTATTGAATATTGTAGTCCAATCCCAAAAGCTTAGTTAATCCTTTTTTCTGGATAGCAGTGGTAAGTTTCTGCTCTAATAAGTACTTCAGAGCTTCGTGGTCAGTTATAATTGTGAAAGTGCCTCCTTCTAGATAATGTCTCCACTTACCCACTGCCATAAGGATAGCCAAGTATTCTTTTTCATACACAGATAAATCCACATGTCTAGGCCCCAATGCCTTGCTCAAATATGCTAGAGGTCTACCATCCTGGGATAACACAGCCCCAATTCCCTTGTCACTAGCATCAATTTCAAGGCAAAAAGGTTTGTCAAAATCTGGTAGAGCTAGAACAGGTGCTGCACACATTGCAGCTTTCAGCCTTTGAAAAGCTTCTAAAGCCTCTTTTGTCCAATAGAAATTGTCTTTCTTCAGCATGTTAGTTAAAGGCCTACTGATGATACCATAGTCCTTAATTAATTTCCTGTAATACCCTGTCAAACCAAGGAAACCTCTTAAGGATTTGAGGTTCCTAGGTTGCTGCCACTGTTGCATGGCATCTATCTTGGCTGGATCAGTAGCTACACCTTTGGCTGATATGATATACCCCAAATACTCGACCTGTTTCTATCCAAAAAAACATTTGGACTTCTTTGCATGCAGCTGATTCATTCTCAATAATTCAAGCACAGTAGTTAGGTGTTTCACATGTTCATCCAAATCAAGGCTATAGACTAAAATGTCATAAAAAAAACTAATACAAATTTTCTTAAGTAGGGAGCAAAAATAGCATTCATAAGAGATTGAAAGGTAGCAGGTGCATTAGTAAGCCCAAAGGGCATTACCTTGAATTCATAGTGGCCTTGGTGTGTCCTGAAGGCAGTCTTTGGAATGTCTTCCTCTTTGACCCTTATTTGCCAATAGCCTTATCTTAAATCAATTTTGGAGTAGTATTGTGCTCCCTTCAACTCATCTAAGAGGTCCTCCACCACCGGAATGGGAAATTTGTTCTTA
Source organism: Heritiera littoralis (assembly GCA_031772115.1). Classification (NCBI taxonomy): domain Eukaryota; kingdom Viridiplantae; phylum Streptophyta; class Magnoliopsida; order Malvales; family Malvaceae; genus Heritiera; species Heritiera littoralis. The sequence goes on from JAPDPK010000044.1 coordinate 2,762,740, forward strand.
ACTGTCAAGGCATTGAGTTGCCTATAGTCCACACACAACCTCCAACTCCCATCTTTCTTCTTAACAAGCAGGCAAGGTGAAGCAAAGGGGCTGCTACTAGTTTGAATGATAGAGGAAGATAGCATAGAAGCTATCTGTTTTTCAACTTCAGTCTTTTGATAGTGTGGGAATCTGTAGGGTCTTAAGTTGATTGGTTGAGCTCCTGGTTTTAGAGGAATGGTGTGATCATGCATCCTCATAGGTGGAAGGCTAGCTGGTTCCTCAAAGACATCTTGGTAAGACTCAAGCAATGTGGCTAGTGGTTGAGAAATGTTTGATTCAAATATTCAACACTCAGCATATATATTTCTCCTAGTAACTCTTGGTCCTTATCAGCCAATTTTTGCAACCTGTCACCTAAAATAAGCTTCAAAACAGTATTGTGCTGACCACCCTTGAGTACCACTTCCTTCCATCCTTAGTAAAAGTTACAACAGCTTGTTAAAGTCAAAGACTAGAGGACTGAATCTCTTCATCCAATTAACCCCTAGTACCATATCAGTACCACCTAAAGGCAAAACTCTAAGGTTGTGATTGAATGTATGTCCTTGCATCATCCACTCCAAATGCCTAATTCTACAGTGCTAAACACCTTTTCACCATTGGCTACTGTGATGGATAAAGGTGTGGTTTGTACCAGTTCAACCCCATCTTTGGCTAGCCTGGGAGTTATGAAGCTATGTGTGCTTCCACTATCAAAAAGTATGTTGAGTGGTTTGCCCTTGATGTGGCCTTGTATCCTCAGAGTATTATGTCCCACACTGCCTGTTAAAGCATTAATGGATATCTTAACCCTTCTTCATTTGTTTCAACCTCTTCTGCATTTAACCCTTCTCCCATAGCCTCTCTTGTAACTTCTTCAGTATCTATTAGAGTTGGATCTCCAGTCATTGTGTGAAGTTGTCTTACCTTGCAAACATGACCAGGACTAAACTTGTCCCCACATTTGTAGCATAGCTTTTGGGCTCTTCTCTACTCATATAAGGTTTGTTTGGTGTTGGTGTTAAGGGTAGTAGGTGTGGCTTTAGTGTTTTGGTTCCAAGAAGGGTAGTGGTTTTTTGGTGTAAGGTTAGAAGTAGTTGGGTTATGGGGTTTACTGAATTGCCTATACCTCCTATTCTCAACTTCAATTGACAGTTCTTGAAGCTTAGCTTGTCTATACGCAGCGGCTAAGGATAAAAGCTCATTGGCCTTAACTCTATGCTTCAATTCATCTTTCAGCCCACTAATAAAACTGGATAAAAAATAACTTTCATCCAAGTAAGGGTTTGTCTGTAACATATAGGGTTTGAGTTCTTCAAACCTTTCTTGGTAATCCTCAACAGAAGATTTCTACACCAATTTATTAAACTCCTCAACTATGTCAGCACAAGTCCGTCACAGAACCTTTGGCAGAGATCATTAACAAATTCAGGCTATGTAAGCCTAGGTTTTTGCATTATATGTCCCTCGAACAATGTTTCAGCCTTACCAGCTAAATACATTGATGTTAATTCTAACTTTTGGTGCTCTTCAACAGCAAGGATACTGAAGTATTTCTGACATTTTCTAACCCAACCTCTTGGATTATCTCCTTCAAATATAGGAAGTTCTATCTTGGGCCTAGGTGAGAATATATTCTGATTCACAAGTGCGTTCTAGCTACTGCATCATGATTTCTTCCTTCCAACCTATTATCTATGGGCTGTATTTGGTTAGTTTCTGGTTGGTATCTAGGTATGAGTCCAGGTTCATTAGGCTTAATATTGTACTTAGCATGATCATCAATAATAGTGATTTCAATAGGAGCTTTACCTTCCCTTCTCTGATGCCTGATTCTAATTGGAGGAGCCTCTTCCTCCAGGGTCTGTCTGTACATAACCTCCCTCCTTCAAAAGCAAGACTGAATCATTTTGCTAAGGGAGTTTTGGTTCTCAGCCATTGGGTTTCAATGGCTCTTTTCTGTTCTTCCCACCACTTTGGCATAGAGTTCTCAGCTGCCCTCATGGATTCTAACTGATTCTGGAGAACCTGGACCTGTTCCTGGAGAGTGCTTAATCCAGTGCTATCTGCCATCGTCTTCAAGGGATTTTTCTTTGTTTTTCCCAGTTTACTCCTGTGAATCTAACCTGCTCTGGGTACTTCAAGGGATTTTTCTTTGTTTTGAGTCTGTGATATGAATAAATTAGATGAAGAAGAAAAGAAAATAGAAAGGGGATGAAGAAGCAGAAAAGAGATGGGATGAAGAAGTAGAAAAGAAAAGGGAATTAGAGAGAAATAGTCTGAAATTCTCATTCATGAACCATCATTCGGTATAAAGGCTAATATGTATATCATGAGCAGTACAATGATGAGCTGTCAATAAAACAAATGCAAAAGAATAAAACAGAGCTGCATAACATATCTGATCATTAGCTGCCACTTCTTCTCCTCGTTAAACTTGTCCCATGGTCCTTTCTCCTCCTTCAGCTTGGCTGTTATTACTGTCTGTTCTTGGCTTAGCTGATGGCTTAATTGGCTCATCTTCTAGCTGGATCTTTTCTTCTGTCTTTTTTAAGCTCTCCGCAATTATCCAATTCATCACACAGCACATGAAATTTTTTGGGTTTTCACCCGGGGTCGTTATTCGTAACTGTCTTTGGGATATGTATGGGAAATGCGGGAGCTTGTTAGATGCCCAGAAATTGTTCGATGAAATGAGTGAAAAAAAAAAGGATTTGTGTTCTTGGAATACTTTGATCTTTGGGTATGCTAAGATGGGAATGCTTAAAGAAGCGAAGAAGTTGTTTGATGAAATGCCCGAAAGAGATAATTTCTCGTGGACCACAATGATTTTGGGTTATGTTCGTTTTGATAAACCTAAAGAAGCTTTAGAGTTGTATAGAATGAAGGAAATGACCTTGCTTTCAAAGTTGAATAAATTTACCTTGTCTAGCGCATTAGCTGCTTCTGCTGCTATGGGGTGTTTAATTATAGGGAAGGAGATTCATGGTCGAATAACACGAGCTGCGTTGGATTTAGATGATGTTGTTTGGAGTGCTTTAATGGATATGTATGGGAAATGTGGGAGCATAGAGGAAGCAAGGTCGGTTTTTGATAAAATGGTGGATAGAGATATTGTTGCCTGGACTGCAATGATAGATAGGTATTTTAAGGATGTGAGGTGGGAAGAAGGGTTTAAATTGTTCTCGCAGTTGATGAAATCAGGGTTAAGGCCTAATGAGTTTACGTTTGCTGGGATTTTGAATGCTTGTGCTGATAATGCTGCCGAGGAAATAGGAAAGCAGGTTCATAGATACATGACAAGGATTGATTTCAATCCTTTTTCTTTTGCTGCTAGTGCTCTTGTTCATATGTACTCTAAGTGTGGAAATGTTGAGAATGCGAAAAGGGTGTTTAAAGGGATGCCTCGGCCTGATTTAGTTTCGTAGACTTCTTTGATCACTGGTTATGCTTAGAATGGCCAGCCTGATGAGGCTTTGGAGTACTTTGAATTGTTACTTAAATCAGGTGCGGAACCTAATCACATTACTTTTTTTGGGGTTCTTTCTGCTTGTACACATGCTGGATTGATTGATGAAGGGTTAAAATATTTCCACTCAATAAAGGATAGACATGGATTAACTCATATTGCTGATCATTATGCTTGTATAATTGATTTATTGGCTCGCTCTGGCCAATTTCAGGAAGCTGAGAATATCATTAATACAATGCCTATGAAACCAGATAAATTTTTGTGGGCTTCCTTACTTGAAGGTTGTAGAATTCATGGAAACCATGAACTGGCGGAAAGAGCAGCTGAAGCATTGTTTGAGATAGAACCTGAAAATCCAGCGACCTATGTTACTATGGCGAACATATATGCCACTGCTGGTAGGTGATATGAATTAGCAAAGATCGGAAAGTCAATGGATGACAGAAGAGTGGTAAAGAAACCTAGTTTGAGCTGGATTGAGGTCAAGAGAGAGCTACATGTTTTCTTAGTTGGAGATACTTCTCACCCAAAGTCCAAGGAAATACATGAGTTCTTGGGCAAGCATTCAAAGCGAATGAGGGAAGAAAGGTATGTCCCCGACACCAATTTTATGCTGCATGATGTGGAGGACGAGCAAAAGGAGCAAAATCTTTCATATCACAGTGAGAAGTTAGCAGCTGCATTTGGAATTATTGCTACTCCTCCAGGAACACCAATCAAGGTTTTCAAGAATTTGAGAACACGTGTAGATTGCCATAACGCCATTAAATATATCTCAAAGATTGTTAATTGAAAAATAACTGTAAGGGATTCAAATCGGTTCCATTGCTTTGAGGGTGGAAACTGTTCTTGTAGACTATTGGTGATTTAGACAAAAACTTCATCAGACATTTTCACAAGGCTACAAATGCTGGTGCATTTCAAGGCAATTATTGACCATGGAAAGTCCCTTGCTTATACAATAGAAGAGAGAATGTTAAGTGGTGGCATATTGAAGCTGATTAGGTATTCCAGCTTCAAGAATGCAGTCACGTTTACTAAATATGTTGTTTCGCCAAGTGAATATGTAACGACCCTTTTTACCAAAATCTAGACTAACTTTTTCCTTTTTCTTACAGTTGGTTGCGCTGTACGTAGTGTCACTAATTAATTCTTGAGCTAATATTATATTAGCTTAGTTAATTTCCTTTAGTTACCTTAGGTCCCAGTTAAATTCTCTCACTAAGCATGCCTTTATAATTTCGAATAATTCTCTTTACTAAATATATTTCTACCCAAGTTGCATGCATTATTATAAACCATAAATATATCTTATACTTCATTTAATTACATCCCCATACTATAAAAGTACTGAAATTACAAGTCTGAATATAAAAAGGAATACTGTACATCACATACCTTCAAAGGAAGATAAAAACCTCGAAGGACGTGTAGAACCCCTTGTACAAGCTCTTACTGCATGCTATCTGGAAGGTGGAGAGGGGGGGTAAGCTTTTTGGAAAGCCCAATAAGGAATATATATAAAGAGACAGATACCGTAAGCTATATGCATGTATCGGAAAACAATTAATAAGTTCTAAAACGTAAGGGATATTTCTCAAAACAGAGAGCTTCCTCATAAAAGGAATTCATGTATTCTGAAAATCAGATGTAAATCAAATCAGTATAACAGAATTTCAATTAATAAAGTCATGCTATGCAGATATGTAAAACAGTCAACTTCAGAAATTATGTCATATTTCAAATCAGATCATATATATCCATATCAAAGCATTTCAAATTCGGAATCCAGATATCAAAAGTTCAGAAATCATACTAAATTCAAAAAGCCATTTCGGAGTTCAGAGTTCAAATATCAGAAGTTCATAAATCATACAAAAATCATAAAATAACTTACTGTACCAAATCATTTTCAGATTTCAGAATCCAGTCATATCAATCCATATCATATCATTTTCAGATTTCGAAGTTCGAAAATCAAATATTCAGAAATCATTCAGAAATAAAAAATAACAGAAAGTGGAGACATGGCAGTAACTCGATATACATCAAGCAGCAAAGATATCCCATAAGGATAATAACAGATAGACGTATGGCCATAGTCCAAGTGGTCTACAGTGAACACTAATCAGGTGTCATCTGTAACCGTTGCGGACTGGATCAAATCACACAGCAACATAGTGCGCAAAATTCATATCAGATACAAATACTGTAGGCCCCGAAGGTCACACTACAGCCAGATACTATAGGCCCCGAAGGTCACACTATAGCCAGATACTGCAGGCCCCGAAGGTCACACTGCAGCCAGATACTGCTGGATCCAAAATATACAGCAGTCCAGATACTGCAAGACGACGGTTAGCTAGTGTCTCAAAACATAAGTTTCATAATTCAGAGTTCAAATCCGTAAGTCAAAACATACAAATATTTATAAAAGTTCATAAAACAAATCATTGCATAAAATCAGAATTATTTTCCAAATATTTAAAAACTTAATAATTTCCAAAATATATAAAGAAATAGGTTTTAGTACTGTAATTTATAATAAATCCATAAAACAAATTTAAGCTAGAAAAGTCATAAGTCTTTAAAATCATGCAATTAATAAACTTTCAATAAAAATTGAATTCTTTAGATAATTCATGCTAATGCAGAGTTTTATAAATCCAAATTTGGAGGAGTATTTTCAAAACTCATAAAGGTTCCGAAAATCAATTAAAATGCAAGGAATTCCAAAAATCCGAAAAACTTCATAACTTTTCATAAATACTTCTAAAACACTAACTTTAGGTAATTTTCATAAAATAAAATAAAATTTACTTTGAAAATTCATGAATATACTAAGATCATGCAATTTAATATTTTCAAGACTGAATTCCTTAAAAAGTTCTATTCTTAAAAAGGTTTCTTAGCCTTTTAGCTAAAATCGCAGAAATCAATATTCTTATGAAAATTCATAGCATGAAGGTATCAAATTTCTAAAGTCTCTTGCAAAGCTTACGCAGTTCATAAAACACAATGCAATTGATCTTAAAATCATTCCAGTATCTCTTACGTTCCGTATACATATCCCTTACCTAATAGTCGTGACGCAGCTTATCCAGATCAGTCCAAGAAATCAAAGTACAGTTGCGAGTTTAATACCACCCAAATGCCAACTCACTTCCCGACTGTAGAAAAATCATCAAAACACTTTAATTCCTAAAATTAGCTTTTCATTCCGAAATTTTCCTTTAATATTTTTCCAAATATTTCCTATACCAAGATTACATACATTCCATATCGTATTCATCAACACTTAATTATTAATAGTACTCAATATATTCGCATTGCTTTAATGTGCAACTATTTAATTAAAATCCTACTTTGTTCTTCTTCATCAAGTTCATGGTATACATATACTTATACCCATATACAATATATACATACTCCACCTTATCCATACTTATGCACTCATACTCATCTAAATGTTATTCAACCATATCACATAATAATTGTACAATGCATTTTAGCACTTCCTTGTATCTATTTATATTTTTTTCCTCTTAGACTTATAAATATCATTATCACTATTTGTTTATCTTTAAAACTCCCATTACAACAATACAATTTACTTAAGAAAAATGGTTGCAACAATTCTCTTACCCTTAAAAACTTCCAATTGGACCTTCTCCACCGTTTAGCTCCCCATTGTTTTGGAGCTTTTGTTTTCTTCCAAATGCAGCAAATCCTACATTCATGTAATGCCTTATAATTAATCTACTATCTTTACAAATGAATCTTAAGCTAATAAGCATTTCTTACCACAACTCTCTATATGACTAGAACCTTTAAAATTTTAAGCGTGCCTTTACTGCTTTAATTGGCTGCTACAACAAGTATCCTTATCATTGGCTTGATCGTTCAGCTCATTAGTTGATTTCATGGCAGCAATATTCTCCTGTCCTCAACCTTCAAGACACTTTAAATGCAGCCACCGAAATTCAACCCTTAGCCTCTGTTTCACGCCTCACAAAGGGTCCAATACCACCATGTGTTTAGTCATTGGTTCTGACCCCTGTTTTCAGTCTTAAAATGGCCTTCCTTTAGACATCATTCCAACGTGGATCTAACAGCCAAAATAAGAAACCATTTCGTGTAATTGAAACAAACCAAACACAATGTGAGTCTCTTGTTCAAACCTTTATTTCTTTAGTTGATTTCCACGTGAATAGAAGAATTCCAAGTAGAAAATCATCCACGTTCCAGCTGCTTTTTAGACCACAGAAAAACCTTGCACAGTTCACGTTTTCAACAGAGTTTCAGCCCTCCTTACTCATGTGACTGCTGTGTTTTAGATCTGATCTAAATCTTCTTCCTCTGTTTGCATCGTTCCTCACTTCTCCCCGGTCTCTCTCAAGATCAGCCCTAAGTGCTTTCTTATCTTCACTCTTTTCTTCCTTTACCGAAAGCCAACATAGGCAGCCATCAAATGCAGCCAATGTACCCCTTTTCCATGACCAGAAAACACCCCAACTCAGCCCCCAAAACACCATTTTCTCATCTGTTCTTGGCTTTCGAAACTTGAACCTTCCTTTGTTTTACATTTCCCTTTTATAAACCTTGGCTGTCGACACAAAAGGGGTGACCAAATGCTGCTGCGATGGTGAAAGAATGGTGTTCTTGGTTTCAACAGAAAAGTGAAAGAAAGAGTTGAAATGGCTCTTGCTTGGGTGATGATGATGATGGACGGTGATAGTGAAAGATGGCTGGAAAGAAGATGGGATAGTGGGAGTTAGTGGCAATAAAGTGGCTTCTCCGAGAAGCCACTTTGTTTTAATATCATTATTTTATTATTATATATATTTTTTTGGTTGCCTTTAGTCTTTAGTCTGCTTCAAAGCAGACGGCATTTGGTGGCTTAACAAGCTTCTAAAGGAAGCTTGTTGATTATTATTATTATTTTTACCATATAATATTATTTATTTATTACTATTATTATTCTTATTATTAATTTAATCCCTTATATATATATATATATTTTAAAGATATATATAATTAGATTCCATAATTTAAATCTCCAAATTGGTCTTATAACTAATTTTGCAATTAGTCCATAACATTACCTCACATGCTAGATTCCTCTTAATCAACCATATAATTTATTATATTAAATTCCTTGATAAATCATTGCTTGAATTTCCTAGCCCTTAATTCAATAATGATTCTTAAAATCACCAAACCATACCATTCGCTTAATTCATTCATGTAGTTTGCTAAATCATATTTCCTTGATAAATTTTACTAATCATATACTTCTACTATCATATAAATTGATTATCATTTGTAGAAAATTTTCAGTTGTCACATCCTCCCCACCTTAAAAAATTTGGTCCTCCAAATTTTTTTCAATGTTGTCTCAAACATGTGAAGATGCCTGCTTTTATCATATCTTCTATATCCATATGATCCAAGTCTGATGAGCTTCTTAATCAAGTAATATATTGTCACCTATCAAAAGATCAACCTATTTCATATTAACCTTATAGTTTGATGTTCAAAAAGTCTAATAATTGGATGTATCTCATTGGTTCACACATTAAAATTATATATGTTGTAATTCAAAAACCACCAATTGACCTAAGATAAATGTTGTAACAAGAAGATCTCACATCTCTTATCTCCCACTTTGCAATATACATTCTCTTATAAATTAGAAACCTTCAACTGAGGTAAAGTCAATATTATGATAAGACGATCTCGAATGTCTTATCTCATACAATTTTAAAAGTTCATATAGTTAATCAAGTCAATATGAATTTCAATGCAAAGTAACCAAATCTACACTTAAATCCTTAGGCAAATTTCGAAAGACAACATCGAATTAAAATTTCATGAACTCCAAATCTTGTCCATCTTTTAAACAAACCTAATATGTAGTTCTTCTCTTACGGATCCATGAAACCTTATCTAATAAGCTTCAATCAAAACATTTAATTGTCCTTTATCTAATAATGAAATCGACAAAATTTTTATTTCAAATTCTGTATAGTCTAAGAAAATATCTTTCTAACTTTTCAATCTCTAAATTCGAAACTTAACTCAAACTTTCATTGCACACTTGATATCTCATCTCAATATAACCCTAAAACACCAAATGTATATCAAGTATCCTTTGCACTAACAAAATCACTTGTCCATAGTAGCACTTAAAATAAAGGTTCTAATTCATTAATTGACAATAAATTAGTTGCTACAAAGGTATCGCATATTAATTTCAATTTCCTTCACATTGACTATCAAAATTTTCTCCTTTACTAAATCATCGTAAATCTTTAATAAACATCAAACCATTACAGTAGAATTTATCCATAGTCTCACACTACACAAGATTCGAATATAAAAATTATAAGAAAGTAAATTCGTCGTACTCGATATAATCCCATATTCGTTTTTTTTTGCCCTTTTTGAATTTGATCATGGTTATCTCTGAATAAATGAGGTTACTTCGCTTTCATTAACCTTGAAACCTAGAAACAGTTGTGTAATCTCTCTAGTAAGCAAATTGTTGTCGTGGAAGTTAGCTTGATTTTTTATTTCGGAATTACGTTTTCGTATACATTGATCAGGTCAGAGCAATTCCATCTTCCAGGGTAGAAAAAATAAAGTACACCAGTTAGATTTCTCTGCTGTATAACTGTTGCATGAGCTAATATTTGTTAAATCTGCCTTTCCCTTCAAGGTATTTCCCGCTTGGGTTAGATAAAATTCAAGAGAAGAACATAAACATAAACATAAACTGAACAAGTAGAAAGGAAAGGAAATATCATTCTTATACACTTGATATATTGTTGTTTACATCTCTATTTCTACTGAAAACCAGTTATTGTACTTACATTGAAGTTAACCTCTACATTCATACATAGCATATCTTATTCACTTCTTTTTAGATCTAGCAATTGGTGTATAAAATTTGTGTTTGTATCAAACACACAAATTTCGTGTGTCAAAAGTTGTTTGTAATTCTTTGGTAACCCCATCTGGGAATCCTCATAACCAATCCCAGATAAAGAAAGATCCAACCAGGTAGAGTCCGGACAATTCTCTGTAATTCACCAGCTGCATCTGAAACCTTATATCGACTTCGATTAAAGCTCCTGCGGCTAGCTCTCATTTTACCTATTATAATTCTGTCCAGTCTCTTAACAAGATCCTTCAACTGAACTTGAAGTAGCGTAGTATTCTTGTATTGGTCCATGGGCAGATTTAAACGGAAAAAGTGGAGAAGAGAAGCATCCAATCCCAAGAGCTCTTTGAAGTATTTCCGCCTCTTGCAGTAGTTCCACCAAGCCACCCTGGAACATTTCTCAACGATCTCCTTTGCTTGAGCTAATTGCTACGACAACCTGTGAAGTTCATCATTTTGCAAGCCATTTGACTCCCTCAATTGACATATCTCACTGATCCTCGGAGAGGCAGCTTCGAGGGTGGATTTGAGATCGTCGAGAATGGCTTCAAATCTAATATCTATCTCTCTTTCTCGTTCAATGACTCTCAAATTCTTGAATTGCAGCTCCTAAAACTATCTCCAAAGCCATTTGGAACTGGTTTTTCCATTGGAAACTGTTTTCGCTTTTACAATGGGAAATGAATCCATTTTCAAATCCAGGAAGTTACTCTGCAGCCTCCATGAAATTTGCTGGACCGTTTCCAAAGGAAACCTTTTCCACGCACACATAGCTTCAACAGTCTAGAAGCCAACATTGGATCCACCCTTCTGATATACTGGACTCTGGAGTCAAGACGCGCTATCATTGCCAAGTGTGTTACGTAAGTTTCCCGCCTAAAGTCCACAATTACTCAGCTTAAGTCTTGAGTATGCGACACAAGGCCTATGCTAGTTCATTATTCCAACTCCTAACATCATGTAGTAGGTAGACCATGGCTGAAGCTGTAGGAGTTAAAAGGAAGACTCCCTTTGATTTAATGAAAATGACTTCCCAACAATAATTTTTGAAAAATGTTTAATTTTTTGTTGTTTGGACAAAAAGCCCAAGCCTTTTTTAAGTCAAAGGAGCCATGGTCAGAGGATACCCTGCCTCGAGTATGCGTGGAACAGTCTAAAGACCAACCTTTTGCAGGATCTAGAATTCTGCATGGGAAGGAAAGGGATATGTTAATAACTAGGATTAATATTATAATTTTAAGGTGAAAGAGATTTTAGTTTTTCTAAATATTATTAACTTATTTGATATGGCTAATAATTAATATATCTTGTTTGGTCTATTATATTATATATACTAACTTGTGAATATTTAATTTCCACTACAATGCTATGAAGGTGTCTAAAAAGAGTATAATTAATTTAGTCATCAGTTTATAATAAATTATAGCAGTTGCCTCTTGTTGAAGTTGATCAATCTTTTCATTTCACTCAATCACTCATGCATAAAACAACTGTTTGAAGCACAAAAAGACTACGGTCTGAGTTAAAGATTCGTTTTTTAGAAACAGGTCTACAACAATGGATGTTTATTGTTCTTTGTTGAAAAACCCCATACACCATGATTTTATGTAATCCTCACAAACAATTCACCACTTTGATAACTGGTTTATTTATTTTGTGTTTATTTCACATAAAATAAGAAAATTATTATATCATCGTTCATATAATCGATACACAAAACACAAAACAATTTTTTATACGCAAAACATATGTACAATGAAGTTCATTTTCTTATAATTAATTAAATAATGTTTGCAACAAATTTTCAAAATCATTTTCAACTTGCAAACATAAAGACCAATTTTAATTATAACTACTGATTAAAAGACCAAATCTGTTGATGATCTGACAAGCTTATCATGATTTTGATGATCAAACCAAAGATGCCTGAGTTTGGAGGCAAGAGCGATGATCAGTAAATATCAGTTCTGTTTCTTTGATTTCTTCTTCTCCGTCTCCTCTTTCACAGCGTTGTTCTTCGCTGTGTTTATTAGCTTCTCCTCAACCATCTCGTAGACTCTTCCCAACACCATCCTGCCAAAAGGCTTTATTCGATCACCGTGCTTCTCCAAAATCACAGGCACTGTTGTACCCGTCATTAATCCTGCAACAACTGCACGACAGATAATTTTATCATTGCAATTAATTTAAATTTGTTTGAAGGCTTCAGCCTTTAATTTCTTCCCTACTGTTGACATCTTCAACAACAAAAGTAAAAGCTAGAAGGGCAAGTTTAGATTGAGGGTGAAATAAGCATACTTGAAATCGCAAAAGATAAATTATTTAATAAAGGTATATGTTTTTAAATAAAATAATAAAAAGTTATAATTAAAGAAAAATTAATTTTACCCTTGTTTTTTTGTGAAAGATTCTCTCGCACGGAAGATGTGTACCACCCATTAAGCGAGCACCGGCCAAATAAAAACAATTTCGACGCTCTCTCCTCTTGGTCTTGTTTTGCTAGTGTAAATGCGCTTGTTTAAAAGTCAATTTGAGACCGATAAGTCAAATACAAATTTGATTTTTAATTTTTTTATTATTTTATTAAAAAACATATATTTTTATTTTTTTTCAATTTCGCTTGAGTCAATCGTGTTCATGCAAACTAACCAAAGGGATCTACCAAACAGTTATTATTACCTTTACAAAGCGTTGGCAGATCAAAGAAGCTTCCGACGTAGGTGAAAATGAGTAGAAAGGCAACCGTTTGTGGAAATACAAACCATTCTCCCTCAGCATCCGTCACATGAATTATCCATCTCATTACTTTATCAGTCAGTTCCCAACAAGCGTTTGCAGTCTCCATTGCAACCTGCTCTCGGATACTTTCCAATCTCGGCTTGGTTGCTTCTCTCTGAGATATATATACTTTCCAAATCATGTACGCTTATTAAGATGAAATAAGTGGGATTAATTAAACTTAATATGGGATTGAAACTACTCACTTGTCAAGAAACCGATTTACATATCTCCAAATGAACAGTGAAGTAACAATGAAAAGGGCCACCCATGAAGCAATGGTGAGAAAGTTGTATTCATACACTTGCTGCAAAACCCACGTTGCTGTTGAGGTGAAGAGAAGCGATCCGCTCAGCTTTTTACTCTTCCACATGGCTATATCGTTTACAATCTCTGCAAAAAACAAAAGCGTCAGCGGAAACGAGGGATAACAAGGTGAAAATAGACTTTTAACAACTTTTAAAGTTGTTGTAAAATGGAAATATGTTGTTGTTAAAACTTCCTTAGCAACGATTTTTAAGTTTGTTGTTAAAAATTCATCCAACAACTTTCATAATCGTTGCAATAAGGTGTTTATTGCTATGATCTTTTTCTCCTTTATTGCAAAAAGGTAGAGATCAAAAACTAACCTGCAGGCTGAGACTGAGCAATCTTGGATCGGATCAGATCAGAAATAATACCACCAGTATTCTTTGCACCTGAATGAAAATCTTCAAGTATAATATAAAAGAAAGTCGAAAGCATCAGCTTCAGTTCATCAACAGCTTCCAGAATTTTCCTAGTATCCCCCAATATCATAACAGGAAAGAATACTTGCAACGTTGTTCGAATAGAATTATCCAGTTCAATGAGCTCTTTGGCGAACTTGTACTTCTTGTAATAGTTCCAGGAGCTTACCCCGGAGCATGTATCAACAGTTTCCTTGGCTTGCTTCAACAGATCCAACAGCCTCTCAATCTCCTGGGAATCTGTCGACCGACTTATCTCATTGATCCTGGGTGTGATCCAGTTAACCGTGTCGTTGAGGTGATCGAGAAGGGGCTGAAATCTTTTGGCTGTCTTTCTTACATTTGAAATTGCATCCAATAATTTCTGAACTATGGTTCCCAAAACAATTGATATACCAGCATCACGAAATACGCCTGCGTTCATTTCCGAACTACTACTTTTACAAATGAATGGACTTGATTTTCCTTTACATAACTTGTAAGGATAAATTAAACCTGTATTTATAGATAGGTACGTTAATCGCAAACAAGATTGCTGCTTCTTCGAATCTGCCCAGACTGAATATCGTAAGTTGACTTGACCTGGCCTGATGAATTATTTCATTGTATCTGCTAGGAAACCTTCCTCTTTGTATTTAATTTCAGCTCGGACTTGCAACTTTTCTGTAGTCATCCGGTGCAAGTCTACCATAAATTATATGAAAATGAAAGAAAACAACCGCAGGATCATATATATAAAAATTGTAGAAGTACGCGCTTTCATCTTGACCACGTTTTTGGACACTATATTTCCACTATTTATCCTTCTATTGATTGCTCCCTTTTTTTTTGGTGGAAATTGCTCCCTTTTGTTTGTTTCTGGCTGAAATGATCATTTCAACTCCCTGTCGTTTTGGGTTATGTTTCTCTCTTGTATATATAATAATTTCTTGAGGGTTGGGAGTTGGGGATATTAATGAAGACGAAGACTGTTAGTTAAGCAGGAAAGAAATGAAGGAAAATAAATCATTGTATAACTAAACCAAAGTTAGTATACTCGACTACCGAACATTCACTGATCATTGACGGAGGCACTTAATAATAACGTGAGCTCATATTTGGTGCATGAGATAATAATAAGATAGAATAATATTATATTATATCATATTATTTTATGTTTAGTGTTACAACAATTAAAAATAAGATAAGAGTTTTTATATTTTTACCATATTTATTATATGTAAAATTAAAAATACTATAAAATAATTTTTTTAATACGCTATTTTAAAGTAATATAATTTAAATTTATAATTTTTTGTTATAATATAAATAAAAAATTAAATATTATTTATAATATTATAATTAATAGTCAAAATTATTAGTTGATTTTTTAATAAAAAATTACTTTTAAAAAAATTATGTTACATTTTCAAAAAACTTTTTATTTTGTTAAAAAATAAATTTATATAAAAATTCTCTGTGTTTTTTCACTTTTTTTCCTTTTTTTATTTCTTTTATATGATTTAAATTTAAAATAATTTTTATTGTAAATTAAATATATTTATTTTATAAAATTGAGTTTTTCTAGGAAATAAGTTTTTTTTAATTACATTAATTTTTCCAAAAGACAATTCTTAAATAATTTTCTTTATTTTTATGGTTTCTTTATCTTCTTTCTTTTTTTTTGTCAATTGAAGGAAATATAAAAAACAAAAAAAGAAAAAATACGAGTTAAGTTTAATAATTCAAATTTATAAATTAAAAAATAAATCATTTCTAATAATTTTATTGTTAATAATTATTTTTCTTTCTTTTTTTTGATAGGCTAAAAGAAAATAATTAAGAAAGAAAATAAAAAAATTAAATGTAGAAAAAACTAGTTAAAATATTTTTAAAATAATTTTTATATTTGAGAATTTATTTTATAAAAAATTATTTAAAAATTCTAATTATCTCCAAAAAATAATTTTAAAAAAATTGTGTTCAAGAAAATATTATTCTATCAAGATTATAGTTTTTCTTGAATCAAAAAAAGAAAGAAAAAAAAAGAAAGAAAAAGAATTGAAAAATGAAAAAGAAGGAAAAATAATTTGGATTAATTAATTAATTAAACAAAGATTCTCATTATTTTATTAAATGTTTAAGTTAATTTTTAAATATAAATTTTAAATATGAAATAAATAAAATATGAGTATTTATTTCTAATTTCATGAGATTAAAAATAATTATTACCTTTTGAAGAGTATTGAATTATCTTATACAAGGGAAATGATTAATCATTCTTGCAAATTCAATACTTCTCTTTATGTGTGCACCAAACATGACTTAAGGTATAATACTATTGGTAGATCATACAGATGTATTGACAAAACCAACTTGTGAAATGGATAAAGATTATAAATGGCTTCAATTTCCACCAAATTTTGTAAGATCACTTAACAGATGTAGATGTAATTAGAAGTGTTGGCTTTTTCTAGGAACTTTAGAATGAAATGCTTATATATTTCTCTTGGTAACAAAAAAAATAAAGATTAAAATTATTTTAATGTTAAATAATAATCTCATACCTAATATATCAAATAGGCTAATACAATAAGTAAAAGTTAAAGAAAAACATTAACATAAGGATTTTAAGTAAACTTAAGTATATGACGAAGTTTCATCGTAATTTTATAATTTTGATGCTATAGCATTTTTTTTAATTCTGTATACGATTAAGTTTCATAATTAATTCTATGCAAGCTTGTTAATTAAGAACCTTAACTTTTGAATAGTAAATAACACCAAATTGATTCAATTAAGAAAATACTTTAAAAAAATTCTGAAAAAGTATATTAAAATAAACTTAATTAAAATTTTGAAGCGAAATTGAAGATTATATACTTGATTAAGATTTTGAGTTATTCTTAAAAGTTTTGTCCCTACTCAATTGTTGGAGAAGCAAATTTTTTTATTTGTTACTTAAGTAGAATAAGTTAATTACTATAATTTAGACAAAAAATAATTTTACTTAGATGTAGTTCACTCAAAAATAATAAAAAATTCATAAGATTAAAAAATTTTATAAATTTTTATAACTATTATACATTCTTAGTAGATATAGGATATTACACATTCTTGGCGCAACTAAGACTTTCAAGATAATTAACCGTTAGAAAAAGAAAACAAAAGAGTCATATATCAGTTTCATAAAATAATTAAATATCACAGTCTTTCCATATAAAACAAAATCCTATATATAAAAAATCAAGTCAATTCCTAACTTACAACAACTTGAAAAAATGAGAATAAAAAAACAACTTGAAAATAATTAAATGACCAATTTAATTTTGTTATTTTGGAGTTTTTTACCAAACAATAATAGTTTTAAAACTTATTTCTCATTATATGGTGCTTTTAAACTTATTTTTATATTCATTGTAATTTTTGCCATGTCAGATTTTTTTAATTTTGCATTAAATAAAAAAGTTTTCACTTTCATTGTTTTGTAGCTCATGTTCTCTCATCTTTTTTTTGGAAAATTTTTCTGCGATTTCTTCTTCTCCTTCATCCTCTATTGAGAATTTTTTTTCTTTTCAATAAACGTTAACTTTTAATCTTTCTATACTAAATTAATATAACACCACCAACTTTTTCCAATAATGAAATAAAAAAAATCTTGTAATATATATTTTTTAATTAAAATTTTTAAGTTCAAAATTTAAACAACAAATCAAAATGGGTCTTCTAAAAAAAAAAAGAAGTACAAAGTTAAAAGAGAAAGTAAATTTCACATAAGGTGTAATGTCAAATGTATATATAAAAAGTATGAACATAATTTGTTGTTTTAATTAAGAGAAAAAAAGGCCAAACACTAATAAATCATTTTTAAATTATAAAACTGACATGATTGATGAAGCAAGT
Organism: Heritiera littoralis; assembly: GCA_031772115.1. NCBI lineage: Eukaryota > Viridiplantae > Streptophyta > Magnoliopsida > Malvales > Malvaceae > Heritiera > Heritiera littoralis. Next base: position 2,780,567 of record JAPDPK010000044.1, read on the forward strand.
TTTAAATAGACAAAAAAAACTTTTTAACATTTTAAGGATGGCGATACTTCAAAAAAAATTGAATATCAATTTATAGTAATTAAGAGTTTATGTTGTTATAATTTGAAAATTGGTTTTATGATCTTCAATTATACTATTGTTTTAATTTCTATTTCAATTCAAATTTCAAAATAAAAAATTCATATATTTTATTAACTTTTAATATAAAGAAAAAAGTGATTCTGAAAATAAAAAGAGGGAAAGAGGGAGGCAAAAATTAAGGATTGTACTTTTTTTTGTAAAGATTAAGGATGGTAAGTTTTAATACAGTGATGATATGTCAAAAATTATAAGACATTGAGAATTAAGTATAAAAGTACAATAGTTTGGTAAATAAGTTTTTAATATATGAGGGTATGGTTAAAAACTCGTTATTTTGGGTGGAAAATGTTTGATGAGTTAGTGTTGTTTATTGTTTATGAATTAAAAGATTAATTTACATTTCATTCGCAACAACTCTTTTATCGTTAGTAATTAAATTAAACCTGTGTACCTACTTAAAGTCAAGCCTTCAATTTAATTAATTCCTATTTTTGGCATATCAAGTTCTCATAAGCTATTGAAGAGTGAGCATGAAATTTTGATATTTAAAAAAAAAAATTATTTGAATTCAAATTTAAATTTTGTAACATTAAATTTTTTTAATTGATCAATTCTATTTCAGTACACTGGCAACAAAAGCTCCGTTTTAAAGTCACCACATCTCGATGTGATGGCTTCAAGTCACTAAATAACAAAATTATGAGGTGAAAATTTATTTTTTGCCTTGTTTTTAATATTTTTAATATTTTATTAAAAAAATATTTTTAAGCATATTTTATTATGGAATCAATTTCACCTTCATCCATACTAGCATTTAACTATTCAATTCTAACCATAAATTCATCCAAACTAGCACTTAACTATTCAAGTCTAACCATAAATTATAAATTGTTATTGACTTAGGCTGACTTAGGTTCCGTTTAGATGTCACTGCACGTGGTGACTCTAGTGGAAATTGGATAATAAGACAAAAAAATTTGCAAAAAAAAAAAACACATGTAAAAATATTTTTTACCCATTCTTTTAAATATTTTATTATAAAACTTATCATGATTATTTTTTTTTCAATCTCACCGGAACCAATCGTACCCCTCATCCAAACTAACCCTTAGACATATTAATCTAAAACAAAAGACAAACAAAACATAATTAAGAAGAAATTTTACAGATATATAGCATCCCTGATGAAAATTGAGAGCTAGCTTAGCCTAACCCACCACTAAACTTTCTTCTCTTGTTTGACAAATTTATTCTTCATCTTCCCCATCACCTTTTCATCAAACATCTCATAAAATCTTCTCAATTCAGCCTTCACTCTCTCTCCACACCTCTTCATTTGCTCCCCATACTTCACATATATCACAAGAACTGTCATCACCATCTTAATACCTGAAAACCCAAACAGACAATGAAACCAAAACAAAGAAAAAGATAGCATGATTGTTGGTTTAATTAATTCTGTTACCTATGTAAACAAGTGTTAGCAAATCAAAGAAGCTTCCAATGTAAGAAAGGAACCACAACCCAGCAACTGTTCTTGCAAACACAAACCAGTCTGCTTCGACAGTCACATGAAACATCCATCTTAACACTTCTGCCACAAGCATTGCACATGTGTTTGTAATCTCTAAAGCAGTGTGTTCCGAGATTTCCAAGTCGGACAAGTTTGGTGGCTCTCTAAAACCACAAGGCAAAAACCCAAATGAATTTTTTTCTTAATAAGAGGAGAATTAAGATGGAAGAATGTGAAATTAAGAACCTACTTACCATGAAGCCTTAGTATGTTTCCCCAAAGGAAGAGAGAAGCCACAATGAACATGGCCAGCCATGAAACAACAGTGATAAAGTTGAACTCATAAACTTCCAGCAATACCCATGTCACTGTTGAAACAAGGAGAACAGTTGCACTCAGCTTCTTTCTTCTCCATAGAATTATATCTCTGAAAGTATCTACCCCAAACAAAATAATTATATTTGTAATAATTAGAGGTTTGTTGCTCTTGCAGAACTCGAAACTTACGTAATGCAGGCAATGAATAACAAAGTATATAGTATAAAGAAATGTAATTTTCTTTGTTTTCTTTTGTGTTTTTTCCTTATCCACTTGATAGCTTACCAGTTGTAAGTTAGTTAGTTAAACTTCATGTAGTAGCCGTTGGTAGTTAGTTAGTTAACTAACTTACAGACGAGAAGCTTCATCAACTTCTATATAAGCTAGTCTTGTGTCCTTCCACATCTTAATGAGAATCAATCAGCAAATTAATCATGGTATCAGAGCTGCAATAATTTCTTGCTTCTTTCTCGAAAATCTTTTGATTTTCTTGCTGATTTTTTCGCTTACCAAACATATTTTATTTCACTCTGTTTCTTCTACACAGACTTCTTTTCTTTTTTGACAATAAGGCTTGAAGAATCGGCCTCCAGTCCTTACTTCATTCATCCGAATGAAAACCAAGCACTAATTTTTGTTTCTTCATTGTTGAATGGTTCTAACTACCACACATGGTGTCAAGCAATGTGTATGACCCTAATGTCAAAGAACAAACTCCACTTTATTGATGGCTCGATTGCAATTCCTTCAAAAGACGATCCTCTTCATTCAGCCTGGGAAAGGTACAATACCATGGTTTTGTCTTGGATCTTGCATTCTCTGTCACATTCAATTGCACAGAGTGTTATTTGGTTGGACAATGCAGTGGACGTGTGGAAAGACTTGAAGGATAAGTTCTCTCAAGGAGACTACTTCAGAATATCTGAACTACAGGAAGAGATTTACTCTTTTCGTTAAGATTCATTGTCTGTTACAAACTATTTTACCAAATTAAAGGTTCTATAGGATGAAATGATGAACTTGAGATCCATTCCAAATTGCAGATGTGATCCTTCTTGCAACTGTGGAGCACTGGAAGTTGCAAGAAAAAATCAAGAGAACAACTACATTATCAGGTTCCGTAAAGGTCTTAATGATCATATCTCCACTGTAAGATCTCAGGTTATGCTGATGGAGCCTTTGCCAAGCATTAATAAAGTGTTTGGCTTAGTGATTCAACAAGAAAGGCAATTCAATTCATCTGTTTCTGTTCCTCAGAAGATAGATTCCACTGCATTTGCTGGGAAACTTGTCTCAATTCCAATATTGGAAATTTTTCAAGAAAGTTCAGTGCAAACAACAAGAAGGTGGTCTGTACTTACTGTAGTTAAGTTGACCATTTGTTGGAGAAGTGTTACAAGAAGCATGGATATCCACTAGGCTTCAGATCATGATCCAAGGGAGGTTCTGTATCTGGATCTGTGAATCATGTTAATGCAAACTTGGACCATCATGAGAATTGCAAGACTGACTCAAAAACTCAGAAGATTGATTTTGATCATGCCTCTTTATCAATGAATTTCGCTAAAGATCAGTATGCAAGGTTGCTTGAACTGCTTCATTCATCTGACATGGCATCTTCCTCAACTCATCATGCTAATGCAGTGATTGATATAAGTCATTCGAATTCTCTCAAACCAGGTATCTTTGTTTCTTCTCGAACTAACAGTCAATATCCATTTTCCTCAAATTTTATTTTTGACACTGGGGCCACTGACCATATTGTTTCCTCCCTTCAGTTTTTTAGCCATTACAAACCAGTTTCAAATTCCTTTGTGAAATTACCTAATGAGCAATATGTGTCTGTTACACATATTGGTGATGTTCATTTATCTCCTCAATTAATCCTTAAAGATGCCTTGTTTGTTCCCAGCTTTAGTTTCAATCTAATATACGTAAGCAAGTTAGCAGAAACACTTAATTATTTTTTGATCTTTAAATCTGATGTTTGTGTTGTATAGGATATCAAGGCTTGGAGGATAATTGGGTTAGCTAGACAAGTCAAAGGTCTATATCAACTTGACAAACTTGGTTCTGTTGATTGTTCACAACGTAAAATTGTATCTCTTTCAAATTCTATTTCTAAGAGTCAAATATGGCATTATAGGTTAGGACATATTTCTCATGCTAGAATGAAACTTCTGAATAACAGAGATTCTGAAATCTGTACGGAATAATATACCCCTTGTGATGTATGCCATTTTGCTAAACAAAGAAGAATACTTTTTCCCATAAGTACTTCTGTTTCTTCAAAATGTTTTGATCTTATTCATGCTGACATTTGGGGACCATATCCTGTTGCATCACTATATGGACATCACTATTTTTTTAACAATAGTTGATGATCATAGCAGAAACACCTGGTTATATCTTATGAGATTCAAGTTAGAAGCTAGGTTTCTATTGCAAAATTTTTGTCTCTTTGTTGAAACACAATTTGCCTCTAAAGTCAGAGTAATTCAAACAGATAATGCCCAAGAGTTTAACATGGAATCATTTTTCTCCTCTAAAGGTATAATCCACCAAACATCCTATGTGCAAACCCCTCAACAAAACAATAATGTTGAGAGAATACACCAACACATTCTAGGTGTAGCCCGAGCTTTAAAATTTCAAGCTAGCCTACTAGACAAGTTCTGGGCAGATTGTGTGAGTCATGCTGTTCATATCATAAACAGAATACCTACACCAGTTCTGGACAGTAAAACACCTTTTGAAATTTTGCATAACAAAGTGCCTGATCTGTCTAATCTCAAATTATTTGGTTGTCTTTGCTATGCATCAACATTGGCACATCCTAGAGGCAAATTTGATCCTAGAGCTGTAAAATGTATCTTCATAGGCTTACCTTTTGGAACCAAAGGCTACAAAGTTTATAACATGACTACACATCAAGTTTTCATCTCTAGAGATGTTCATTCTATGAAAACATCTTTCCATTTTCCCATACTGAAAATTCTGATGTTACTTCAAATATATTTTATAATGATATTTCTCTTCCTATTTTTACCAATCAACAACACTTAGATCTGTTCCTTCTCATTTTACAAGAACAACTACTACTTTTGATTCTTTTAGTTCTTTATCAGAACAAACTTGTAATACTCAAAATCTAACACATCCTAATTCTCCAACTTTACTAAATGCGAACAATCAACAAACCTAAGAAGGTCAAGCAGAATTAGACATACTCCAACTTATTTATAGGAATATCACTGTAATCTAGCCAAACTCCATCATACTCAGCCTTTATATCCTCGTGCAACAGCTTCAGGTACTCCTTATCCTTTGTCTTCTATTCTTAACTATTCAAAATGTAATTCTCGTCAGCGAGCCTTTGCTATAAATATTTCCACTACTGAGCCTCATACTTATAGTCAAGCTATTAAGCATGAGTGTTGGAGGAAGGCCATGGAAGCTGAATTAGAAGCTCTACAAGTAAACAACACCTGGTAGATCACTGATTTACCACCATCAAAGAGAGCAGTAGGTTGTAAATGGGTCTACAAAATCAAATACAAAGCAGATGGTCAAATTGAAAGGTTTAAGGCTAGGTTGGTAGCCAGAGGCTACACACAGCAGGCTGGAGTTGATTACCTAGACACCTTTTCCCCAGTAGCAAAAATGACCACCAGCAGGACCCTATTGGCTGTGTCAGCCATCAAGCAATGGCATCTACATCAGTTGGATATAAATAACACATTTCTTCATGGTGATCTTCATGAGGAAGTGTACATGGAGCCTCCACCAAGCCTTCAAGGTGCTAAACTAGAACAGGTTTGCAAGCTGCTCAAGTCTCTTTATGGCCTGAAGCAAACTAGCAGTTCCAAGCTTGCTTCAGCCTTATTAAACAAGGGTTTTCGCCAAGCAAATTCAGATCACTCCTTGTTCATCAAAAATTCTGGTTCTTCTTTCATTATGTTATTGGTTTATGTAGACGATGTGATATTGGCAAGCAATGATGAGAACTCCATTCAATACATCAAGTCCTACCTTGATACAGCCTTCAGAATCAAAGATCTCGGCATTCTTAAATACTTTCTTGGTTTTGAAGTTGCTAGGTCTTCCAAAGGAATCAATTTATGTCAAAGAAAGTATGCCTTAGAGATCTTACAATATGCTAGTCTCATAGGCTGTAAACCAGCTTCCACTCCAATGGTTACCTCTGTCAAACTCTCTAAGTCTTCTGGTATTGCACTTGCAGATCCACTTCCATATAGAAGATTAATTGGCAGGCTTCTCTACCTCACCACAACAAGACCTGATATTTCCTTTGCTGTTCAAGAGCTTTCTCAGTTTCTATATCATCCTACTGACATTCATTTGGCTGCTGCTTATAGAGTATTGAGGTATCTAAAGGGTAATCCAGGCCAAGGCTTATTCTTCTTTGCCTCCTTTACCTTACAGCTTAAGGCTTTTTGTGACTCAGATTGGGCTTCATGTCCAGATACCAGAAAATCAGTTACAGGGTTCTGTGTGTTCCTTGGTGATTCTCTCATTTCGTGGAAATGTAAGAAACAACAAACAATCTCTAGATCTTCATCTGAGGTAGAGTATAGGTCTATTGCTTCCATAACTTGTGAACTACAATGGCTCATCTATTTGCCTGCTGATCTTCAGGTTCCTCACCACTCTCCAGCACTGCTCTTTTATGACAACAAATTTGCAATTGCCATTGCCGAAAACCCAGTCTTCCATGAGCGTACCAAACACATCGAGATTGATTGTCATCTCATACGAGAGAAGCTTCAAGCTGGAGTGATTCGGCTTTTACATGTCTCTTCTTCTTCACAGTTAGTAGATGTTTTTACGAAGGCACACTCTGCTTCAAGCTTTCATTCCTCTATCAATCAGCTTGGAATCCACAGCCTCTACACTCCAGCTTAAGGGGGGCTAACAGAGTATAGAGTATAAAGAAATGTAATTTTCTTTGTTTTCTTTCGTATTTTTTTCTTATCTAGTTGATAGCTTATCAGTTGTAAGTTAGTTATTTAGTTAAACTTTATGCAGTAGCCGTTGGTAGTTAGTTAGTTAACTAACTTACAAACGAGAAGCTTCATCAGCTTCTATATAAGCTAGTCTTGTATTTTTCCACATCTTAATGAGAATCAATCAACAAATTCATCAATGAAGATCGGGGTGTGGCTGACATGTTTATGATTGAAACTCTAATAAGAAAGCTGAAAATCTTTAAAAGAGTTCTTTGGGGCTTTTTTTTCTCTTTCTTTAGTGGTTAGAAATTTCAAGTAAATTAATTGTTGTGAGAAGAAAGAGGAAATGTTTGTGTAACACGTGCAGAATAATAGAGAGACGTGGAAGCCATGCAGATCTTCTGGGTTGTGGCACCCTCAGCTTCAGCTGACTATATCCTTAATCCTTACACAGCAATTCTTCATTCTATATTCTACTTTTTCCATGACTGAATATCTAAAATTCTCTGATAGAGACAAAGAACAGCACATGCCTGCAAATCCAATTATTCCATTGAAATCTGTTTGTAATCTTCTCGCAAGGGAAATTTGGTTCCTAATTAGAGAGAATTAAGGTAGTTGCATGTAACCAAAATAAAAAGAATAAAGGTCGTTGCAAGGCCTCAGCCCTTAGGCCCAAGTCTAGTAGCATCCCTGGACCAGCTGGCTCTCGCATCTGCAAAACAACAACTGATCCATTGAAAGTATACTCTAATTTTGGGCTTTTCTTTTCACTGCATTGCAAAAAAGAATAAAACAAACTAGAAGAGTAACAATTAATAAGTTTCGAATTGGATTTACTAGTAGTTTGTATATAAACTTATAAATATAACCTAAAGTTAAAACCTCATGCTTTGGTATTTCAAAAAAAAAAAAACCTCATGATTTGCATTTGGGTGACAGTAAAAGGATTATTCAATATTTTTAATTTTAGTTGAGATATTCATCTCAATATATATTAATGGTTATAAATTAATTTTTAACCGATAAAAATACTAAAATTTAGAATTCTCAATATATAATATACAAATCGATGTAAATATATAAGCTACCAAATCACATATAATGCATATAATACAAAGTCTAGTTTCTATAAAAGCCCTATGAAAATAGGTGATTTTAATGATGAATTGATGCATGACATAAATGTTTGGGGCAAGGTAAGTGGGGGATTCATGCTTTCCATCATTATTATTACTTTCAATTGCTATTCCCAACATTGTCCTCTCTAATTCATTCACGGCCGAACACATTAATGAACACTTGAATTTTCAACTCTCCCATCTTTTCTTCTTTTGTTTATTTTTGGGGTTTAACTTCTATTAATTGTTTTATTTTCTCAAGTTAAATGGAACAATATCATGACATTTCATTTATTAATTAGTGAATTTAATAACATTTATTTTTAATTTTTTTATTTTAAAACTTATAAATTAATGAATGACATATTATAATTTATTAACTGTGCATAAATTTATATTAAGATAGTATATATATCAAATATAAATTCATTAATGCTACTTATCAACTAGTCTTATTTTGAAGGAGTAAATAATAATAACTATGTGGGAATCTTAGTTTTGAGTTGGGTTTTCATTTTTCATATATTTGCTTCATTTTTAGGGCAAAGAAATTTTTCAATCTTGCTAAGAAGATTAAGGTCAATTTTGTTTATAATTGAAATTATGAGAAATTGGATCTTGATTATTGAAATTAAGAATCCAATACATTCTTGGCTAAATTTCAAAACCTTAATTATAGTACGAAACCATTACCTCAATCCAAAACCTTAATCAATGTCCAAATGCATTTAAAAAAAGTGCATATTATTGCATTGGAAGAGGCATAAGTGACAGTAAGAAAGTGGGACATTGTTGAGTACAAGAAGGCAAAGCTTCTTCACATTCAGACTATTCACTCTTGCCTTGCAACAACCATCGCATCATTATTATGGCGGATACATTAAGCGACCGGCCGGTGCATCAGTCAGCGGAAATCCGTGTGGTTCCCACCTCTTTTGCCTCGGTCGGTCGGGTCAATTGCTCAACTCCATTTGCCAGCATCTCACGTGACAACTCATCATTGACATTTAGACCTTCCCTTTCTTTTTTTTTTTTATTGTGCAATTATTTTTGTCTATTTTTATGGTCTTAAAATAATTTTGTTTGGATTAGAAGTGATAAACAGTAAAATCTTCTCAACAATACGAATTTCAGGTTCATTTCTATTTCTTCCAACCACTTGTTGGTATTTAGACATTCTCTTTCTCTATATTCTATTTGTATTGTTTTATTTATTTGTTTTTAAAATCTAAAATTTATTAATAGAAAATAACAAAAAAATTATAATCAAATTATGAAATCTCCTATGAATTCCTATTTTATTTAAAAAGTAAGCAAAATAATTCGCTTTTCTATATACATGAATTAAAGAGATTTTTCCGATACTCAAATCAAATTTTGTAGCTAGCTTTTTTAAAATATTGTTATATATTTGAAAGATTGTTAAGGATTTTGAATATTATCAAATATTAAAATATAAGAATTTTCAAATTCTACAAACAAAATCAATAGATTGACATATATTCTTTAAAAAATATTTAAGAAATAAAAAATGCTAATTAATTTTTTTTTGAAATCTTTCGAGATCTAAAAATCACTTTGGATCTCGACTAATCTGAAGACAAGTTACTATCGGACCTCAAACGAGAGGAATTCTCCTAATATTATTTTCTCCATTCACAAGATTCGAACTCGAGACCATACTCAAGAGGCACGAATCCTTTCACTCGGCGCAACAGATATTGGTAATTAATTCTTTATTTAAGGTAAAAGTTAGTATTTTGGAGTCATCTTCAATTATAATTTCACGAAAATGAATTGAAAATTTTCTCAACAATAATAGAGAGAGTACAGTTGTAAATACATATATTTTAATATATTTTGAATTTTGTGGTTTTTTACATAGCAGAGATAGATTATACATAGACGAATAGATAGATATGGAATTGGATGAGTTGACCTTATCAATTATTTGAAATTAGAATTTTGAGTAGTGGGAGAATTATGGAGGCAGTGACTAGGGATACTGGATACATGGCTCCTATTAAGCACATGTGCCCAAACATAGAAATTTTTTTTAGATTAAACAGAAAAACCTGCTGAATCTTTTCAGCTTTAAGAAGCCAGCTGACATGCGTACGGAGAAATCTAAGAAGCCTAAAAAAAACGGCAGTGAAAACAGACAGACAAGCAGGGCTCTCTGACTTTCCCATAACTCCCACGGCATGCATACAAAGAAATGGGATGGTGACTTTATACATTGGATTTAATGGCTGCTTATTCAGGAAAAAAGAAAAGGATTTATGGACTGCCAATTGCAATCCAAAGCTACAAATTTATGAAAAGGACCACTTGTATTCGGTTTGCATGTGAAGTTGATGTATTTTATTCAATTTTGTCTGTGACTGTCATAAAATAGAACACTGGCCGAGCTAACCATATCCAATGCCATTATTTTTTGTACAGGCTTACTAAATGCAAAAGGTTAGATGATTCATCAATAGCTTTATCCTTCTTCTTCTTATTATTATTATTATTAGTTTGAGTTTTAGTTTATTAAAATTTAGGAAAATGATAAATTTTTTGAATTCGTTAACCAATAAATCTATTTAAATTAATCTAAAAAATATTTATTAGATGAAAATTAAAATTTTTTTATGGCTAAAATAATCTTTGAAGATCCAATATTGATTTTCTTACTAATTAAAATATGATTTTTTATAGTAATTAAAACAAGTTTTCATTTTGCACTCTAAAAACAAACTTAATAAAGTAACACAATCCCCTTAAAATATATTAAGAAATAAAAAATTAAAAAATAAATTATGTGATAATTTTTTAATCTCATTCTTAAAAATAAAATTTTCACTATCATATCAAATATTAACTCCTTTTTATTTTCATTATTAACATAAAAACTCTAATAATCGAAGAAAAATTTTGGAAATACCAATTTCAAATTTGTAAGAAATGAGAAAAAAGTAGCATTGATTGGCATCCAAACATCTCTTTTTTTTCTTCTTTTTATCTAAACAGGTCCAACAGTTCATTTTTGTTAGGGTCAAAAGAAAAAGAAAAAAAAAGAGAGAAAAAAAAAAGTTATAATCAAAGGCGAGATTACAGGAAGACAATTTTCGTTTTAAAATTTTTAAATTTATTATTACAAATGAAAAGTGTGAATGACTGAAAATAAACTTAAGCTGGAAGCAATAATCATAACGCGTTAACGCGTGAACTGCGCCGAATATTAGTGAACTGCAACCTCAGCAACAGTCAAAAATTTTCATTTTTTATACTTGGTTAATCAAGTAAAAAGGACAAATTTGCGTTAAAAAATTAAAAATAAATAAAAAGGCACACAGCCAATCTGGTGTGGCTTTTTCCCGCCTTGGTTCTTATAAAACCTCTGTACTTCTTTAGATTGTGACCTTAAAATAGTTCACTTTTCAGGGAATATCAAAACAGGTAAGTTTCTCAGATGGTGAATGTTTCTGATAACTCAGTTCTGACAGGTTTTGTAGTTTTATTAACTAACAGTTTTTGGTTTGTTAATGTTCAGTGGCATTCAGGGTAAGAGAAGAAAATGGGGAAAGCAGTCCTGCTCCATTTGGTGTTTGGAGTTTTGACTGTTTTGGTTGTGTCCATGGTGAATGCTGAAGACCCTTACTTGTATTACACTTGGACTGTTACTTATGGCACTCGCTCTGTTCTTGGAGTTCCGCAGCAGGTTGGTTTATTGTCTTTTGAATTGTTGAAAGTAATGTGCTTTGATGGAGATGTTCTGGGGTTTCTAAAAAGTTTTGATTTTTGTTGATTTGGAAGGTTATTCTTATCAATGATCAGTTTCCTGGACCTAAGCTTGAAGTTGTGACAAATAACAACATTATCTTGAATCTTATTAACAAGCTTGATCAGCCTTTCTTGTTAACATGGTGGGTTTCTCTCTCATTCGCACATTGGTTCTTCTGATTTTACAGTCTGTTCTTTGCTTTGAAATCCTGTGTTCTTGAGTCTCTAGCTGTTTTTCCTATTCATGAATCTTGGAAATGATGGGTTTTTATAAATGATTGACTCCTTTTGTAACTTTATACCCTAAATCTGCCATTGTTTTTTCCATGTTAACTTGATTCTGCTATGTAGAATCATGACATTGTTATAAGAGGGCTTGCTTTAATCACAACAGGAATGGCATCAAGCAAAGAAAGAACTCATGGCAGGATGGAGTGTTGGGGACCAATTGCCCTATCCCTCCAAACTCCAACTACACCTACAAGTTCCAGGCCAAGGATCAGATTGGGTCCTACACATATTTCCCACCAACTCTAATGCATAGAGCTGCTGGAGGATTTGGAGCACTCAATATATACCATAGAAGTGTAATTCCAATCCCTTATGCAAACCCTGATGGAGATTTCACTTTACTTGTTGGTGACTGGTACAAGACCAACCACAAGGTTAGTCTTCACAGTTTTCTTTCTGCCCCAAAAAGGTTAAGATTTTTCTTTCTAGTTGTAAAACATTTTCCTCTTCCCCTGTTTTCTTGCAAGTTACTAACTGCTCATTGTATATTTACATTCTTGCCATGCTCCATATGGATTCCTGCCATGTGTAATTCACTCATCATATATTGTTTTCTCTTTTGCAGACATTGCAGCATTCTTTGGACTCAGGAAAATCTTTGCCCTTTCCTGATGGAGTCCTTATTAATGGCCAGACCAAAACTACCTTTACTGGAGATCAAGGTCATAATTAACTTTACTTAATATGGCCTTACCAATCAAGTTTCATCCCTTAATTCATACAACAAAGTTTTATTTTGAAGTTTTCTCATATTCTTTCCCAAAAGAGTATCATGCTTTTACCAAACGAGTCTTATTTACGGTGTTTCAGGCAAAACTTACATGTTCAGGATCTCAAATGTTGGATTATCCACGTCATTCAATTTTAGGATTCAGGGTCATACAATGAAGCTAGTTGAGGTTGAAGGGTCTCATGTAATTCAGAACTTTTATGACTCTCTTGATGTTCATGTGGGCCAATCTGTAGCTGTCTTAGTAACCTTGAACCAGCCACCAAAGGACTACTACATTGTTGCATCCACAAGATTTACCAGGACTGTTCTCAATGCAACTGCGGTTTTGCACTACGCAAACTCGCACACCCCAGTTTCAGGCCCCCTGCCAGCTGCTCCTGCTTATCAATTTCATTGGTCAATGCAGCAGGCAAGAACATATAGGTACTAGTCAAAGGAAGATCATATGACATTTTGTGATTGATGCACCATTTCTTCCTTCAAATCAATTTAGAGTAAAAACGATCTTATTTGATTTTTTTTTTTACTTCGTTTTCTTGAAGGTGGAATTTGACATCAAATGCAGCCAGGCCTAATCCTCAGGGTTCATTCCATTATGGGAAGATAACAACAACTAAGACTATTGTCTTGGCCAATTCGGCATCATTAATAAATGGGAAGCTGCGTTATGCAGTGAATGGCATCTCCTATGTTAATCCTGATACCCCATTGAAGCTTGCTGATTATTTTAGCATCCCTGGAGTATTTAGCATGAATGCCATCCAAGACCTTCCTTCAGGTGGTGCTGCAACTGTGGCTACCTCCGTTGTGCCAACTTCTCTCCATGATTTCATTGAAGTTGTCTTTCAGAACAATGAAAACGCCATGCAAGCTTGGCATCTTGATGGTTATGATTTTTGGGTTGTCGGGTGTGTACAATGCCCTGCTTGTTTTTTTGTTTGTTTTTCTCCTTGGCTGCCTTGGTTCTTATGATTTCTATTACAATATACACAGTTTTGGCTCTGGACAATGGACACCAAAGAAGAGAAAGACCTACAATCTAGTCGATGCTTTGACGCGACACACTACTCAGGTAATCTACATTAAGGAAGGACCAAACACAAATCATTTTCATTTCATTGATCATTGCTGGGAGCTCATGCCTCTATATTATCGTTTCTATTGGTAGTTCTTTGCTCTGTTGTCATACTCTCCAGGAGCCATGGTTCTCATGTTTACATTTCATGAGAAAGAATTCATGTTTACTCTCATCAGAATTATAGCAATTCTTGATGTGTCCTCGTTCTGCTTTATGCAGCAAATGCTTCAAATTTATTGTTGAAAACAGAAATTCAGTATCGTATTATCATATGCTACAGCATATATAACCAAAACCTTTTCTAATTCATTGACTATCCTTGTGAAAATCCTGTCAAAACCTTCATCCATCTCTAGTAAACTGCTTTTTATTTTAGATATGCAATGTTGAAGAAGATCTGGAGGATAGTTTTCCAGCTGCTGATGCTATTGCATTCATTTTTGCAGGTGTATCCACATTCTTGGACCGCCATACTGGTTTCCTTGGACAACCAAGGCATGTGGAATATAAGGTCTACATTATGGGAAAGGCAATATCTCGGGCAACAGTTTTACCTGAGAGTCTGGAACTCTGTTCACAGCCTTGCTAACGAATATGACATTCCCTCTAATGTTCTACTCTGCGGCAAAGCTGTTGGACATCATCCTTAGTTCGATTCACCATCGATACCAATCTGTTTCCAGTCATAAGAGTTTGACTGCCGAGATTATAGATGATAGAAAGGAGAATGGATTGAAATGGTTGGCCTTTTTTCATTTGTATATCTTAGAATATTAGATAAGTTATCTATTGCATTGGATTACTGTATTAGCTCCAAGCGCTTGATTTATATTCTAAAAAGATTGAGTTTTTATAAATTTTAAACCTTGTGTATCAAGCATTTGTTGTTAAGGATTATGTGGATATGCCTTTTGATGCCCAAGAAATCAAAAAAGGGATAGTTCTTGAATTGTAATCACAAGTTGATATAATTCCAAGAATATCTCAAAGAGAACTACTGAAATTTATGTCGTAATGGTGCTACTGGCTTAGCCTTGTACTCTTTTTTATTCTGTAAACCAGTGGATCGATCCTAAGATCCTCTCCAGGATCAATCCCTTTACCTAGAGAATTGTCAATGCTGTGCCTTGTGAACATGAGAAGTTTAACTCAATTACGAAATAGAATATAACTATTAAAACTTGTAGTCATATATAAATCATTTAACTAAATTTAAGCTCACATAAGGTGAGATTTGACCTTAAATTTTAAAGTTTCAGGTTTTCTTCTTTCAATTGAACTAAATCAATGCTTGATTGGCTACTCAGCAGGATTTATTGCCTATACCAGGTGTGTGTAAATATTATTTCATCTTGCCTTTCCCTTTGACAGATCTGTCCTTGGGATCCATTTTTCATGTCTGATTTTGATTCTTTAGATCAAAGCAGGTTGACTTTCCTATCAAAACACTTACTAGTTGACTTTGCACAATAGAAAAACAAAGAGATATAGTACCAGTTGGTACCATCTATATGCTTGCTATACACTTTCAATCTTTATTATAAATCTAAATTAAATCATTAATTAGTTTGACTCTAGTCCAATTGCAGCTTTGAATTTTTAAGTAGCGAACATATAATCTCATGCATGTGCTCTTGATCAAAATTATAATATTGTTATCCGACCAAGTCCCAGCTATTAATTTTGATAATTGGGAGTAAAATATAAGATTGTTTAAGGGGCCTTCGGTGCTTTACATGTAAAATAATTGCAGTGCAAAATGATTATTGAGAAAGTGATTGTTGAAAAAATGATTATTGGGAAAGTGACATTATAATGTTTGGTATGCATTGTAAAGTGTTGTTTAAATTACAGGAAAAATAACATTACAATGTTTGATAATAATAACATTCACATCAGCTGCTTATTCATCATGCTTAGTCACCAGTTACTTAGCTAGTTTGTTACTTTTGCTGAGCTGTACATTTTACTTCACGTTTTTCTTCCTTCTGTTATTCTTCCTCTGCTCTATATATATGAGCTTCCTCTTGTATTCAAGTAGTACTGAAATCAAATTTTTCCGCCATAATTCAAAATCCAACATGGTATCAGAGCAGGAAAAATTTCCCTAGCCATCGTGCTTTCCCTCATCTTTTCTTCCTCATCCAAATACTCGTGAGTTAGCTTATCCATGGCAAAGACAAATTCCACTGCCAAGGTTGAAGAAGCCAGTCCATATTTTATTCATGCCAACGAGAGCCCTGCATTAGTTCTCGTTTCAACAATTCTCACGGGCAACAATTACCATTCATGGGCGCGAGCGATGAAAATGGCACTGCTCGCGAAGAACAAGTTACAATTCGTGACTAGATCGATTTCTACTCCAGCTAAAGAAGATCCAATGTTCGCTGCCTGGGAACGCTGTAATACGCTGGTTCTTTCCTGGATATTACACTCTGTTTCTCCTTCCATCGCTCAGAGTATCTTATGGATTGAAAATGCCAAAGATGTCTGGACCGATCTTCAAGATCGATTTGCACAATGTGATGCTATTCGCATTTCTGAGCTCCAGGAAGAAATCTACACCTTCCAGCAAAATAGTTTATCGGTAACCGATTATTTTACCAAATTGAAGATATTATGGGATGAGCTTCTCACACACAGACCTATCCCTGCTTCTTGTCGATGTGGAGCTGAGAATGTAGCCAAAGCTTACCAGTCCAATGACTATGTCATTAGCTTACCAGTCCAAGCTACCGTTCGAACACAGATTTTACTTATGGATCCTCTGCCTTCTATCAACAGAGTTTTTTCACTTGTTCTTCAACAAGAAAGGCAGATTAATGCTATGTTTACTTCTCAACAAATGGAAACCAATGTGTTGGCAATCAAAGGCTCGTCAGAGAAAAGTTCAGTTGGCTCACATTCAGGAGGATTTAAGAAGTTTGTTGCTAACAATAGGAACCCAATTTGTTCTCACTGTGGTTACACAGGTCACATAGTTGAGAAATGTTTTAAAAAACACGATTTCCCACCTGGTTATAGGCAGAAGGCCCGATCTGCTCAAGCTCATTGTATTGACATTGTTCAACCTCCTGATGGCATTACACAGAATACTCAGTTTGCTACTCCAAGGTCTTTCTATCAAAAGCTTCTTTCTCTAGCTCAATCATCTGACATGGCTCCTTCATTAAGTCATGTGAATGCAGTGACAGATCTTAGTCTAAGCTCAGGTATCCTAGCTTCTGCTTATAGTTGCATTTCTTCATCTAGCCAATTTATTCTAGATACCGGTGCATCTGATCATATAATCTGTGCACTCGATTTATTTGACTCTTTCAGACCATCTAACAAAGCCTTTGTTAAGCTACCTAATGGCCATCATGCACCTGTATCACATATAGGCACAGTTAAACTTTCACCTCATCTTACTTTGCTTGATGCTTTGTGTGTGCCTAGTTTTACCTTCAATCTACTTTCCGTAAGCAAACTGACCAAATGTGCTCAATGTGTATTTGTCTTTCACCCTGATATTTGTATCATTCAGGATGCACAGAGTTGGAAGCAGATTGGATCAGCTAAGCAGAGTGGTGGTCTTTATATTTTTACTCACACTTTGTCTTTCCTATGTTCAAAAACATTTACCACATGTTCAGTTTCTAAGTCTGTATTGGACAATCTTTGGCACTATAGATTAGGCCATTTATCCCATAGCAGAATAAAACTTATGAATTCTCTTGATCCTTCAATATCAGTATGTGATTTTTCTCCTTGTGATGTATGCCATTTTGCTAAGCAAAAACAACTCCCTTTTCCCCTTAACACATCACACACAGAAAATTGTTTTGACCTCCTTCATATTGACATATGGGGACCTTATCCAACAGCTTCTTTATATGGCGACCATTATTTTCTAACCATTGTTGATGATCACAGTCGATAAACTTGGTTACACCTCATGAAATCAAAATCTCAGACTAGAGCCTTAGTTCAAAACTTCTGTCATTTCATTGAAACACAATTTTCTACCAAAATTAAGATTATTCGAACTGACAATGGCCAAGAATTCAACATGCCAGAATTTTACTCTTCCAAAGGTTTAATTCACCAAACATCATGCACACAAACCCCACAGCAAAACAGCATTGTCGAAAGGAAACATCAACACATCTTGAATGTAGCTAGAGCACTAAAATTTCAAGCCTCTCTACCTGATCCTTTTTGGGGTGATTGTGTTGCTCATGCAGTGTTCTTGATAAATAGGTTACCTACGCCAGTCTTACATAACCACAGTTCATATCATAAGCTTTTTCATAAATCACCAGACTTCTCTTCTTTAAAAGTCTTCGATTCCCTTTGCTATGCCTCTACCTTACCACATGGAAGAACCAAATTTGACCCTCGAGCTTACAAATGTGTTTTTATAGGCTACCCCACAGGGAAGAAAGGATATAAACTTTATAATCTCAATACTGGTACTGTTGTTGTATCAAGAGATGTTACATTTTATGAACATGATTTTCCTTTTTCTTCCATTCAATCTTCCTCTCCTTTTCCAAATACAGATATTTTCCAACCCAAGTTAGTAGTACCTACTGTTTCCCCCACATCAGTCCATCCCGAACCACAGAATCATAACCACCTTGATACTACTAACATCTCTGACATACAACTTCCTTCAGCACCTATTAATAACCCTACATCATCTCCCAACCAGTCATCTCACTCGCCAACTCCTCATAACCCTTATGTTCGAAGATCTCATAGGACCAAACATCCCCCTCCTTACTTACAAGATTACCACTGTGCTTTGGCTGATTCTGTTGTTTCTTCCTCTGTCCATTCTACTGATACAGGTTGTTCCACAACTCATCCTTTATCTCAAGTCTTATCTTATGCCACTTGCACACTCACATAAAGCTTTTGCTATAAGCATTACTAATTCACTAGAGCCTAAGACTTATGATCAAGCTGCACAACATACTTGTTGGAGGCATGCTATCAAAGATGAATTGAATGCCTTAGAGGCAAATCATACTTGGGAGATAGTGGACTTGCCCCTTTCTAAATCTGCTATTGGTTGCAAGTGGGTCTACAAAATTAAACACAAGGCTGATGGAAGTGTTGAGAGATATAAAGCTAGGTTGGTTGCTAAGGGATATACACAACAGCATGGGGTTGATTATATTGAAACTTTCTCTCCTGTAGCAAAGTTGACAACAATTCGGACCCTTCTTGCTGTTGCCGCTGCCAAACGGTGGTATCTTCACCAACTTGATATTAATAATGCCTTCTTGCATGGTGACTTATATGAAGAAGTCTACATGCAAGTCCCTCTTGGATATACTAAGGCCAAACCAGGCCAAGTGTGTCGATTACTAAAATCTCTTTATGGTTTAAAGCAAGGAAGTCGACAATGGTATTCTGTAAAATCCGATTCTACACTACTGTAGACTCTAATTTCATAAAATTGAGATTAAAAATCAAATAAATAATGAATATTGATTTCTGCTCGGGTGAAAAGCTCCTTAACTTGAGTTGTGAATGGAGCAAATTCGGTAGAATAATGTATGGGTGAGTATATAGAGCAATTCACCAATGGACAAGCAAGGTTGGACAATCGCCAATGCTGAGCACGGGCTGGATGATGGTGACGAATAGGTGAGTTCGCCAAGGCTGTGGATAGATGATGGCCCGCGTGTGGCGAGGACTGTGATCGCCAATGTATTTGGCGAGTAAGGTGGTCGCCCATATAGAGGGCAAGTGAAAGGCCAAGTTGGCGAGAAAGGCAATTGCTACTTGCCAAACCTCTATGTGATCGCCAAGAAGAGGAAAATTCTCGTAATTGCCAAATTTTAAGTTGGCATCAAGATAAAGTTGGCGAGATGAAAGGTTGGCCAATTGAAATTGAGATTGGCGAGCTGAAGGTCTCCAGATGAGGGGGCGAACTGTAATTAGTATGTATAGATAAAATGAAAATAAAGAAGAACCGTGCAGCCAAATTTGACTTTTTTGGCCATTGTGATACAAGGTGGAAGAAAAGTCTAACAAGGGATGAATTCTATTGGCTGAAGTAGCTCTCAAATGTTGGCAAACAAAGTCAATAACATGTAGGAAGAAAAGAGTTCCAATTGACTTTGTTGTTGCAATGGTCTTCATGAATTAAATGCAACAGATAATGCTTAGAAGAGAAGGAGAATAAAAGTCAACAAAGGTGCAGCAAAAGAAGACCTTGATGACACTTTGCTACTGCCACACGATATTGAAGGCTGACCAAATCTGCTTGTTAAGTGTAAAAGAGACAAGGAATTAATTAAAGGTTGACATGACTGGAAAGTTAGTTGTGAAAGGGAGACTTTCACGCCACCTTGATTTGCTATTGTCTTCATGTATTAAAGGAATGTTTAACCCATGAAATAAAGGCCAAGTGATGGGTTTTGATTGGAGTGGCATGGCTATATAAGAAGAAACATTTGAGGAAAGCCGATTTAGCCAAATTCATCTTCTTTACGAGAGTTATGCAATTGCAAGTTTATGTTCTGATTTTCTCTCATTTCCACCATGCTTGATCCATTAAACTTCATCCATAAGCTGGCTAAACAAGTAAACCTACTTGTAAACCTTTTCTCCTTAAGTTGATGAGCTAAAGGCATGAGCAAAGGAAGGCTAACGTGAGACAGAAAGCAATCTGTTCTGGAAGTGCAATTGATTAAGGTGAGATTTAATGGTTTCTTGAGATTGAATAATATGTTTCTATGAGTTCAAGTATGAGAAGCATGATTTTAGTGTTGTTTTGATTCATTCTTGTGAGATCATATAAATAGAAGAAATTCATATCTGGAGATAGATGAAGAATAAGATGAAACTGGGTTGAAATTGTAGTAGAATGATGGGAAAACAATCGAGAACAAATAAGGGAAGTAGTGGAGATGGTGTAAAAGTGATGAGAGTGGCGATTATGGTGATCGCCCATGTTGAATATTTGTGATCGCCAATGAGGCAAGTAGGCAATATGAACTCGCCAAGTCCAAGAGGGCGAGGTCGCCCAATTTAGTGTAATTCATGGGCGAACTGATAAAGGACGAGCGAGTCCATCTCTGAGTTGAAAGCCGTATGCATAAGGCATTGGGCGAGTAGAAATGTGGGCGAACTCCAACATTTAAGCCAATGTAAACCTGGCGAGTTGAATATTGGGCGAGCTCCTACTAGTAAGCCATTTGATGAATGGCGAACTCCGTTAGGCGAGTAGTCATTTGATTTATCTCAATCTCCCCAAGTGATATAAAATGAAAATATTAATAGTTTTAATAAACTATTTTGCAGCCGGGAATTATGGACTCGGTAAAAGCGATCGGGAAGGCGATCGGAAAACAAAGCTTCGGTAGACCAGGTAAGGGAGATGTATGTGAAGTGAATGCATGTCCTGTGGAGTTAAATTTTATGAAATTATTGAGAAATTGTTTTGGTTTATGACATGCATTGGTTTAATAATTGTTTTAATTTGGGCGAGCTACAAAGCCGACCCCTACGTTGATTTGGGCGAACTGGTAAAAGGGCGGGCAAACGATCCCTTTTATGTTGTTTTAGGGCGAGTGACCCAGTTTTAATAGAAATTCGGGCGAGCCAAAATGGGCGAACCCTTTTATAATGTTCTGGGGTGGGCGACCCTTTCTGTTAACAAAGTTATGGGCGAGCCACTGAGGGCGAGCCAGTTTTACTTGTTGTTTTTAAGGGTAAAGTTTGGCGGGCGAACACAAGTTCACCGCACTGGGAAAGTAAGCCATGGGCGAGCCGTACTTGGCAAGCTGACCATGGGCAAACTAATTTATGGGCATTTTCTCAACGAAAAATGAGATATTTTAATATTTTGAAAATAAAAAAATATAAATCTTTTTGGGCGAGTTGACCAATGGGCGAGTTGA
This sequence comes from Heritiera littoralis, assembly GCA_031772115.1. NCBI lineage: Eukaryota > Viridiplantae > Streptophyta > Magnoliopsida > Malvales > Malvaceae > Heritiera > Heritiera littoralis. The sequence continues at coordinate 2,802,341 of JAPDPK010000044.1, forward strand.
CCATGGGTGAACTAGCCATGGCGAGCCAGTTTAACCCGGGCCTTTCTCACACGGAATTCCGTGAGATTGCGGGTTGTTTATAAAACCTTTTTGGAAAGAAAATCTTTTTGAGAAAATAAAGAAATTATGAAATAATTCCTTAAAGGTTTTTCATGAGTTATAAAAGTGATTTTGAGACTTTAGGCCCCTAGTTTCATGCATTATTATGAGTATGAGGCTGATGGACCCGCCAAGTCATCAGCAGGTCTCGAGGTCACCTGGCAAGTGGACCCGAGGACCACCTATAGATTATGGCCATAGATCTAGTCGAGATAGCCGTGAGGGGCGATGGCCTTCGGGTGCACCCCAAAAGCGGATGATTTACGTTCCCGGAGGGGGAGTGGGAACGATGAGAGCATGAGTTATTCGTAGGGTGATGTCTAGTCTCAACTTGTTGATTTCTGTTTAATGAGAGTATTTGTTAAATCCTAATTTCTGTTTAGTTACATGATATTATGAACTGTTGAGCAAATGATTTTGAATGGTGTATTGAGAGTACTGTTACTATATCCACTGTTTTCCTATTTGATATGATTTTAGGAAAATCAAATAGTTTGTGGTATATAGTTTTGGTTTTATAAAGCAGTGTCATAACGTATTAAGTTTCGAAAAAAAAACCTAATAGCTAGACACAAAGACATGGAGTCGCCACCAACCATTCTACCTAGGTGTGATTGGTCACCTATTCAAACTAAGGATAAGGCCTGGTCTGCATCTCAAATTTAGGGTTCGGGAGTACGGTTACGTATGAGGAAGGATTATCACCCTCACAACGCCCATCCTAAAATGGTACCAACTAGCTTTTAGGTCATCTGCTAAATTTGCTTATGTTGATCTTTAATCTCAATATAATTATTATTGAAAAATATTTCTGAGTATCCTCCATTAAGCTGGTGGGGCTACTCAAAAATCTTTCTCACCTCAAGAGTATTCAAGTAGTACTATGCGACTTGCTTGAAGAGGCTCCGTCGTCGGATTCATTTTAATATTTTATGAGAAATTCCTAACTTTGACTCCTACCCAATTTGTTCTTACTATTCTATTATTTTCTATTATTAATTATTAATTTTATTTATTTATTTATTTAATTTTATGCAAAAATGAATATGAATTATTTTTATCAAAAATCCCTTTTAGATCTTCCATTAAGCTGGTGAGACCCAAAAGAAATTTTCTTACCTAAAGATTTCCAAAGCGTTACTTAAGCATAACTCTACTTGGAATCTCATCATAGGAACAATCAATATTTATTCTAAATAACTCCTATTTATTATTATCATTTTATTATTTCATCAAATTTTATTACTATTTATTATTGTTATTTTATTATTATAGTTAACATGAATTATTGAAATTTTTTATCTTCTTAATTCACCACTTTGATTTTAATTTAATAATATTTTTTAGATACAAATAACTTATTTTATACTTTTAAAAGATGAATAGAAATCACTTATTATTGAAAACTATCTTTAAGCCATCCATTAAGCTGGTGAGGCCTCGAAAATAATCTTCTCACCTAGAGAATTTCAAGAAAACCACTTATGCGTAATCCTCTCGATATTTCATCATTGGAGTAATTCGTATTCACCTTCATTATAATTTTCATATCTAATTTTTATTCTATTCCATTCCTTATTTTGTGACTCATTATTATTTCTATTATATTATCATGGATTATTAATATCGTTTCTAATTAATCTTGTTCTAATTCAATGACAAATCTACTAATTATTCATATTTTAATTTAAAAAAAATGAATATAAATTACTTTTTATTGAAGACCCTATTTAGACCTTCCATTAAGCTGGTGAGGCCTTGAATAGAACTTTCTCATCTAGAAATCTTTAAGAAAATTACTTAAGCGTAATCCTCTTAATATTTCATCATCGAAGCAAATTATATTCATTTTCATTATTATTTTAATATCCAACTCTAGTTATTTTATTTATTTCCTTTGTTATTTTATTATTTGCTATTACTATTTTTATCATATTATTACTAATCATTAACATCTTTTCTAATTTTGTAAATAATTTTTTTATTGTTATTTCATGATAAACTTATTTTATTTTATTTTTAATGAATATGAATTATTTGTTATCAAAAATCCTATTTAGACCCTCCATTAAGCTGGTGAGGCCTTGGATAGAATTTTTTTACCTCAAGATCTCTAACAGTACCACTTGAGCGTAGTCCTTTAAGAGTTCCTTCGTTGGAATAACTAATACTCATTCTTTAGTATTCTATTTATATTTATTTTCCTGACTTTTTATATTCTAAATTTATTTAATTCCTATGTTTCTAATAATTTGCTTAATTTTCGTACCCATCAACTTCCAATTTCAAGTCTAATCTAACAAGTGAAATATACTATAAAAAAAATAAATAAATACATAAATAAATACATAAATTTAATTCTCCAAACAAAACAAAAATCTAATTGAAGCAAAAGCATGAAGAAACGTGAAGTGCAATGATTACCCATAAACATTTATAAACACATGATAACCAAACAAAGTAACCATTCATCGTAAATTGATAAACCCATGTGCTATGACGTATGCTTCCAAATGAATGTATGGCCCACTATTAAATTTTAAAAATAAGCCAAGCAAATTTTCTATGAAGAATAGAAACAATGATCATGGAAGCCATATACACGGTTCAACACTATCAGATAAATGAACAACATTCAAGCAAAGCTTTCTCACCTTTCTTTCTTCTTCTCGTATTCCCAGCTACAACACTACCTCTTTGGCCTTTGGGTTTCTGTGCGACTTGAGCACCAATTTTTGGATCCTCCCACGACCTCCGGATCTTTGGCCACGCAACGCCTACTGGCATGCCACCTGTACACAGCACAGCAAAGCATTGCCCAGGCGTCGGTTCCAGGATCAAGCAAGCTTCACGCCACAAACAGCCTCTGTTTCCAGCTCGTCTCCACTTCACGCACGCACCAGCAACTTCTGCCTAGCAATGCACCACTCGCTACTGCAGCATACGTTCTGCACAGTCCAGTTTTAACAGATTGAAGCTTTAGTAGCAACGTCCCAGGATCCAAAACAGAGCAAAACGACAGCGACGTTCCAGCCGTTTACCACTCACGCTTCAGCCTGTCTTCAGCAAATAGCCCGAGCAACAGCAACAGGCAGCAGAAGCAGTTTGAGTGGACAACTAGGAGAATGGGAGATATTTTTGTAGGAGGAAGTGGACAATTACAGAACAGTAGTCAGGCAGCGGAGGATGAAGAAGCTCTCAGATGGACTGCTTTAGAGAAGTTGCCAACCTAGGATCGATTAAGAACAAGTATCATCAAGTCTATTGGGGGGAGTGATCATCAGGGTGGCCACGGCAACGACAAGTTTGCACCCAGAGAAGTTGACGTGAGAAAGCTTCTCAGTGATGATCGGCAGAACTACATTCATGGACTGTTTAAGGTTGCTGAGGAAGACAACGAGAAGCTCTTCCAGAGGATTAGGCCTCGGGTTGGTAAGTCCCAGTTTCTCGTAAGGTTTTCCAGGGTTTTTTCTCTTTTTCCCTTCGTCTCTTCCCCCTCGTGGCCAGCCCCTTTTTCCTAGCCTTTTTCTAGCTTTATTCTAGGTTTTTTTTAGGGTTTTCCTGTGTGTTGTCTAGGGTTTTTCTCTTCTAGGGTTTTCTTTTTTTCTTTGTGTTTTCCTCCTGCCTAAAACCCTAGTTTCCTTCTCCTTTTATAGACCTAGGTTTTTTCCTTTTTTTATATATTTTTTTTTAATTTTATTTTTGGTAATAATTGGAAACCTAGAATCAATTTTTTTTTTTTTTAGGAAATTTTATATTTCAAGAATCTAATCTTAAATTTAATATCAATTCCAAATTCAAATTAATTTTCAATCTTTTAATGGTTTCATTTAATTTTACTTTCCTATCAAAATTAATTTAGATTTCCTTCTTCTTTTTTTATTTTATTCTATAAAAATCAAAATCAAAATCCGAAAATTATATCTAAATACAAAAAAAAAATAAAGAAATAAAATTTAAAAATTAATAATAAAATATATACAAACTAATTAATTAAGAATGTTTTGAAAAAGAACCGGACAAAAATGGTGTCTACAGTTGCCCCTCTTTGTACATTTGCTATGAAATAGTAATTGTGCAAAGACATAGACATCCATTTTGTCCGCGTCCATTTTATTATTTTTTTCCTTTTTCAAAGTTTTTCCTCTCTTTTTTTTGTTTTTTTTTTTTTTGATATTTACTTATTTTAAAAGAAATTGGTTTTCATCATGAAAATGTTCCTCCGACCAGGGAGGCCCTGAAACTTTAAATTTTCTCATCTTTAAAAAGGCTCCTTCGACTAGGAAGGCCCTGAAACTTTTAAAAATTTCTCATCTCAAAAGTGCTCCTTCGACTAAGAAGGCCCTGAAACTTTTAAATTTTCTCATCTCCAAAATGCTCCTTCGACTAGGAAGGCCCTGAAACTTTTAAAAATTTTCTCATCTCTAAAATGCTCCTTCGACCAGGAAGGCCCTGAAACTTTAAAAAATTTCTCATCTCTAAAATGCTCCTTCGACTAAGAAGGCCCTGAAACTTTAAAAATTTTCTCATCTTAAAATGCTCCTTCGACTAGGAAGGCCCTGAAACTTTAAAATTTTCTCATCTCTAAAATGCTCCTTCGACTAGGAAGGCCCTGAAACTTTAAACTTTCTCATCTCTAAAATGCTCCTTCGACTAGGAAGGCCCTGAAACTTTAAAAATTTTCTCATCTCTAAAATGCTCCTTCGACCAGGAAGGCCCTGAAACTTTAAAAAATTTCTCATCTCTAAAATGCTCCTTCGACTAAGAAGGCCCTGAAACTTTAAAAATTTTCTCATCTTAAAATGCTCCTTCGACTAGGAAGGCCCTGAAACTTTAAATTTTCTCATCTCCAAAATGCTCCTTCGACTAGGAAGGCCCTGAAACTTTAAATTTTCTCATCTCTTAAATGCTCCTTCGACTAGGAAGGCCCTGAAACTTTAAATTTTCTCATCTCTAAAATGCTCCTTCGACTAGGAAGGCCCTGAAACTTTAAAATTTTCTCATCTCTAAAATGCTCCTTCGACTAGGAAGGCCCTGAAACTTTAAACTTTCTCATCTCTAAAATGCTCCTTCGACTAGGAAGGCCCTGAAACTTTAAAAATTTTCTCATCTCTAAAATGCTCCTTCGACCAGGAAGGCCCTGAAACTTTAAAAAATTTCTCATCTTCAAAAAAAAACTCAATTATGCCCGGAGGTCTTATAGATGGTACCAGGAGGTTCTAATGAATCATGTCCGGAGGTCTTATAGATTGTACCCGGAGGTTTTAATGAATCATGCCCGGAGGTCTTACAGATTGTACTCGGAGGTTATAATGAATCATGCCCGGAGGTCTTATAGATTGTACCCGGAGGTTCTAATGAATCATGCCCGGAGGTCTTATAGATTGTACCCGGAGGTTTTAATGAATCATGCCCGGAGGTCTTATAGATTGTACCCGGAGGTTATAATGAATCATGCCCAGAGGTCTTACAGATTGTACCCGAAGGTTATAATGAATCATGCCCGGAGGTCTTATAGATTGTACCCGGAGTTTTTAAATAAATCATGCCCAGAGGTCTTATAGATTGTACCCGGAGGTTCTAATGAATCATGCCCGGAGGTCTTACAGATTGTGCCCGGAGGTCTTATAGATTACACTCAGAGATTCTAATGAATCATGCCCGGAGGTCTTATAGATTGTACCCGGAGGTTATGATCTTATCTCATCATTTCAATTCTAACTTCAAGATCATCTTATCATTCCAGTTTCTTCTTTTTGTTATTTTCTATCTAAATATCACCTTTTTTCATCTCATCACATCTTTCAATCTCTTTTTCAATGTCCCATCATATCCATACCTTTTTAATTTCCTCTTTCTTTCCAAAATTTTAACATTTTTGTTTCAAAAATTCATACCTTTTTTTTTTGCGTCTTATTCCTAATCCTTCTCACATTTTCTGATTTTTTTCTTTTTCTCTCTTTTTTCTTCATCTTTTTTTTTTAAATTTTCCAAAATTTTGGTCAACTAGTCTTTTAGAATCGTTTTTTATCACATCTTATTCCTAATCCTTATCACATTTTCTGGTTTTTTTTTTCTCTTTTTTTTAAATTTTCTAAAATTTTGGTCAACTAGTCTTTCAGAACCTTTTTTTATCACATCTTATTCCTAATCCTTCTCACATTTTCTGATTTTTTTCTTTTTCTCTCCTTTTTTTTTTTTTACAAAAATTTTTTCAAAATTTTAGTCATCTAGTCTTTCAGAACCCTTTTTTATCCTATTGTCTTAGCAAACAAACCCCTTTTTTTTGTGTCAAAATGCATGTAATGGAATGCAATGCCATGCATGTCATGAATGCAATGCAAATGATAAACAATGCCTTACCAAGTCACATCATCAGTCTACCTCATTCCTTTCTTCAAAAATTTATCATCCTTCAATCTTCTTTTTGCCTTATCATTCAATCTTTCGCTGCCTCATCATTCTTCTTTCTTCAAATTTAGCAATCCTAAAATCACTTGCCCTATCATCGTCGTTTGTTCAGTCTTCTTATTGCCACACAATTCTTCTTTCTTTTAGCAATCATCACTCATTCAGTCTTCCTATTGCCCCATCATCATCATTCATTTAGTGTTCTTCTTGCCCCACAATTCTTATCAAATTAAAATTCATCTATACAAATCATAACAACAAAATCATCTCAAACTATTCACAAGAACACTTCACCACTTCCATATCTTCATTAAAAGTCATGATGTCGTAACAACCAAAGATTGCCGCAGGAATAGTCTTAAAAACACCTTTACCACACTTGATTTCTTTAAAACAAGAACTTGCCCCCATAAAATCTCAAAACTCTCATTTTTCACTTCCTCAAGTTTCTTTTTGAAAATAGAAAATTGCCCCACATAGTAACTTTCCAAGATAAAAACATTTGACATTTAAATCTCTTAAAAATTGGTGATTACTATTGAGAACAAATAAAATGAGTCACAACCTGGTCTAGCTGAATAAATGTACTGATTTGGTGCATCAAGGATTTTTGGTTATCAAGAAAGGTTCTATTGATCAATGTCTCTTCATCTAGGCTCACAAATGAAACAAATTCTTTGAAAATCAAAATTCCTTTTGTAAAAGCAACTTTCACAGAACACAATCCATTTTAGCATTCTCTTAATTTGTTGATATGTGGACTTTAACAAATGTCAAGACTAGCTGTGATGGCTCAAATTTCTAGGCAAGGATTCAAGTCTCAAATCAAATTTTCAAGGTGATGGCTTTTGAATTTCTCAAAAGGTCTTGATTGAAAGCATCACTCCTTTGGTTTTTCTTCTTTCTGGTTATTGCCTTAGCATAGTCACAAACAATGGCCTTGAGTTGTTTCAAATTTGCTCTAGACTGCCCTTTCATGGGTTTTCACCCTAGAGCTTCATTCTCTTTTTTCTTCTTTTTTTTTTATTTTAATTGACTATTCTACCATGCATTTGAGGATTCAAATTTCACTACAAACTAAATAATGATGATGGTTTCTCAAAGAAAAGCTTTTCAATACAAGCATCTTTATTTGATCAAAATGGACTTTTAAGCACGTACCGTAGGCCAAGGTTTAGGGTTTTCAAAGAATGGATAAATAGGCCCAAAATAAGTGTTTTCAAGGTTTATCGAACCAAGGATCATTTCTTCGATTGTGAACATCTGTCCTTCCCACTCTTCGAAGCATTTTTCTTTTCTTTTCTAACCTTTTATTCTCATTCATTTCTTTCTTTTTTCTTTTTTTTTTTCACATCTACCTTTTTCATTTTTTCAATTTCTTGTTTTTTTTTTCATATTGATTTCCATCTTCACATATCCTTCTTCTCACATTTGCCCCTTAACAAGGGCATCATTTTCTTGCATTTGACATAAGACCAATCACTAATGCTTCTTAAACTCCTCTGATGTATTTGTCTCTCCAATGTGAAGGGTGATCCTTGGTCAAGGTTCATTTAAAAAGAAATCAATAAGCTCAAAAGGGGTAACAAATGGATGATTTCATTTCAGTAATAGGAATATGAAAGATGGCCATTTGTCATATCAAATATTAACACTTCTATTGAAAACCAATCCTTAAGATGAAAATTTGGCTTTTGAAATCATTTGAATATCCCTCATGCATGGTTTCATAATCAAATTTTTCTTCTTTTCTTTTTTCTTTTTTCTTTTCTTTTTTTTTTTACTTCCTTTTTCTTCACTTTTTTTTTCACAACTCATGCCCAGAATGTATCAACTCAACTTTATGAAGGCCATATGCAACAATTTTCATCATCATGGTTTAAGATCGGAAAAAGGATATCAATCAAATTAAGAATGGCCATTAAAAGATATTGAGGTTATCAACAGCTTAGCTCTTTCAATCATTTTGCCTCAAGGTGTAGCGAAGGATGATTTGAGTTAGAAAGTTCAAGTTATAAGAAAGAATTTTGGGTTGATGTGTTTGGGACTCTTAGCTTGGCCTTAACATCTATCAAATTTCCAAATACAAAGTCCTTAAGAGAATGCTTCATGAATTGGTCCTTCAAAACAATTCAAAAATTTTTGCAAATTCATCAATCATTTCATTGCTCATCGCCTTAACGAAGATCATTGACTTCAAAAGTTCATCATGGTAAGCAAAAATGAATGAATTTCAAGCTTGTTTGTCTCTTTATGGATTCCAAGTTTTCACTGAATCGGAAAGTATACTAGAAATGTAATGGCTAGGTCTATTCATTCTCAATAAAAATCACCAATGATTTCAAAATTATTTTATTTCATCTATTTGGAAAGAAAAATATGGAAAGCTTTCAAAACGACTTGATGAAAATTTCAAGAATCTTGGGAACATCTCACATCCACAAATTACATATAGGAAATCTGGCTTATGGAAGAGCAGACTTCCATTGTTCAATAAGCTCTTGAGTTAAGGCACCACTACTGATGAGTTCTTCAACCTTTTCTCCAACATGTCACATTTATGTTGTATCCCTACAGCCAGACTGTCAACTGCCTCTCTCTTTAACTTTTCTTGTTCAACAGGATCATCCAAGTTTAAGACAAAAATAGGGTCAACAGGACTAGACCCTATACCTAGTTAACTTTGGCCCAGAGTACGGCCTTGTCCTCCAATTGAAGGTGTTGCATGAGCATAAACCTTTGGAGACATTTGGGCTTGATGGGTGAACCCTGGAGGGTATGGTGGATCATCACTAGGATATTTCTCCGCTGTTAGGTCTTGCACAACTCCTTTCCCTTTAGTCATACTCATCATCAACTCCATCATCTTGGTCATTTGCTCTTGAGTTTCCTCTTGAGCTTTAACAATCTCTTGTTGCACCTTTTCTATTTCATCAATTCGTGCCAACTGCTCATTCTCCATGACTCTTGTTTGCAAACAAGTATCGTATGGGTGACTGGCAATTTTGACGGCCGAGCTATCTTCTCACCTTTATTACCATAGTCTAAATCAAGATGCCATGATATACACATACAAACCTATGTATGACCAAAAATGTCTAGATGTATAGGTGCAATGTTCAAATTGACATGTTATGCATCGCAAAATCAAAGGAAAGCCTCATGTGATGAATAGACACGTTTCATCTCTTTATTTTTTTTTGATTTTTTTATTTTTATATTTTTGAAAAGAAGAAATTTTCCTTCATGTGTTCTGATCCTTGGTTATCTCTACACAATGAGCTAGCAAGGCTCTAACTTAAGTTGGCCTCTTAGGTTTCTTTATATGCTTGGTTTGGATAAGTAAGAATTCTAAAGGTTCTCAAATTGTTCCTCACTATCGTCCACATAAGACTAGTAAGGCACCCAATCCTCACCCATCACAGGTTACAAACGGAAAGGTTCAATTTGAGTGGGAGTATTTCGCTAGCCATTGCGGAGGTATTACCTCACGAGAGCGTAGATACTTTACTCCATCCTAAAAAGGACTGAGCCCGGGTCGAGGGCTTATGTATGCAAATGCAAAGTGATGTGTGTGTATGAAGGAATAATGTTTTATTTAATGTTCACTTTCTATTAAGATCTTTTAAGCAAATTTTGAGATCACCTAAAACTAAGTATTGGCCTGACTCTCTGAAGTCCCCAGTGGAGTCGCCAAACTGTCATAACGTATTAAGTTTCGAAAAAAAAACCTAATAGCTAGACACAAAGACATGGAGTCGCCACCAACCATTCTACCTAGGTGTGATTGGTCACCTATTCAAACTAAGGATAAGGCCTGGTCTGCATCTCAAATTTAGGGTTCGGGAGTACGGTTACGTATGAGGAAGGATTATCACCCTCACAACGCCCATCCTAAAATGGTACCAACTAGCTTTTAGGTCATCTGCTAAATTTGCTTATGTTGATCTTTAATCTCAATATAATTATTAATGAAAAATATTTCTGAGTATCCTCCATTAAGCTGGTGGGGCTACTCAAAAATCTTTCTCACCTCAAGAGTATTCAAGTAGTACTATGCGACTTGCTTGAAGAGGCTCCGTCGTCGGATTCATTTTAATATTTTATGAGAAATTCCTAACTTTGACTCCTACCCAATTTGTTCTTACTATTCTATTATTTTCTATTATTAATTATTAATTTTATTTATTTATTTATTTAATTTTATGCAAAAATGAATATGAATTATTTTTATCAAAAATCCCTTTTAGATCTTCCATTAAGCTGGTGAGACCCAAAAGAAATTTTCTTACCTAAAGATTTCCAAAGCGTTACTTAAGCATAACTCTACTTGGAATCTCATCATAGGAACAATCAATATTTATTCTAAATAACTCCTATTTATTATTATCATTTTATTATTTCATCAAATTTTATTACTATTTATTATTGTTATTTTATTATTATAGTTAACATGAATTATTGAAATTTTTTATCTTCTTAATTCACCACTTTGATTTTAATTTAATAATATTTTTTAGATACAAATAACTTATTTTATACTTTTAAAAGATGAATAGAAATCACTTATTATTGAAAACTATCTTTAAGCCATCCATTAAGCTGGTGAGGCCTCGAAAATAATCTTCTCACCTAGAGAATTTCAAGAAAACCACTTATGCGTAATCCTCTCGATATTTCATCATTGGAGTAATTCGTATTCACCTTCATTATAATTTTCATATCTAATTTTTATTCTATTCCATTCCTTATTTTGTGACTCATTATTATTTCTATTATATTATCATGGATTATTAATATCGTTTCTAATTAATCTTGTTCTAATTCAATGACAAATCTACTAATTATTCATATTTTAATTTAAAAAAAATGAATATAAATTACTTTTTATTGAAGACCCTATTTAGACCTTCCATTAAGCTGGTGAGGCCTTGAATAGAACTTTCTCATCTAGAAATCTTTAAGAAAATTACTTAAGCGTAATCCTCTTAATATTTCATCATCGAAGCAAATTATATTCATTTTCATTATTATTTTAATATCCAACTCTAGTTATTTTATTTATTTCCTTTGTTATTTTATTATTTGCTATTACTATTTTTATCATATTATTACTAATCATTAACATCTTTTCTAATTTTGTAAATAATTATTTTTATTGTTATTTCATGATAAACTTATTTTATTTTATTTTTAATGAATATGAATTATTTGTTATCAAAAATCCTATTTAGACCCTCCATTAAGCTGGTGAGGCCTTGGATAGAATTTTTTTACCTCAAGATCTCTAACAGTACCACTTGAGCGTAGTCCTTTAAGAGTTCCTTCGTTGGAATAACTAATACTCATTCTTTAGTATTCTATTTATATTTATTTTCCTGACTTTTTATATTCTAAATTTATTTAATTCCTATGTTTCTAATAATTTGCTTAATTTTCGTACCCATCAACTTCCAATTTCAAGTCTAATCTAACAAGTGAAATATACTATAAAAAAAATAAATAAATACATAAATAAATACATAAATTTAATTCTCCAAACAAAACAAAAATCTAATTGAAGCAAAAGCATGAAGAAACGTGAAGTGCAATGATTACCCATAAACATTTATAAACACATGATAACCAAACAAAGTAACCATTCATCGTAAATTGATAAACCCATGTGCTATGACGTATGCTTCCAAATGAATGTATGGCCCACTATTAAATTTTAAAAATAAGCCAAGCAAATTTTCTATGAAGAATAGAAACAATGATCATGGAAGCCATATACACGGTTCAACACTATCAGATAAATGAACAACATTCAAGCAAAGCTTTCTCACCTTTCTTTCTTCTTCTCGTATTCCCAGCTACAACACTACCTCTTTGGCCTTTGGGTTTCTGTGCGACTTGAGCACCAATTTTTGGATCCTCCCACGACCTCCGGATCTTTGGCCACGCAACGCCTACTGGCATGCCACCTGTACACAGCACAGCAAAGCATTGCCCAGGCGTCGGTTCCAGGATCAAGCAAGCTTCACGCCACAAACAGCCTCTGTTTCCAGCTCGTCTCCACTTCACGCACGCACCAGCAACTTCTGCCTAGCAATGCACCACTCGCTACTACAGCATACGTTCTGCACAGTCCAGTTTTAACAGATTGAAGCTTTAGTAGCAACGTCCCAGGATCCAAAACAGAGCAAAACGACAGCGACGTTCCAGCCGTTTACCACTCACGCTTCAGCCTGTCTTCAGCAAATAGCCCGAGCAACAGCAACAGGCAGCAGAAGCAGTTTGAGTGGACAACTAGGAGAATGGGAGATATTTTTGTAGGAGGAAGTGGACAATTACAGAACAGTAGTCAGGCAGCGGAGGATGAAGAAGCTCTCAGATGGACTGCTTTAGAGAAGTTGCCAACCTAGGATCGATTAAGAACAAGTATCATCAAGTCTATTGGGGGGAGTGATCATCAGGGTGGCCACGGCAACGACAAGTTTGCACCCAGAGAAGTTGACGTGAGAAAGCTTCTCAGTGATGATCGGCAGAACTACATTCATGGACTGTTTAAGGTTGCTGAGGAAGACAACGAGAAGCTCTTCCAGAGGATTAGGCCTCGGGTTGGTAAGTCCCAGTTTCTCGTAAGGTTTTCCAGGGTTTTTTCTCTTTTTCCCTCCGTCTCTTCCCCCTCGTGGCCAGCCCCTTTTTCCTAGCCTTTTTCTAGCTTTATTCTAGGTTTTTTTTAGGGTTTTCCTGTGTGTTGTCTAGGGTTTTTCTCTTCTAGGGTTTTCTTTTTTTCTTTGTGTTTTCCTCCTGCCTAAAACCCTAGTTTCCTTCTCCTTTTATAGACCTAGGTTTTTTCCTTTTTTTATATATTTTTTTTTAATTTTATTTTTGGTAATAATTGGAAACCTAGAATCAATTTTTTTTTTTTTAGGAAATTTTATATTTCAAGAATCTAATCTTAAATTTAATATCAATTCCAAATTCAAATTAATTTTCAATCTTTTAATGGTTTCATTTAATTTTACTTTCCTATCAAAATTAATTTAGATTTCCTTCTTCTTTTTTTATTTTATTCTATAAAAATCAAAATCAAAATCCGAAAATTATATCTAAATACAAAAAAAAAAATAAAGAAATAAAATTTAAAAATTAATAATAAAATATATACAAACTAATTAATTAAGAATGTTTTGAAAAAGAACCGGACAAAAATGGTGTCTACAAGCAGCATATGTTTCCTTTACTGAGTGTATGAATCGCTCACCCCTTTGTTTTAACTCCACAGATAAAAGACACTGAGTTAGAGAAGTAGCTCCAAGATGGATGTTAAACATGACAGGTACAGTCTCTTCTCTTTTACATTTCAGACATAAGTATACAGTACTATTGTAGTGCAATAAGACAATAAGGGGATGTTAGATATAATGTATAATGAAAAGAATTTTCATAGTCCATATTGAAATAAATGTTTAATAATTATTACTGTCACTATTTGAATGTTAATGGCATCGCAGACAGCCCAACCGGTAAAGTTGTATGAAAATACGTGAAAAATGTGGTAACGAGATGTTACAGATTTAATGGTATCAGAGCTTTGATTGGTCTGATGTCTGTCGATGTCTTTAGCATGAAAAGTGTTAAGAAAGGTTAACATCCCCTGTAGTACTGTATAGTCTGAATGTATAGAGGAGTAAATGACTGTGAATTGAGTTAAGTGTTGAAATATGGTGAAAGCTGATGAATTAAGGGTTACAAATAGAGATAGTAATCCGGAAATTTTGCATGAGATAGGCGATCTTATCATCATAATGTTGGGTCTATTCGATAAGGTGCAGTGAGGAACTCGGTGAGGGCCCTACCAGGACTTCTCTGTCATATCGAACTAAGATCCTAAAATGATGATATTGAAATGAAAAAGGGGTTAATATTAGTGCATAAGCCCTAAGATCGCATGTTTGGAGGTGTATCGAAGAGAGAGAATTAAAGGAGAATTTATGAATATACACTATATTGAAATGTTTTATCTGAGACATAAAATAAAAGACAAAATTGATTTAAAATAGATTGATGGTGAAATAGTATGAGTATTTGATGGTGTAAAGGATGATTCCTACTGTGGACCCCACTGATATATTGACGAGTAAGGCGACCCAGAGTATATGCTATGAGAGGTCGCGAGATAGTCAGCCTGTTGTGGATTTTAGGGTCTGAATTTAAAGTGAAAATATGGGTTATATTGGTGAGAAATGATTGAATATTATGAAAAATGATGTACTTATAGAGTATTACCTAAAAGGTGAATTATGTGAGAAATGATGTAAAATCGATTATGTTAATACTGGTTCTAGACTCTCCTTATGATTTAGGAGAATAAATTAGTAGTAACTTGACATTTGAGGAAGTCAAGTGTTCGAGTCATTATAGATGAGGAAGAAAACCTTGAGATGGGCGAGCTCGAGCACGGTTGGAAGGACCGGGCGTCGAGGCATTCGCCAAAGAGGATAGTATGGATAAGTAGCGATGTCACAGCAATCGTTGTCGATGGGCCTAAAAAGGGGTTGCCATGGCCGACTGGGTTGGTCCGTTACAATATCCATAGAACTGAAATATTGTGAAATGCTGGTAAAGTGACTTGAAAATTTATATATGTGTTGGAGGATACACAGTGATTTGGTTGGATGTAAATAATGAGACATCCAAGATGATATGAGTTTGTGAATTTGAAATTACATGATGACGTTAAGTAAGCATCTGGAGTAACGTGGATTCGAGAGATGGTTGACTCGATTCACAACATGGAATCTGTTTGTAAGCTCTTATCAGTGAATCAGAAGAGCTTGAGAAATTACTCAAGAGATTGATGAGTAGAGAACTAAACTGTTTTGGTATAATTCGTGAAAAAGAAAATTATAATTATATCGTTTTGAAAACAATGGGATTTGTACTCTCTACAGTTGCTTCTAGGTTCCGGAACAAGTATGGTATTCTAAAATACCTATCATATTCTATCTGGATCCCTAGCCAACTGTAGTATCCTTCCTATTTGTGTGCCTAGAGCCAACTAGGAAGATTTTAAAAAAAAAAGAATGAATATGTATATTGATATAAGCAATATCATTGAAAATGCCGCAAACTTATAAGAATGAAAAACTTTACTGTTAAGTCAGTGAACATGAGTTCTAATTGAAGTATATACAGTAGAGACGTGAGGTCTCGAATGATTAAGTAGACATTAAAATTGTCTGAGTAAAGGATTTTGCTACTTAAGTGTGTTTATTGGGGTATAAAATTTATGAGGTTACCTGTATGGCATAAATAATTTGTTGAGGAGTTTGTGAAATTTGCTACCTTATTGATGCAATACTTAAGTGTGAGAAAGTGGAAGTGAATGGGCATGTATGAATACAGTATTCGAAATGGTTACGAGATAGTAACAGTAAAGTACTATATTAAGTGGGAAAAATGACAGTGGTGATAAATGATATAGAATGGAAATATCTTAAGAGATAAGTCATATGATGACTAGGGAACACGAGTTATGAGGCAGTTCCCAAGTTATGTAGTTATGGCTGGAATTAATGACAAGCCAGAATTAAAAAGATGAAATTGTCATACTCAGAGAAGCAGATACAAGAAGTACTGCTAATCCTGAAAAAGGATATACATATGTGTATATATGTACATATTGGGAATGTGAAATTGTATAAATAAAGTGGTGATGAAAATCTGAAAGATAATAAATTTAAATTTCAGAAATTGATGTGAGGAAAACTATACTCTCAAGTATATTCTCCAAGTAGTGACATTACATGTACTAGGAGAATAGAAGAGATAAAAATGATAACTTGATATAAGAGAAGTTATCGAGGTGAAAATGATTACCTGAGACGTAATCGGTGGCTAGTATTAAGGTTTGCAAAAGAAGGACAGTCATAGTTTAACCATGAGGTTATAGAAGTGATTATGGATTGTGTAATTAAGTTAATTCACTTCATCATCATGTTTCGGGATGTCCTGAATGCCTTAGTCGATATATATCGGTAAAACAGAGAGAACGTATGTGAAGTTCCAGTGAGTGGGTACTTGTGATAGGGATCCCTGATTTGCCACATGCTTTGAGAGGATAGCAAGAGGCTTTGGGATTCCAAAATTTTGCTATTAGTACCGCCTCTGATTGATATAGATATCCGAGCGCATTGTGTGGACGCTCTGAGATATATTGAGAGCGAGTACGTTGTATTTGAGAGACTACTGGGACAATTACATACGATTGATTAAAACTATCTAAATGATAGTCATCAAATTATTATCGACTAAGCACTGAGTGAGATGATAAGTGATAAATAGTATAAATGAGTTACTGTGTCAAGGAAGTGAAAAATTTGCTAACTTCCAAGGACGATAAAAGATTTCAGGGAGTGCAAATTGGTTTTGAGAGAAGAAGCCCGAGATTCTTCAGGACCTTGAACAAAATCCGGGATGGCGACCCATGAGATGGGTGATCGCCTAATGACGGATAACATGTTGTAAGATGTGGGCAAACTAGGTGGTCACCGACTCACTTGAAAGAGTAATCCTAGAGCGCGGGAAAGCGCCAAAGGGATGACTGTTGATGGCCTGAAGAGATGGGCAGGACTCTTAAAGACAATATGGAGTATAAAGAGATACTCGTGGTCTCAATTTAGAGACGAGATTAACTAAAAGTTAGAAATTGATAAGGAAATTGAAAAGAGTATAATGCTATCTGAATAGTTGTGGATACATTGACTGAGTCTGCTTATTCCTTGATTATGGAATTTATTGAGCTAATTTGTGCCTTGGCCGAGTTATATGTCAGGGAAATGGTGAGGTTTTACAGTATTCCAGTGAGCATTACGTTTGATAGGGAGTCCCGCTTCGTATCTCAGTGTTGAGAGAGATTACGAGAAGCTATGGGATCCCGATTGAGTTTTGCACCGCAGATCATCCGCAGACTGAGAGACAGTCCGAGCGTATGATATGAACGCTAGAGGATATGGTGTGAGCTGGTGCAGGTGATTTTATAGGCTCTTGGGATAATCCCTTACCCTGGCAGAGTTATTTATGATAATGGCCAAAGGAGAGTATAGGCGTAGCACTTGAAAGGGTTTATTTAGCAGACGATATAATCCACGATAGCATGAGAAAATGGGAGACCGAAAATTATTTTCGACTTGGTCGAACAGACTTCTTGAGATATTCAAGAGATTATGTATATTAAGGTCTCACCATTGGGATGCATAATGAGAGGGACATTGAGTTCCTGATGCATTAGATCTTTGGAGATCTTAGATCGTGTGAAAGAAGTGCACTACCTTCCGAGTTGTCAGGAGTGCATAACGCATTTCATGTCTCAATGATGAGAAAGTACTATCCATATCCTTCTCACGTGATTCGACATAAGTCCTAGAGATTAGAGAGGACATGAGTTACGTTGAGAAATCGGTACGGATTCTGGATAGGAAGGATAAAGTGTTGTGATCTAAGATTAATCTTTTGATTGGATGCTCTGGTAGTAGGAGGCTACTTGAGAATTAGAAAGCCTTATGTGTAAGAAATATTCAGAGCTTTCACACTGATAGATTCGGTTGAAATTTGGAGGACCCAATTTCTTAAGGTGGGGAGAAAATGTAAAATCCGATTCTACACTACTGTAGACTCTAATTTCATAAAATTGAGATTAAAAATCAAATAAATAATGAATATTGATTTCTGCTCGGGTGAAAAGCTCCTTAACTTGAGTTGTGAATGGAGCAAATTCGATAGAATAATGTATGGGTGAGTATATAGAGCAGTTCGCCAATGGACAAGCAAGGTTGGACAATCGCCAATGCTGAGCACGGGCTGGATGATGGTGACGAATAGGTGAGTTCGCCAAGGCTGTGGATAGATGATGGCCCGTGTGTGGCGAGGACTGTGATCGCCAATGTATTTGGCGAGTAAGGTGGTCGCCCATATAGAGGGGCAAGTGAAAGGCCAAGTTGGCGAGAAAGGCAATTGCTACTCGCCAAACCTCTATGTGATCGCCAAGAAGAGGAAAATTCTCGTAATTGCCAAATTTTAAGTTGGCATCAAGATAAAGTTGGCGAGATGAAAGGTTGGCCAACTGAAATTGAGATTAGCGAGCTGAAGGTCTCCAGATGAGGGGGCGAACTGGAATTAGTATGTGTAGATAAAATGAAAATAAATAAGAACCGTGCAGCCAAATTTGACTTTTTTGGCCATTGTGATGCAAGGTGGAAGAAAAGTCTAACAAGGGATGAATTCTATTGGCTGAAGTAGCTCTCAAAGGTTGGCAAACAAAGTCAATAACGTGTAGGAAGAAAAGAGTTCCAATTGACTTTGTTGTTGCAATGGTCTTCATGAATTAAATGCAACAGATAATGCTTAGAAGAGAAGGAGAATAAAAGTCAACAAAGGTGCAGCAAAAGAAGACCTGGGTGACACTTTGCTATTGCCACACGATATTGAAGGCTGACCAAATCTGCTTGTTCAGTGTAAAAGAGACAAGGAATTAATTAAAGGTTGACATGACTGGAAAGTTAGTTGTGAAAGGGAGACTTTCACGCCACCTTGAGTTGCTATTGTCTTCATGTATTAAAGGAATGTTTGACCCATGAAATAAAGGCCAAGTGGTGGGTTTTGATTGGAGTGGCATGGCTATATAAGAAGAAACATTTAAGGAAAGCCGATTTAGCCAAATTCATCTTCTTCACGAGAGCTATGCAATTGCAAGTTTATGTTATGATTTTCTCTCATTTCCACCATGCTTGATCCACTAAACTTCATCCATAAGCTGGCTAAACAAGTAAACCTACTTGCAAACCTTTTCTCCTTAAGTTGATAAGCTAAAGGCATGAGCAAAGGAAGGCTAACGTGAGACAGAAAGCAATCTGTTCTGGAAGTGCAGTTGATTAAGGTGAGATTTAATGGTTTCTTGAGATTGAATAATATGTTTTTATGAGTTCAAGTATGAGAAGCATGATTTTAGTGTTGTTTTGATTCATTCTTGTGAGATCATATAAATAGAAGAAATTCATATCTGGAGATAGATGAAGAATAAGATGAAACTGGGTTGAAATTGTAGTAGAATGATGGGAAAACAATTGAGAACAAATAAGGGAAGTAGTGGAGATGGTGTAAAAGTGATGAGAGTGGCGATTATGGTGATCGCCCATGTTGAATATTTGTGATCGCCAATGAGGCAAGTAGGCAATATGAACTCGCCAAGTCCAAGAGGGCGAGGTCGCCCAATTTAGTGTAATTCATGGGCGAACTGATAAAGGACGGGCGAGTCCATCTCTGAGTTGAAAGCCGTATGGCGAACTCACATGCATAAGGCATTGGGCGAGTAGAAATGTGGGCGAACTCCAACATTTAAGCCAATGTAAACCTGGCGAGTTGAATTTTGGGCGAGCTCCTACTAGTAAGCCATTTGATGAATGGCGAACTCCGTTGGGCGAGTAGTCATTTGATTTATCTCAATCTCCCCAAGTGATATAAAATGAAAATATTAATAGTTTTAATAAACTATTTTGCAGCCGGGAATTATGGACTCGGTAAAAGCGATCGGGAAGGCGATCGGAAAACAAAGCTTCGGTAGACCAGGTAAGGGAGATGTATGTGAAGTGAATGCATGTCCTGTGGAGTTAAATTTTATGAAATTATTGAGAAATTGTTTTGGTTTATGACATGCATTGGTTTGATAATTGTTTTAATTTGAGCGAGCTACAAAGCCGACCCCTACGTTGATTTGGGCGAACTGGTAAAAGGGCGGGCGAACGATCCCTTTTATGTTGTTTTAGGGCGAGTGACCTAGTTTTTACAAAAATTTGGGCGAGCCAAAATGGGCGAACCCTTTTATAATGTTCTGGGGCGGGCGACCCCTTTTGTTAACAAAGTTATGGGCGAGCCACTGAGGGCGAGCTAGTTTTGCTTGTTGTTTTTAAGGGCAAAGTTTGGCGGGCGAACACAAGTTCACCGCACTGGGAAAGTAAGCCATGGGCGAGCCGTACTTGGCGAGCTGACTATGGGCAAACTGATTTATGGGCATTTTCTCAACGAAAAATAAGATATTTTAATATTTTGAAAATAAAAAAATATAAATCTTTTTGGGCGAGTTGACCAATGGACGAGTTGACCAATGGGCGAACTAGCCATGGCGAGCCAGTTTAACCCAGGCCTTTCTCACACGGAATTCCGTGAGATTGCAGGTTGTTTATAAAACCTTTTTGGAAAGAAAATCTTTTTGAGAAAATAAAGAAATTATGAAATAATTCCTTAAAGGTTTTTCATGAGTTATAAAAATGATTTTGAGACTTTAGGCCCCTAGTTTCATGCATTATTATGAGTATGAGGCTGATGGACCCGCCAAGTTATCAGCAGGTCTCGAGGTCACCTGGCAAGTGGACCGGAGGACCACCTATAGATTATGGCCATAGATCTAGTCGAGATAGCCGTGAGGGGCGATGGCCTTCGGGTGCACCCCAAAAGCGGATGATTTACGTTCCCGGGGGGGGGGGGGTGGGAACGATGAGAGCATGAGTTATTCGTAGGGTGATGCCTAGTCTCAACTTGTTGATTTCTGTTTAATGAGAGTATTTGTTAAATCCTAATTTCTGTTTAATTACATGATATTATGAACTGTTGAGCAAATGATTTTGAATGGTGTATTGAGAGTACTGTTTACTATATCCACTGTTTTCCTATTTGATATGATTTTAGGAAAATCAAATAGTTTGTGGTATATAGTTTTGGTTTTATAAAGTAGCATATGTTTCCTTCACTGAGCGTATGAATTGCTCACCCCTTTGTTTTAACTACACAGATAAAAGACACTGAGTTAGAGAAGTAGCTCCAAGATGGATGTTAAACATGACAGGTACAGTCTCTTCTCTTTTACATTTCAGACATAAGTATATAGTACTACTGTAGTGCAATAAGACAATATGGGGATGTTAGATATAAGGTATAATGAAAAGAATTTTCATAGTCCATATTTAAATAAATGTTTAACAATTATTACTGTCTCTGTTTGAATGTTAATGGCATCGCAGACAGCCCAATCGGTAAAGTTGTATGGAAATACGTGAAAAATGTGGTAATGGGATGTTACATATTCTAAACTTGCCAGCACTCTCATTGGTAATGGTTTTCATCAGGCAGCTTCTGATCCTAGTCTTTTTCTCAAGGGGTCTGTTAATTCCTTCCTTGCACTTGCAGTATATGTTGATGATATTGTTTTAGCTGGAAATGATTCTTCTCTTATCTCTGAGACAAAGGAATTCCTTGATCATGCATTCAAGATTAAGGACCTTGGTACTTTGAAGTACTTCTTGGGATTAGAAGTGGCCAGATCTCCTTCAGGCATTAATCTGTCACAACGGAAGTATGCTCTGGAATTACTACAGGAGACTGGTTTCCTTGCTTGTAAACCAGCTCCCTCACCAATGGTTGCCTCTACTAAACTTGCTCTAACATCAGGGACTGATCTGGTTGATCCCCTTCCATATCGCCAACTTCTTGGCAAATTAATGTTCTTGACAACAACCAGGCCTGACATCTCATTTCTAGTCCATTACCTTTCTCAATTTATGGAGCGACCCACTGATCTCCAGCTGCAGCTCTTACATCGGGTCCTTCGTTACATTAAAGCTTCCCCTGGCCAAGGATTGTTCTTTCCTTCCCAAACAGATTTACTTCTCAAAGGATTTAGTGATTCAGATTGGGCTGCTTGTCCCGACACCAGGCATTCTGTTACAGGTTATTGTGTTTTCCTTGGAGGTGTTTTGGTTTCCTGGCGTTCTAAGAAACAGTCCACTGTGTCTCGATCCTCATCTGAAGCAGAATACTGAGCTTTAGCTTCACTTGCTTGTGAACCTCAATGGTTACTGTATTTGTTACAAGATTTGCATATCCAACACCCAGTTCCTGCTCAAGTTTTCTGTGACAACATATCTGCTATTGCCATTGCAGAAAATCATGTTTTTCATGAACGCACCAAACACATAGAGCTTGATTGTCATTTTGTTCGTGAAAAAATTCAAGCTGGCGTGCTCCGATTGTTTCATGTTAACTCTTCTACTCAACTGGTTGATTTGTTCACTAAAGCACATCCACCCGCTGTCTTTAGACCTCTCATCTCTCGGTTTGACTTCCATGATTTGTACACTCCAGCCTGAGGGGGGCTAATAACATTCACATCAGTTGCTTATTCATCATGCTTAGCCACCGGTTACTTAGCTAGTTTGTTACTTTTGCTGAGCTGTACATTTTACTTCACGTTTTTCTTCCTTCTGTTATTCTTCCTCTGCTCTATATATATGAGCTTCCTCTTGTATTCAAGTAGTACTGAAATAAAATTTTTCCGCCATAATTCAAAATCCAACAGATAAACTAACACTTAGATGGTAATATAATGACAAAGTCCAAAAATGTCTTATTAAAATGTAATCATATAATTATTTTTTCATTTTAATTATTATTTAATTTAAACAGACAAATTAATTATTATTATTATTATTATTATTATTATTATTATTATTATTTGTGTTTGTCTGTTTGAAGTTTAAAAGTTTCTGGAATGTGGGTTGATTAGGCTTTTGTCGGATGTAAGTGCACAATTCAAGTCATTAAAAGCAAAAGTTTCAGATATCTATTGCCAATCCCTGACATGTTTTCTTTCAAGCTGCCAGTGCAAACAATTGTGGTATTGCAAAATCTTCACCATAAATCATAGTACTTTTCAGACAGACGGACGGACCAACGGTGAGAGAAAGCTTCAGTTGAGAGTGAAGAGGATGGGGAGAGTGGTTGTTCTGCAGAAATAAAGAGGAAGGCTAGCTCGATTGACTGGGTAAATATGGTCTTTTGAGAGTGACTTTACCCTGCAATGTAACTTTGCAAAGGGGGAGGCTTGCAATCACATTGCAGATCCCCACGGTAACGATATTGCGGCGGTAAAATAACTTTGCAGCAATAAATTGACCACCAAACACTGTAAAGTCATTACAGCCAATTAAATTACACGGTAAAGTTCTTACTTTTTTTTGTACCAAATGGCTCTTAAGTTTAAACTCAAATTTTATGATATGTCACCATTTTTTAATCATTTGACCAAAAAATTACTGTAAGCCTAAGTTATGCATGATCATCAAGATTATAAAGAACTTTTTTAAAAATGGAGCCATATGCATGTACTTGTTGCAGCCACTAGGTAGCCATAAGTAATCACTGAAGTATTTGGGAAGCCTCCATGCGAATCCCATGAAAGTTGATTACAAGCATGTGTTGTGTTGCAGCTGAGATCGACTTCATTAAATTTGTCCACATACAATAAATTTAACAAAAAGCTAAGGTCATCAGTTCACCATCACGCTTTCTTAAGATTATATAATTGTTAATAATTCTTAACAGGTTGAGTAATTTCATCATATACGTGAAAGAAATCTTTTCCTTGCCAAAAAATCAAGGATTTCTTGTCCAAGCGATGGGCTTGGGAGTGAAAATTTCACAACATGATCCTTAGACTGTGGGCCTTCTCCAAGTAGTCGCTTTGGGTGGCCATTTCTGGATTACTAGTTTATGCTAGCTAGCTATGAGTAATCTTTGTAAGTTTTCATGACTACTAGTACTACTAATATATATAATCGTCTAACACCAAAAAACCATGATAAAAGAGATTAATCGGTGAAGAATTAGCTGGAAGTTCCAAATTTCATACAATTTGCCAAGTGTAGAAAGCATTTATATCGAAAGCATAAAAACCTTAGAAATCCTGAAGAACCTGATCCATGCAACCCTCCCTTGTCTTCGGTTCTTGCATCTTGGATCAGCATTGAACAACAACAATTTGAACTTTTTTTTTTTCTATAGTTAGCTTTTATTCGTGCTATGCATGAATTAGTTTTAATTATTTAAATTTGTTAATATTTATAATAAAATTATTTAAATTATATGTTTAAAAAATTTATAAAAAGGTTTATTGTCCAATACATTTTCAATGAGGCTTTCAAATTTTATAAACGATGACACATACTTCCGCTTTATTTTTATTTTTTTGATATTCGTATATTTTAACAATTTTTAAGCGTTTAGATCAATATTTTAAGGTAGACTTTTATTACTGACCTAAATAATCATTATTGTAAATATGTATATAATATAAATATGAATTATTTATATATATATATATATATATATAAAAGTATGATTATAATATAAAGATATTTAAATTTATATATGAAAGCTTCGTGCAATGCACTAATTAATTTTATCTTTTTAAATATGTAAGTAAACATCTATATATATTTGTAAATTTATATGTTTTATACATAAATTTTATTTATTTAGAAATATGACAATTTTTAATATTTAAATGATATACATGATATTGATAGTTTACTTTTTATACTTTTCAATTTAATTAATAAATTATTTTTTAATAAATTAAAATTAAAATTATTTACTTTATAATATAAATTGATACCAATTAATATTTCATTTAGTTTTTCAAAAAAATAATATTAAAAATTATATTTTAAAAATATTTTTGGATTATATAGTATTTAAAATTACTTTAAGATAATTGTATTAAAAAGATAAAGAAATTTTAGGAAAGTGAAAAATATAAATAATATTTATTGTTTATTTTAACTTACACATAAATTAGTAAATATTTACATGTCTTTTAAAAATAATGTCCAAATAAACATTCATATAGACATCCTCACCGTATTTATTATGAACTCTATAATATATTATATATATATATATATATATATATATATATATATATATATTGGATTTTCCTATGAAACCCATTTCTCTCTCCGCGTTTCCTTGGATTAATTTAAAAATGGAAGGTCTAACTGATTGAATTCTTGCCATGAATTCCGATCCGTACGCGGCGGCTCCGTTTTCGCTTCTTTAGATATTCCGCCATAGCCGACGCTTCCTGCCCCGAGTACTCCAAATTAGTACTTACTATATTACTAATTAACATCTTCACGAAATAGAGAAACAGAGAAATAGAAAAATGAATTATGAATTTTAAAATCTGCTAGTCAAATAACTTGGGTAATAATTAATTTCCGGGAATATTTTCCAGCTGAAATGAGTTGTGAAAGCTTATGGAGTTTGAGCATGAACTGCGCCGCAGAAGAGCTTCTGCATGCATGGCTCCTCGTGTCCATGCTGGCATTTGCATAATCTTGTTAATGGCTTTATATATAAGCACAAGGATGTGTTCTTGTTTGTCCACGACACCACCAAGTCTCATTTGTTCACAATTCTGATTTCTTGGGGGAAGACTTAAAGTTTTGGTAGTTCTCTTTTTCAATGTTTCAATCATTCTCTGCTACTTATTTCAGTTTATCATAGGCTAGACTTTCCATTATATATACTGAACATAGGATTAAGACTTCGAGTATAGTTCAATCTAAGCATATGCTAAGCTCAAAGATACAAAATCAAGTAAGAAATATACAATATATAGTATATTTGATTGTTTCTATGAAGCTCATGATCAAGTTTGGCTTTTTGTTTTAATCTCCAGGAACAAAGACTAGATTGGGAGGAAAATAAATTCAGATAAGATGAGACAGGCTGTTTTCCTGCAATTTTTCCTGGGAATATTGACTTGCTTTAGCATCTTCGCCAGTGCAGAAGATCCTTCTAGATATTATACTTGGGTAGTTACATATGGAACACGGGCTCCTCTTGGTGTTTACCAACGGGTTTGTTTTCTTTTTCAAGAACAATTTTCAGACACATGTTTGCTTTTACAGGGATTATTCTAAGCAGAATTTCTTTTCCTTTACAATTTGTAGGTCATTCTTATTAATGATCAGTTTCCTGGACCTCCGATTGAAGCTGTGACTAATGACAACATAATTGTAGATGTCATCAATCAATTAGATGAGCCCTTCCTCATTACATGGTAAGTAAGCGTTTGCGGATGCTTTAATTCATATTCATGAAAATCAAGGTTAGTAATCTGGATTTATGGAAATTAGGCATGGAATTAAACAGAGGAAAACTTCATGGCAAGATGGTGTGCTTGGGACCAATTGCCCAATCCCTCCCAACTCAAACTGGACTTACAAATTCCAGTTGAAGGATCAAATTGGAACCTACATGTACTATCCTTCAACTTCAATGCACAGAGCCGCTGGTGGTTTTGGCGCTATCAACATTAACCAAAGGTCTGTGATATCAATCCCATACCCTGCGTCCGATGGAGAATTCACTTTGCTTGTTGGCGATTGGTACAAGGTTGGCGACAAGGTATACCATTTTTCAATTGTTTGATCTGCCATGGCTCCAATCCAATTGTTCTAACTAAACACATTCTCACAGGTCTTACAGGAAAGGCTGGATTCAGGCTTGGGTCTTCCTGTTCCAGATGGCCTTCTTATCAATGGTGTCCATGAATCTTATACTTTCACTGGTCAGAAAGGTAAGCATCCTAATCGACTAGCTTAACAGGGGATTCTTTATAGAAATTATATGTTAAATGCTTGGATTCCTGCTTAATTACAGGGAAAACATACAAGTTTAGGATTACAAATGTGGGTATAGCAACATCAATTAACTTCAGGATCCAGGGTCATGCAATGACTCTTATTGAAGTCGAAGGAAGTCATTGTCTGCAGGAAGTGTACGACACCATTGATATTCATGCGGGTCAATCCATAGCTGTTTTGGTTACGTTACATGCCACCATTAAAAACTACTACATTGTAGCTTCTACCCGTTTCACTAAGCCGATTCTCACCACTACCGGCATTCTTCGCTACGAGGGTTCCCAAACTGCAGCCTCTTTGCCATTGCCTATGGGCCCAACTTACCAAGTTCATTGGTCCATGAAACAAGCCAGGACCATCAGGTAGTCGAATGTCTTCCAGGAACATTGGTTTGCTTGATCATTTATCCTATAATCCTACCATTTTTCTCAATTTTGTGTTTCAGATTGAACTTGACAGCAAATGCAGCTAGGCCTAACCCTCAAGGGTCATTCCACTATGGGTCAATAAATATTGTGAGGACACTTGTTTTGGCTAACGCAAAAGTCCAGATAAATGGCAAGTTGCGGTATGCTGTAAACGGGATATCCTATGTGGATCCAACTACGCCATTGAAGCTTGCAGACTGGTTTAACATCCCTGGTGTCTTCAAATTAAACTCGACCAACGATTTTCCTACTTCAGCGCCTGCAGCCTTGGGTGTCTCCGTCTACGGAATCGCCCTTCATGATTTTGTCGAGATTGTATTCCAGAACACTGAATCCACCATCCAGTCTTGGCATCTTGACGGATCTAGCTTCTATGTTGTCGGGTATGCTCTTAAACATCCAGAATTTTTTATTGTTATTGAATTTGCTCTCCCAACTTTAATAGTAGTTTAATCATTTAACATGTTCTTTGAAATTTTAGATATGGTTCTGGCAACTGGACAATTGAATATAGAAAACGCTACAATCTGGCGGATGCAATTTCCAGACACACGGTTCAGGTAATCCAGAGCAACTTATACAGATAACCCTCCTAGTTGGTGAGTTTTTCTTCTTGAACTAATTAGAAAATTCTTGCAGGTTTATCCGACATCATGGACCGCAGTTCTGGTTTCATTGGACAACAAAGGTATGTGGAACTTGAGATCACAACTATGGTCAGATCGGTACCTAGGCAAGCAACTGTATCTCAAAGTTTGGAACAACGAGAAGAGCCTGTTTACTGAGAACGACATTCCTATGAATGCACTACGTTGTGGCAAGGCCGTTGGATTATAGAACATTGTCGCATTGATATTGTAATTCTTTTATTTCCTCATTTTCTCCCTTGAATTCAGTTACGAGGGTGTGACTGTTAGGAAGAAATATGGGGGAGTTAGGCTTCGAAAGAGGCTAGGAAAAAATTTATATTTGTTGTGCTAGCAGCTTGCTAGATTACTTTCTATCCTATTCACCATAGGCATTTCCAACTTCTAGATTTGTGGAAATTAAGGTGGCGTATGCTATTGATAACCTTAATGTTTGATTACCGCATGGTCCTTGAAGAACATGTTTTCATTCAGTCAATAGCCAGCTCATTCAACTGAATAATATGCTCCATGAACATGCACCTAAGTTTGAAAAGCACTCAATTTTCAATTGATTCTGCCGCAAACTTATCACGAATGTAGGTTCACACTTCAACCCATGCAAATAGCCAGGGCAGAGAAGTCCTTATCCTAAATAGAGGATTTTAACCGAGAATAATCTCTTGATCGAGTAATTAAGAAATAATTCTGACATATCATATGGCTTGGCTTTGGACTCAAATAACCTCACCTTACTCTGTCTGATATAAGAGGCATGGACAATGAATTAAGCTCAAGCCATGTCCCCTTGCATGCGAAAATTCTCTAACCCTATCTCTCAAGAAACTGTTAATTAAAAAGTGAAAAAGGGTTTGAAATAATTTAAAAAGAAAAAAGAAAGAAATAGTGAGAAGGGAATAAAACTGAAGCCAGTCTCCAGAGA
Source organism: Heritiera littoralis (assembly GCA_031772115.1). NCBI lineage: Eukaryota > Viridiplantae > Streptophyta > Magnoliopsida > Malvales > Malvaceae > Heritiera > Heritiera littoralis. Next base: position 2,831,379 of record JAPDPK010000044.1, read on the forward strand.
AGCAGGCAATTGCAGACACCAACTCTTCAACATAAGGCTGCAGGTGGAATCCTCCTTTCCGCTGCGAGAATCAGATGGCTGTTTACGGAAACTCTTCCCAGAGGCTGCTTGCAAACCTTATTTCATCGCTTTCTCATAATAAAACAATAGAAAGAATCTTCAATTGCATATGCATCCGACCAGTTCATGACACACGACCACCACCACTCTCTTATAGTTTATCAAAATCAGAAAATGAAACCCTAAAATGTTTCTGAATTAATAACCATGATAATAAAGTTGGAGTCATGTGTCTGCATTATTCTAGATTAAAAAAAAAAGAAAACTATAGGAATTAGGAAAGCAACTTCACAACTTTCATTGTCTTAACTCTTAAGTTGAACTTGAACCCTTTACATATGGCTGAGAAATTAAGCTTGGAGACAAATTAACGATGGTATTCTATGTCAAAGGTCATCTTTTTCAACATGGAGCATTGAAAAAAAAGCTTCTAACATTTTCCATCTTTTTTACTTCTTCATCCTTGGTACACTCTCATAAATTAATTAAACACACCTTAAAGCACACTAAAGAAGAAAAGAATTGAAAACAAGAAACAACACGATGCTACCCCTACAGCCATGTTCATATACCAGAAGGCAGACAGTCAACAGAAGAAGCGACAACATTAGCATATAAAAAGGTGGGATAAAATGAAAAGGGAAGGTAAAAGGATGGTTCTTTAAGGATATGCACCGTTCGTTGTTGGAAGATCATGACTAGACCATGATGATGAAAATGCCGGATTCCAGTAACCCACGTCTCCTCCAGCTGCCACTGGAGCTGACTCCAAAATGGATGAGGAGGAAGATGAAGAAGAAGCCACATTGCTTAGAACTACTGCTGAGCTATCAGAGTAATAACTTGATGATGATTTGAGCCTTTGATACAGTTCTTGAAATCCTGAGTTTTGAACTCCACCTAGTAGGAACCCATTTTTCTGTTGTTGCTGTTGTGCTTGTTGATTGTCTTTCCAGAAAGGGCTGCAAAGTCCAGGAGAAGGAACCTGGATAGGAGGATCCAAGCCTAGGGTTCGAGCATTCAGTGCACCAGTTGCAACTGCTGGCTCATTCATCACGTGTGATCTAAGCAGGCCCGCCTCTGCCTTAATACTAACAGGATTAGACAAAGTGTTGGTGTTAGGGTTTTGGGCAGTTCTCAACAAGGCTAGAAGATGAGAGCTCTGAGGTGAAGCCCAAAGAACTGGACTAGATGGAAGCTCATGATCAAACCCATTTCCAAGGCCAGATCTTCCAATTCCAGATACTACTGTTTTCATCTTAGCAGCGCTTGATTTTCCCACAGATGTTGAAACAGTAACGTTTTTGTTTTTCCTGCATCCACCTCCAATAGGAACATTCCTAAGTGTACCTCCTTTCGTCCAATACCGTCGGCAAGTCTTGCAGAAGTGACGAGGCTGAGTAAGATTGTAGTTGTTGTAGTAACAGAACTTTGTGTTCGAGGAATCACACCTGGGGCACCTCAAATTCTGGTTCTCCGAACTTGCAGAAGCTGTAGAATTAGTATTTGTACTTGTTGATGAAGTTGTGGAAGAATTACAAGGAGATGGCGACGGAGAAGAAGTAGGGGTTCCTTCCAAAATGCTTCCATTGATGGATATTTTCCTCTCCCCTCCAAAATTTAAGCCTGCAGCACCTCCCAGGAGCTCTTGAATCATCTTTTAAATTTCTGTTCTTTGTAGATCTACAAGAATCCAAAAACAAGAAAAGCAAAGAAGCTGGTGAGTTATTTCTTTTGACTTTGTAGCTGAAAAGCTAAACTAGGTTTTGTTGTGGATTAACTTATGTATAATCCACGACCATGTGATAGGGTGAGAGAATCAATGGAGATGCGGAAAGGGTACAATACTTTGCTTTGTAAGTTCACTTCAATGGCTTTGGTTGGCTTTGGGTTTTCCTTTATGGGTGCAAAGGAATAAAGGATAGAGAGAGTGGGATGCTTTAACATAAGCATAGCCTAGCTAAGCTATCTCTACCGTCAGTGGGAAAGAAGTTTATTTTCTCAATTTCCTGGTCTACCCTTTAAAAAAAATTCTAATTGACAAGACCCCATGATTGTACGATTCTAATTCCCTTTTTTTTTTTCCCTTTTTTTTTTGTCAACAAAGTTTTGATTTAGTGATAAGAAGAAGATCCTGAAACTTTAAAATTTTAGGTTCGAGTCTCACTGAATATGAATTCGAATTAGTTTATTTGTTATTTATTTAATTTGTTGTTATCATTTGTATTTATCAATTTATCAAGTTACCAGTTCATGAAATATAATATACTGATTGTAATTGTAACTTTGATGAGAATGTAGTACTCAAAAAAAATTCCTTTAATTTTTTTTGGTTACAACTATTCTAATTCCCTGCGAACTTGATTTAAACACCTTTTCTCTTATCTGATTTGCTTGAAAAACATTGGCTAAATTAATTTGTTTCCATCTTTGGATTTGTCAAATATTTTAGAAGTTAATCATAATTTTTTTCCCTTGTAACCAAAATCAAAATTTTTTGATAAAATTGATTTTGAGCTTTATGGATTCAAGGAAGAAAATGTTTATTCATGATTGTATGTTATGACCCACTCTGACATTAGAGTATTATAAAAGTCTGTCATGAGGCATAAGTAAAAACTAATTATAATTTAAATTCGTAGAGTGTTCTTGTAAACATTTTTATTAGATAAAATATTAAAATTTTTAAATCAAAGCAAATAATAGCATGAAAGTTGAGTGAAAGTTTACAGGCAAAAACATGTTACCATTGCTACCGTTAACTTTAATTTTAGTTATTCAGACTGAAAATTGAAACCCTTCCGATGAATCATTTATTATTCCTGTAGTTGCTTTTGGTAATTAAATTCTCTTAATAGTTGGAAATGAGCTCTTCTAGTGTATATTAATTAATTAATTAATTAGTTTTATCTTATTTTTCAAACATATTTTAAATGCTGAAAGTGGAGAGAATAAACATTTGAGAGTACAGTATGCATAATGATAGTAGTAATCAAGTTTCGTGAAGATGGTGTTCAAAACCCATCATTACAATTCGAAGGGCTAATCACATGGAAGTACGTGTAAAGTCGATGCCCCCACCTCCAACTACGAAGCCACTGACCGAGACTTATGGCTTGAATCTTGCCTCCCATCCCAAGCTCCACCATCCATGATTAGCTAGCAATTGCTAGAGCCAAGTGCCTAAGTGAACCACGACCATGATTGCGTTGCTTCATTTGCTAGTGCTAAAAAGGTAATTATTCACACGTGTGGATTGTGGATATAAATGACAAGATTTACATCACATTCTAATCTCACATGAGTTGAAAATCATCCATTTTGAAATTGATCCTAATAATTTGAAAAATGAATGACAACTTAACAGCAATATGTTTATTTGGTCACAATTATTAGATTGATAGGTTATGTCATTGTGGTTCTTCCTTTGTATACAAGTAAAACATATGGAAAAATTAAATTGTCAAAAATTTATTTGATTTTATATTCAAACCTAATTTTTACTTTTTTTACTTTTAAATTTGTAAACACCCACCCAATTCAAATTAAACTTAAATCAACGGTTGCAAATTGCAGGAAAAACCGAATACATACTTTGAATATCAGTTTAATTGATTATATTTTAATTTTTAAGATATAAAAATTTTACAAGTTTAAAGTACATCCATATATGAATCAAATTATTTGTGAACTATTTGAATTTGATTCATTTGATTTTTAAGTCAAATTCAAACTTTAAATTATTCGAATAATAAATTAAATAAAATTTGAATATTTTAATATTTAAATCAAGCAGCTAATTAGCTTAATAAGTTGTTCAAATAACATCCATAATTTGAAGTTCAAATTTTAATATCTTTGTTTGATTGCGGCAGGGAAATGTCCTTTAAAGATAAGATTTGTATCATCGAAGCAATAGATGATTGGGAAAGAAGCTATAAAGTTTGACAATAAATGACAAAATAATGAGATTCGTGTTACAAGCAACGACTCGTGACTCATGAAGTAGGTAGTTGTGCTAGTGAAAGTCATTATTCTGTTCTCTGCTCCGTTACACCTAACACAACATCAACCTTAACATGACTTCAACATGATTAACTGTTTTCTTTTCTGGCCATTCACAGAACAAAAAGGATCTCAAAAAACAACATTTTCAGGGAATTGTGAGAGGCCAACATTGATTTGACTGCTTTAATTGTCCGGACATGGAGGAAGTTCATGACAAAATTTCACAAAAATTGTACATGGGAGATCTTGGGTAGATCTGAATTGTTGTACATGATTCATTCTGAGTCATTTTTATCACGTAAAAAATACAAAAATTTGTATCAAAATTTTTATCAATATACTACTTTCATATTTTTTTTAAAATTTTAGGTTTAATAGTCAAATAAACCTTCAACTTTTAACCCAAAATAGAATTCAACCCTCAATATTTTGTCGCATGAAATTCAGTCCATAAACTTTTATTTCGATATAAATAAACCTTCAACCTTTTAAAATTATGTAATTAAGTCCAAATCTATTAAATAATACTAACTGCCGTTAGTATTGCACACGTGGCATGCCACGTAAACTATCCACGTTAGCTTTCACGTTAGATATACTAATGGCAGTTAGTGTCATTTAATAGATTTGGACTTAATTGTATAATTTGAAAAATTGAGGGTTTATTTCCACCTAAATAAAAGTTTATGGACTGAATTTCATATGATAAAACGTTGATGGTTGAATTCTATTTTGGGCTAAAGGTTGAAGACTTATTTGGCTATTAAACCTAAATTTTATTTTCATATCGTATTCTTAATTTAAAATTATTAAATTTACTTTGAGGGATCATGAACATGAGACTGAGTCTATAAATTAGACACTGTTCTACCTAATATTAATGAAAGACAATTTACAAATCAAGCATCAAACATGTATGAAATCGACTAACAGTTGTCTCTGCAAAAATTGATTGTGTGTGAACAAGTTGTGTCCTAAACATGAAGTCGTGGGTTAAGAATTGGAAACTTTCAACCACGTACTTGGGAAGGGCTTTGGGAGAGAAGATCAAAATTCAAATGGCTGAGGGAAGTGAAAATGAAAGATTCAGAGATGGAAAATCGCGGGGTCTGCATGAGTCATATTTGTGGAACCATGTATTTGTCAGTCACCATCTTCATGATCCTAAAAGCTAGCTATATCAATTTGTCAAGAATTGAAGCTTAATTATTATCATTTAACTTTGATATATATATATATATATATATATATATATATATATATATGCTAAAACAATTTAATTAATAAAATAATAAAAAAAATCATTTCAGTGCAAATTTAAAGAAGCATCCAAAAAATTAAAAAATATATATATAAAAGAAAAAGAACTAGCTATCATCCTGAAACAACACCCCAAAAGATGGACGAAAGTAAAAAATCACAACTCAGAGGTAGAAAAAAAAAAGAAAAAAAGAACACTCACTCAATCACCAAACCATGACAAAGAAACACAAATCAAAAACAGTTATGGAGGCTTTGGGATGTTTTTGTGAAGATAGATACTATTTGGGAAAATTTGCAGCATGTACAGTTGGTTAATATTTATAGAAATCAAATGGGATGGCTGATTTCCTTGCTAAGTCAGGGTTTTGTAGAGAAGACATGTTTATGGCTTGGTGGTGATTTACTCGTGGGGAGTGAATAATTTTGACATTTTATTAACTTTGCTCTTCATTGTTTGTTAAGAATTCTTCTTATAGTTTTCACTTCACAGAGGTGACATCAGGGGCGTTGCACTTCGGGATTTCATGGAAAAGTTTTACTCTGGCTCTTGTTTCTATACTTTGTTTTCAGTGGATTCTGTTTTGTCTTTGTTCTGTAGGGGTGTCATCCGTTTGCTTTCTCTCCTGATTTGATTTTCCTTAGGAGGTTGTTTGTTGGTTTTGGTTTGTTGCAATTGTTTTTAGTTTCGCAGCAGGAATATAATTCTTGGTTCCACGTATGCAACTTTTAGTCATTCTAATAAATTTATGAATTATCAAAAAAAAAATCAATAACAGTTAGCCCTCACAAAATAAAAAGATAAATGCATGTTAATCACAAAAATATACATATAGAGAGGGGGGGGGGGGGGGACAATGTGTAATTACAGATATAATTCGGCATTACCTAACCCTAATTATAATTATTCTGTTGGGCTTCGCAAGGATGCTTGTTGGTTATTGTGGTGATATGGTTTCCGTAGTTTAGGTTCTTTATTTTTGGTGTTTCTCTGTTTCTGGTCTGGTTTTGTTGGGGTATTATTTGTTCTAGAGTTTTTGCTTAAGATGCTTTGTTTTGGTGTGTTTCAGTGGATTTCTGTTTGTGCAGCGGGGCTTTATTTCCTGGCTACTTGGATGTAATATTCCCCTCAATTTTAATAAATTTTCTGATTTAGCAAAAAAAAACCGTAATTATAATTAACAAAGTCTATTGCGCATGTCAAATCTCTCATAGGCTTGATGAATGCTTTTCAATAATATAATCAATGGTGAACCGATTACTTATTTTTTATCATATCAATCCAAAACATATATTTAAAAGAAGGGAAAGAGCAGCGTACATACTACATATCATCTGTTATTGTGTTCATATCATAGAAAGCTTTCAATGAAACTTTTATTTGGCTGAGCCAATATATATATATATATATATATATATATATATAAATATATATATATATATAGTTTGTATATGATGCACTGACAGTGTATAATTTCTATACACTGTCAATGCACCAGAGGTTGACACCTCATCAATAAGCCCTTATGGGCAAATTAAAAAAATTTATTTATATTTGCATATAAGGACCTATTGATGAGGTGTCAACCTCTGGTGTATTGACAATGTACTGTCAGTGCATCATATATAAATATATATATATATATATATATATATATATATATATATATATATATATATATATATATAAAGCTTTAAATTTTGGCTCTTGCTAAGAGAAGGCTCGCTAAAATAATCCTCTCTAATATATTAATTTGTTATAGCAACTTACTCCAATTTAATTATATGATTAAAAGTGACTTTTTCATATATATAAGTTATTCGTTACTGCTTATGCATTTAATCAAACAACTTTATCAAATTCTTGGAGGAATTGGATGAGAAAAATCAAAACTCACACAAGGCAAATTTAGTTAATGATACCAGGGATTTACTTTTGTCATCATTTAATATTGGATTATATACCAACTTTACATTAATTTGTTCAGATCAGGAGATCATACATGGAAGGAAAAGAGAAGAAAACCGTAGGTATATAATAAAGTTAATTTTGATGAGTTTCAAGTAAAGCTGGATGTCTATCCTATAAAAGTTACAATCATACCAAATTATTAACAATATAATCAAATTAGAGGTAAGGGAATTGGCTTTCACCCGACATTCACCACCAGATTAGGTAACCTAACATGTTGACTCCATCATTAATCTCAAAGGATTTATATTTGTAGGGTCAATTATAAATCTTATACACTATTAGTAAATCATAATATATCATGTCATAAATTTATAAATTTAAAAACAAATAATCTTAAAATTAAATATCATTCAATTTAAGTGTCAAGTTACAATGGGACGATAATGTATGAGATTTATAAACTAACAATAGATCAAATACAAACTCATAATTGAATACATGAATATTAAAGGGACATTTATGTTCCAAAAAAATTTACCTTTGATACTACTAATATATAAGTGTGTGTGTATATATATATATATATATATATATATATATATATATCTGCATTTAAGGTGAGAATTTGGAGATGTCCCTGTATTGGGACTGAAATCTTGTCATCAATCTTACCTGAAAAGACCCAAGTATGAAAATGAAACCAGTTCCCAACAACGTCTTTAAGCAAGGTTCATGAACTAGAGTCTAGAAGAGAAGACCCTTTAGACCCTAACGCATGCTAAAGCTAAACTTTTCCACACGCAAGAAATGAAGAAAAGGAAATGTGAATGCAAAAGGCAGAAGAAAATCACCCTAAAAAAAGCACACGTAAGAAAAAAGAAAACCCAAGTTCTGGTTTGCCTTGAAAAACCCATAGAAGAAAGAAAAATCGTGCGTTTCTCCATTTCTCTTGTCTTGAGGAAATTATTGTTGGTGTTGTTTGTTGGAAGTACAGCAGGTGAGGTACCTGACCGCGCGTGCCGTCCGGTGCGCGAGACTTTTGTGGTCCTAAGACCGACAGCAAGAGGGGGCTGCCCCTTGCCCCTTACGGGCAGCACAAAACGACAACGGCTGACTATTCTATTGTACCTTTTGGGCAGGGTTGGGGCGTTGGGCAGTACTGGTAGACAATCTAGTCACCGTCAATGTTCTGTGGGGGCAGCCTTCCCTCGATCCACGGGCTCTCTTTTCTTTCTTTTCGTAATCTATTTTAATCTTTATTTCATTTAATTAACCTAAAATATTATTCCACTAAAATTGGCACCTTCTCTCTCAAACCTCAACAATAAAAATAATATATACTCTCCATCAATTTCAGCTGCATTTTTGCTTTGTATTATTGGTTTCCTGCCCTCTAATTAGACCTATTCAAGAGTCGAGCTATCCGTTCAAACTTGAAAATTCGTTTTAAATTTGGTCAGATTTAGACAAAAATATTTGATAAAAAAAATAGGCTTGGACAAAATTTTTAGGCCCTTTTAAAAATCGGGCCGGGCATCGGGCTTGCCTTTCAAAGCTCGGGCCCGGCCTGGTCCGGCTCGAATTATTATTATTTTTATTTTATATATATCTTTTTTAATATTAATTAAATTTTTATATATATTTACTAAATATAATATAATTATATGTATATAAAATATTATTGAATAATAAATATGATTATAAATATTTAATATGGAAGTTGATATATAAATTTTGATAAATTAAATTTTAAAGGGTATAAAATAATAAAAAAACAAATAAAATTAAAATCAAAATATAAAAAAAATTATTTTCTGGTCAGGCTCGGGCTTGTAGTATAAAAATGAAAACGGGCTTGGACAGAAAAATCAGGCCCGAATGTCGGGCCGGGCTGGGCTTGGGCGTGTAAAAAGTTTATTATTACCTGTCATGGGCCCGGCCCGACCCGGCCCATGAGCAGGTCTACCTCGAATATTTAAATATAGACTTAATACTTAAATATGTTCTTCATATTTATCACAAAATAAATTAAGTCCTCAATATTTAATTGTATAAAAATTAGTCTTAAATGTTTCAAAATAATAGAATTAAAGACATTTTTGTTAACTCCATCTAACGTTGTTAAGTTTTATTAGTGTGCAATAGTAACGGAAATCAAAGAATTTAACGAAAATATCCTTAATTCTATTATTTTGAAACGTTTAGGATTAATTTTTATGCAATTAAACGTTGAGGATTTAATTTCATTTTGTGGCAAACGTAGATGACATATTTTGGAATTAAGTCTTAAATATATCAGCCCAACGTTTTTGTTATCATAAAAGCAAGTAAGCATATAATTTGTGTATAAACAAGTATAAAATATAAAAATTATTTCGTCATAATTTTTGTTTTTTAAATTTACTTACAATTAAAATTTTAATTTTTGTCATTTTTGTTTTTTTATACTGTTCTATCATATCGTATTTAAAATTGTCATATATTAATATATTAATGTAGAACTTCTATTACACCTAGTTAAGCATGATCAATAATTAGAACTTAGAAGAGTTTTTATTTTGTTTTCTTGTTGGAAAATGACAGTTTGATGTAGTTTTGAGAAAATGTATTTGTAACAGTCCACACATACTGTAAATCACTTATTTTTACACATAATCCACGGTTGGGCTGTCTGCGATGCCATTAACATTCAACAGTGACAGTAATAAATGATAAACATTTATTTAACAAATGCGAAATATGAATTTTGATTCAATATTCCTTACATATGACATCCCTTATTGTCATTGTTTCAATAAAGTAGTACTGTATACATATGTCTTAAACGTAAAAGAGAAGTGACTGTACCTGTCATATTTAACATAGTTTGCCCCAGCGCTTTATATGTAGCTATATTCATCATGGAGATAATTCTCTAAACCCGTGTCTTTTATCTGTGGAGTTAAAACAAAGGGGTGAGCGAACCACACGCTCAGTAAAGAAGACATATGCTGCTTTAAATAAAGCAAAACTATATGCCACAAAGTATTTATTTTTCTTAAAATCATACCCAGTAGAAAAACAGTGGATATAGTAAACAGTATCCTCAATACACCATTCAAATCACTGGTTAAACAGTTTACAATATAATGTAGTAAACAGCAAACAGGATTCAGTAAATCCTTTCAGTAAACAGAAATCAGTAAGTTGAGACTAGGCATCACCCTACAAATAAATCATGCTATCATCGTTCCCCCAAGAACACAAGTTGTCCGCTTTTGGGGTGCACCCGTAGGCCATTGCCCCTCACGTCTTCCTCGGAGTATGCCTTTAGGCCAAAACTTCCATTCGTATCCCCACCGGGATACAGCTAGCTCTGTGGCACAAATCAGCCACGTGAAAAGTAACGCATGAAACTCGGGGCCTAAAGTCTCAAAAATCAATTTATATCTCATAAAGCACATTTAAGGAATTATTTCACCAATTTTGTCATTTTCTCAAAATGATTTATTTTCCAAAAAAGGTTTTATATTTTCTGTTTACAAAAGATAGTAAAACAGCCCAAAATTTCATTATTTTTCATGTGAGAAAATACGGTTAAATTGGCTCGCCCATAGCGGCTTGCCCATAGTCAGTTCGCCCATTCTAGCATTGCCCATGGTCAGTTCGCCCATTATGGCGTTGCCCATGGTCAACTCGCCCAATGCGGCCCGTCCATGGTCAACTCGCCCAATTTTATTAAAACATGGGTCATTTTTCTTTGGCTCGCCTGGAGTTTTGTTAAAACAGGGGTCGCCTATCTGTGGCTCTCTCGGATTTCTATTAAAACAGGGGTCGCCACCCAAAACATCATAAAAGGGGTTGCCTATCTTTGGCTCGCCCAAAACATCACAAAGGGGTTGGCTTTGTAGCTCGCCCAAATCAAAACAATTTATCAAACTAATGCATGTCATAAACCAAAACATTTTCTCAATATTTTTATAATATTTTACTCCACAGGACATGCATTTTACTTCACATACTACTCCCTTACTTGGTCTTAAGAAGCCTTGCTTCCCGATCGCTTTTACCAAGTCCTTAATTCCCGACTGCAAAATAATTTATTAATACTATTAATATTTTATTTTCGAATATTTCCAGCATTTTGACAAGACTTGAGACTAATTCTACTAGCTCGCCCAACAGAGTTCGCCATTTATTACTTAGCTTACACGTGGTAGCTCGCCTACAAATAAGCTCGCCATGCATATGCATGAGAGCTCGCCCACTATTCAACTCGCCATGCCTATGCATGTGAGTTCGCCTCCTATTCAACTCGCCATGTCTATGCATGTCAGTTCGCCATACATGGCTTTTTATTCAGGGGTGGGCTCGCCTATGAATTAAACTAGCATGTGGCGACCTCGCCCATTACACCACGCTCCATATTATTTAGCTCGCCCATGATAGCTGAGCTCGCCTATTTTTATCATCACTTTTGCACCATTTCCAACACTTTCCTTGTTTATTCTCAATTATTTTTCCAGACCACATCTTGTTCTAGTTTCTTATATATTCTAACAAGATTTAACTAAAACAAGGCTATATCTATGTTTCTTACAGTATAAAACATAGAAATCTACCATTGAATATCAAGAGAATCATAGAAATATGGAACTCACCTTGACTGAGTTGCACTTCCAGAAACAAAGTGCTTTCTGCCTCACTTAGCTTTACTTTGCTTATTCCTTAGCTCTTCAACGATGGAGAAAAGTTTAGCTAACTAAAGGATAAAGTTTGCTTCAGTCGGTTTTCCTCAAGTGTTTCTTCTTATATAGTCATGCTAATCCAATCAGAACCTACCACCTGTTCCTTATCCCGTTTTCTTTCATCATTTGTTGCATTAGAATTCATTTAATACATGAAGAAAAACTGCTGCTCAAGGTGGCGAGGAAGTCTCCCTTCCACACATCATTTGCTTCTTCTATTAGCTTTGTTTCATATTTCAACAACTAAAATTTCAGCTATGTCAGCCTTTAATTAATTTCTTGTCTAATTTACACTTAACAAGCAGATTTGATCATTCTTTAACAGATTGAAGAAAATAACGTGTAGCAGCAGCAAATTGGCATGGAAGTCCACTTTTGCTGCACCTTTGTTGACTTTTATTCTCCTTCTCCTCTAAGCATCATATGTTGCATTAATTCATGAAGAACATTGCAGCAAAAGAAATCGGCTGGAACTCTTTTCTTCCTACACGTTATTGACTTGGTTTGCCTACCTTTGATGGCTACTTCAGCCAATAGAATTCATCATTTGTTAGATTTTTCTTCAGCCTTGTATCACAATAGCAACAGAAGTCAAATTTGGTTGCACGGTTCTGATTTATTGTTTCCAGCTCGCCAACGTTGCGTAATGTGTCAGCTCGCCCTCTTTAATCCAGATCGCTAGTTTCTTAGCTCGCCAATAGTCCTTAACTTGCCAATTCGAGCATCCACGTTTGCATTTACTTGATTATTGGCATCGTCACATTGTCTTGATGCCATCTTGAGAATTGACGATTATGAGTTGATTTCTTTCCCTTAGGCGACCACATTGAGAATTGGCGATCACTTCCATAGTTAAGTTGTTGGCAATCACCGGGTGTTGCTCTACTCGCCTACTTTGCTATGATTCATGCAGCAAGTTGGCGATCACATTTAGCATTTTAATTTGGCGAGTACCTTATTGCCTTACTTGCCTACTAGGCTATCATTTGCACCTCTATATGGGAGATCATGTTACTCGCCATACTAGCTCTTTGGGCGATCATCACTAGGTTCATTTGGGCGATCATAGCCCTCGCCTCATTCGGGCGATCATCTTAATTAACTAACTTGACGAACTTAACTATTCGTCGATATGGCTGTTAAATCAAACTCGCCATCATCAAACTCGCCATCATCCATTGGCGATCATCCTAATCATCTTGCTTGCCCATTGGCGAGCCGTTTCATCATAATACTCGCCTATAGAGTGTTTCATAGAAATTGTTCCATTTACATCCTAAGGTAAGGAGCTTTTCACCAAAGTGGAAATCAACATTCATTATCTATTTAATTTTCACTATCAAAATTCACCAAATTATGGTGTACAATATTATAAAATCGGGTCTTACAGTATTAACTTCAATTCGCATGATTAGCATTTAACTTAGCGATAATTTTCTCATAGACAAAAGATAAGGTGATATTTCAGTAAATAAAATCACTTGCAAAGATATATATAGATATACATACATATATATACATATATATATATATATATCTAATCTACAATGTGATATGATATGCTTGATATTCCAAAGAAAAACATGTAAATCTTTGCATTCATTTTGAGATGCCATGGTTTGATTTAGGATTAGGAAATTAAATCAAAATTCTTAATAAAAAAATACATTTACCATTAAATTTAAGAATATTATTAGATCAGCTTTATTCACTCTTATTAATGGCATGGCATACACACACACACACACACATATATATATATATATATATATATATATATATATATATATATATATATACACACACACACACACATTGATATGTTCTAGCAAGGGGGTATGTCTCTTGGATGGAATGGTATGACATAAAATGGGACCATTGCTGCATAAGATGTGATCCACTCCCACTCGCACATTCTATATGGACCTTGCCCCATGCATGTCTCCCATTATGTTGCATTGCAGCTTTTCTAGGGTTCATCACCTTCCTCTTTTTTTATTTGTTTTTTTCCAAGTGGGTTAGCTATGTACCTTCTTGCTTGTTGGCTTGGATTGAATGATATCAATACTGGGAATCGGGTAGGTACAAATTTTTTTCCCTGAAAATGTCAATTATTCTCTCCTCTCTCTCATGCATTACATGATCTCGATATCATCAGTTCATTCCTTTGTCAGATTGCCTTAGGGAGAAGAAGCAAACAAAAAAATTTTGTCTTTAGATTAATGTATAATATGCACTTATTTGAAGTTTAATTTGAACTTGCGGTTTAATTTGGATGTATAAAGAATTGATCCGTGTAAAATTGAATTTGAATTCAATATTTACATTTACTTCTCTCCGTAAACTTTGAATCTCTTTGTTAAAGAAGGAAATTTTTGTTTTGAGTCTTAATTAAATTAAGGACAGATGATGTCCTACCAATGGTGCAATGGATTTGTTGATGATATCCCCATAATTAACTTTTTTTAATAGTAAGTTCTTATTTTATATCCCAAAGAATTAGCCAATTTCAGTAAATGAGTATACATATATTTAATATATTACTATTAGTTAGATTTTAGATTATTCAACTAATGCTTAAGTTTTGCCAAATGATCGATATTAGTTTAGATGACATGCATGTTAAATAAATTTTTAAAGATTACGAATTTGAGAGAATTTATGTGTGTAATATATTCTTCAAATTAGTTAAATAGACGAGGTCATTTGAAGAGTATATTAGAAATTAGAAAAAAAAAAAAGCTAAATAGATAAGAATAGAAGAATTAAGGGTATATTAGTTATTAGAAAGAAAAACCCTGAAGTTCAAACTCAGCTAATCAAATATCGAAAATTAATTAATTAAATTCAATGAATGGCCTCCAGGTATAGATATAGAAAACAGTGGAAAGCTGGGCCTACCATGAAATGTACCATGCTGCAAAAAAAGTTTCTACATCGAGAAGAGTGTTGTGATTGTTAAGTCTAATATTTAAATCAAAGAGAGATTTCCCTGTTAGACTGCAATGATAGTGATAAGTCAAGAAAATAGTATTTTATATGTAGCACTTGCAGAACCAAATGAGGGAAGCTGGGACTGAGATTTTGGGAAAGATAACTTATTTAAATGGTTGATCAAAATGGGATTATTAACAAAACAATATGACAAAAAGGAATCCTAGTGTTTCTGCCACTTTTATCAGTTTTTCTTTCTTGTTTGGATGTATAATGTTTCTCTGATTCTAACTGAGAAAATGATGTTATGCCTTTCCCATGTTCAGATTTTTGTTATTGCTTCTAGTTTCGAAGCACATCAAAATTTTCAATCCTGGCGACAAGAAATTGTCAGCATGTGGCCCAGGATTTTCAATCTGAAAGAACATCTCTTTCATTGGCTCCAATTCACCATGATTGTTGTAATTTCAAGCAAATTGGATGACCCACCTGGGGGAAAATTTAACATTACTGGTCAATTTCAAACAAATGGAACAACAGTTTCTTCCCACTTGCTCTCTGAGCCAGTTTGATGACCCACCTGCTTGGAATACTCCCTCATAGCTGGTACTAAGAAAAATGCTAATTTCATTGCTTTAGAATATCAATCTTATTTCTTCATCTCTAGCAGCACATGTTAAACCGAACCAGCCGGGGGAGTTGTCAGTAGTTTCATAGCTATGGAGGCCTTTGACAGGTCCTTATCAATCATTCAAACACAACAAATATGGCCCTTTGATTATTCAATGCTTTAAAATAAGCATTCGTTCAAAAAAGTACTTGCATTCAGTACAAAGCAACCAGAATTGCGAACAGTGGATTTCCATATTCTTGTTCTTTATACTCCCTAGGGATCTTCAGATGATTTCTTTTTTCCAAGCTGTTGGTGCCAAGGACAACTTCTATAATGCAACGCTTTTTATTCATTCAAAGTGGAGAGAGTGGGAAAAAAATGGAGAATTTCTTGACAGTAGAAAGATGGATGATTCTTAAACCTACATTCCCTTGGTGACCCACTCTCTCTCAGTCGAGTAGGTTGTCCGAAATGAGAAACCCAATGGAGGGTTCAACCTGACAAAAGCTAAGAGGAAAAAATCTCTCCTACAGAACTACAGAACAAATCTCTCCTACAGAACAAACAGAAGTCAGTGAGAAATTCTCTCTGGACCAATCTGGCATGTGGGTTGATTCTTATTGGAGCTCTGGAACCTGGAAAAAGGTTGGGCATGATGAATTTCTTGGCAGAGAGAATTTCTCACTGACTTCTGTTTGTTCAAAGTTTCAGTTACCAAGACTAGAATTGGTTTCCAAACAGAAACTCGAGTTTTGTATTTCGGAATTCAGGCTTTAACCAATAGAACAATCTTTGTTGACGTTTTTAATTACAGTGAGGTTGAGTCATGTGTGAATGTACCAATCTTCCAGTGATTTTCATTGAAGATCCCAAACAATCTTTGAAAATCAAGATGGAATGTCTGATTTAGAATATAATATTGCTAGTTTCAATAAGAATCAATGACTTTTGAAACTTAGAAAATGGATGCTACAGTAATCGTATGGGTCCAATGAGACTCTATTGTTTAATTTGATAGGAGATTGCTTTGGAAAAACATATCAGTTTGGATTGGCTAAAACCGTGAATGAATAAGACTGCTTTAACTGTTGCATTGTTAGTGCAAAACTGAATTTGTTCAAATATAGGAATCCTTGGTAAAAGTTGCATATGCCTTTAATTTGTTGTCATTGAAAAGTGAGAACCACGAGTACAACTCCCAAGGCTAGCAGAAGAAATAACGTTTCATTGACTGAGCATTTTTATCTTCTCATGCTGTTCATGGCCAACCAATTCAACGAATCTGCCGGTTTCTGGAAGCCTTGAGGTGTCATTGCATGTAATTCATTTTCCACACCAGAGGTGTAGCATCAGCTTATGAAAGATTCCAGTAGACCTGAGATTAGTAATGGAGCAAATGGAATTATATAGCAAGGATGACACGTTTTAATGAAATTTATCCTGAAAATGACATGGATATGCTTAGATCTGGAGTTTCTGTAAAGACTTTAGGCTCAGAAGACAGTAATCTAGTCATAAGCAAGTGGTCGTCTACAGTCCATCTTTGTAATTGCCTATAACAGGCCTTTGATATTGTTATCCGATTTTTTTTTTTTTTGATAAGCAAGAAATTTATTAGTAGAGAGGACATGCTAGTCCCAAGTTTGCCGTAAAATTGTTATCCGATTGTTACAGTGACCAATCCATATCTCGAGTTGCACACATTCTAAGATGATGGAATTTGAAACCAGAACATGGATATAAAAGAAAAGCCAATCCATACCTCGAGTTGCACACATTCTAAGGTGATGGAATTGTTATCCGATTGTTACAGTGACCAACTCCAAATCTAAAAGAATAATAGATGAGGCACAAACTAACTTCAACATGATCTATTGGTCAATAGTATATGAATTTGAGCAAGGTTTTAAATATAGATAATTTAGATTGTCATCATACAAAAAATAATGACAGTTTGTAATTAAAACTCACCCCCAAATTTTTTCCAATTGCTGTTGTCTTCACCTATAATTTGTGTTAAAATTCAGTTTCATAGCAGTTCAACAAGGGAAGCAATTAATTAACAGGAATATAACCATGACAAAACTTATACCATTCACGGAGCTAGGACTGCCATCATTGCCAAATTTAGAGGGACAACAACAATCGGAGAAGAAGAGACGGGTGAATGGAGCCCATGTGATGGGAAATGACAAGAGTCTGCTGGAGATTGATGTGTTCATCTAAATGAAAAACAAAATTATTAAGCTCGATTGCGTGATCAAGTTTTCTTACTCTAGCTCTCTGTTCCTGATTAGATACATACAAACCACGATTTCAACAATGAAGTAAATAATTAAAACTGTCAGTGTATTTTGAGCCTCAACTATAGTATTTTATAAACTTGAGATGTCCGCTCAAAGTCATGAAAGTCTTAGTTTTAGCACAGAAGAAATACAAAATCAAAAGAGTCATAATTAAATTTCGAAATTCGTTATAATGTTTAAATCAATAGTTTTCAAAAAAATAGAGGAATCTCTAATTTTTTCACACCAATTATATTGTTTTATAAATAGGAGATGTGCACACCACTCACGAAAGTCTTAGTTTCTGGAATGAAAATACAAAATCAAGAAACAGTCAGAGTTAAAATTTTGATATGTGTTTTGACGTTTAAATCAATATTTTCTTGAAATATAAAAAAAAAATCTCTACTTTTGTCACACCACAATTTTAACACTTAAGTAAATAATGCAAACTGTTGAGGATATTTTTAGTCTCAATCATAATGCTTTATAATCTTGAGATGAGAGAGCAAGTCATGAAAGTCCTAGTTTTTGTAAAGAAGAATAAAATTAGGAGACGTCGAAACTAAGATTTCAATATGCATTTTAACGCTCAAACCAATATTTACATAAAAAATAAAAGAAAATTTTACTTTGTCAAATCACAGTTTTAACATTTTAAGTAAATCATGAAGACTATTGAGGCTATTTTGAGTCTCAATCATAATGCTTTATAATCTTGAGATGAGAGAGCAAGTCATGAAAGTCCTAGTTTTCGTAAGGAAGGATAAAGTTAGGAGACATCGGAGCTAAGATTTCGATATACATCCTAACGATCAGACCAATATTTACCTTAAAAAAAAAAAGAAATTTCTACTTTGTCAAATCACTATTTTAACATTTAAGTAAATCATGAAGACTATTGAGGCTATTTTGAGTCTCAATCACAGTGCTTTATAGTCTTGAGGTGGGTGAGAAGTTATGAAAATCTTATTTTTCATAAAAAAAGAATACGAAGTCAAGGTTTGTCAGAGTTAGAATTTTGAGATACATTTCGATGCTTTAAATTAATATTTACTTGAAAATATTTCAAAAAAAAAATTTACTTGAAGAATAAAGAAAATTTTTACCCTTGTGGGTGTTTGAAGATTTCCTGTTACACCTATATACCTGTTTGCCTTTGTTGGTCCCATCATCCTATAATGCGTTGCTCGAGACGTCAGATGGATTAGAGTGGCAGTTGATTAGTATTTCGTAGATAACGGAGATTTTGGTTGTTCCTCATTTTTAAAAGAGGTAAAATCTAAAATTCGAATTTTTTCATTTGTTCTTTGAATTTTTTTATGAAATAAAAAAAATCGACAATCATAAAGCCAAACCTTTGGCGATCGTGAGCTTTGATGCTTGTACTGTTGTTATTTGAGGCCAGTTCGCGTGCGAGCCTAAAAATGACATACACACGTTTGGGAATCCTAAATCTGCAACGTTGATATTAGTCTTATAGGAATAAGGTAAAAGATGGGTTTGATTCATGTTAAAACAAATAATCACTACTATCTCAAGCCAATTTTTAATGTGTTAAAATCAATTCGGATAAATCATGGGAAAATTGCAGTTGCACTTGCTTTCAAGTAGCCCCATATATATAATTGCAGGCTTGAGATTTCTAGCATCATATCAGTGAAGTTTTATCATCCCATCCAAAGCAAGACACGAAGGCAGATGAAGGTGATATTGTCCTTGTTCTTGTCAATCAAGCTCTCTAGTCTCTGCATGTTTTCTTGTTTGTTCGTTAATTTCTAACTTCATGCAATACAATCTAACCATTTTCGGAAGAAAAATGCTTCTCTGGTAAAATGTTAAAGAGGTATTTCCGATCATAGCAGTTAGAAACTGCAATTCTTTGCTGTCTAGTGTCTGCAGAAGTTGTAGTAGTAATTTAAACTGAGATATAAACATGAAAAGAAATAAAGCAGAAACACACAGAACAGGCAGAAAACTCACAGATCAAGAATCACAAGAATCGGACAAGGGCCTACTGACAGAGAATGTGGAAATGAAGTTGCCCTTCATTAATTACTTTTTACCACGAAATTGAAGGTAGCTTGTTAGAAGCTGAAATTTGTGGTGGGACTGTGGGAGTTTTGGTAACTATTGATTTTAAAGGCATAAGGGTACAACTCCAGTCCCCACATGAGTAGAATGATGATTATGGCTGTGGTTTTCAAACAAGCATTTGTCATGCTTTTCCTTTGCTTTGAAGACTAGGAATCATGAGTTGTGTTACTTGTATACAAGTATATCTTTAATGGCTTCAATTTTTCTCCTCTGGGTTTTCTTTATAAATCTGTTTGAGAAAACAATTAGTAATCGGTGTTATCTTCTAGCTCATATTGCTATATTCAATGAGTTAATTTGTTTGTCTCGATAGTATATAAGAGATTTTGAATTCAAGCACCAATGGTTCTCTCGATGCTATCAAATATTTAAGCTAAAGGTAAGAAAAATGTGTATTCACATCTCAGTTTAAGAGTCGAAAAGAATTTAGGTAGATTTTTATTTTAAAAAAATCAGGTTTTGATACAAGAAAAGTTTCCATTTTAAGCATGCGACTTAATTTAAATGGTTCACGCAATCACTATTAAAAGATGAAAAATCTCTGAAATTTAAATACTAGCATTTGCTATCGGTTTTTTATTATCAACTTCTGCTTTTTTTTTTTTTTTATAAAAGTAAATAAATAGAAACATGTGAGGTTGGGGATTTCATTTCCATTGGGCTGGCTTGAGATGATCTTCCGCTCACAAGTAACTCGGGCTGGTTACCAGTAGCAGATTCAGCACCTGGGTTACTTATTTTGGGCCATGGGCTTCGTTGGGCCTTACACTGGGCCTCGTTGACCAATGTTGCAGGCACGGCCCGTCAACGAAGCCATCTCTTATAATCGGTGAAAAAAATGCAAAACCGACGACGTCTGCTAATCAATTATCGATGGGTTATAATCAATCACTATTTACTAAGCCATTTGATTATCCAAACCCCCAACCCAAAAAAAAAAAAAAAAAAGGAAAGAAAAAGGGGAAAAGGAGAGAAAAAGAGATTTTCAAGCTTAAGCAAAGTAAGAAGACATCGTCCGATTAGAAGATCGATTCACCAAAAACACTGTAAAACCTTGAACGAATAATCTACGGTCGAAATTTAGGGTCTGATCGATCCGATTTTCTTCAATTTGCGTTTTTTGTCGTGGTTTTTCCTCTTCAACAGTCATCATGAACTGCGAAGTCTGCCAACTCAAAGAACTGGTAACCAAAATTTGCTCTTATACTGCTTCTTTCACATATTAAAGTATATGATTTATGATTCTGATTAAAAAATTTGTTTACTTTTGGCAAAATTTATCGAAATTATGTTTAGGAGGTGGAGCATTTCGAAATACGTGAGGTTTTGCGCTGTAAGATTTTTCTTTAATTTCTATTATTTTTATTTTTTAATAATTAATTTCGTTTATTATTATATTGTTGGTGTTTGATTTGATAAATATTAGCAGTTAAAGTTTAGGTTTTTCTTTATATTTTAGCGTATATTTTGAATTGAAAGTAAAGAGATGAAAATTTTCATGATGGCAGGCATTTTACATACAATAGTGTTTCATAGAGCATTGGGTCTAATTAGACCGAAAGATGTTGATTTGGAGCTATTTGAAATTACTTATGTAAGTAATTCATGCTTTCTTTCCTTTTTCTTTTGGATGATGTAATTCCTGTTTCCAGTATTACTTTTCCAATCAAAGTTACTGCTTTTATTTCCTGGTTTTCACCAGCATTTGACATGTTTCTGTTTTGCGTGTTCTGCAAATTTATATTTGTAATATGAAGGTGCAATGTGGGGATGCTGAAGTTGAGAAGAAAATAGATGAGAAGATTGAACATTTCATGAGTTGGGTAGAAAAACATCCCAATAAGAAAAGTCAGGTATGTCTACTTCACTTATAGTTTTAGCCTTTCGGTTTGAATATAGCAATCATTGCATCTTATTCATCTTCATGTTTTTGTTTTTTGCTTATGTTTTTCCTCTTGCTGCGTGATATTTTAGTAGCCTTTTACATTTTTGTGTGTATCTCATTTTGAATAAGACTTCCTTCCTTGTGTTGCAGATATTATTATCCTTTTATGAGGTAAAAAGCAAGCAGCAATCTTGGTTCTCTAACAAGTCCGAGCGCCTATATTGGGAACAATGGTATGTCAATTTGAATGCGACTCAGCATCCAAAACCACATTCAAGCAAATCTCATCATACCAAAGTGGTCGTTGACCCAGGGGGTACAACCATACTTATGCCCTTAACTTTAAATCTTAAATTGGTTTTAGTTTCTTCAAAATTAATCAAATTGCTTCATTTTTTTTTACTTGTTTGTTCTCATCATTATAGAGAGTGCTTATGGGGAGAGAAGTTCTCACAGAGCAGCACTTGAAGCATCTCTTCGAGAGGTTCTGTTTCAAATAATAAAGTTCGTTAACGAGAAGAAGGACCATGTTCCTACACCTGAGGTTGCCATTTATTTTCCGTTTGAAATTACTATACCAAGGTCGGTTCACCCTTAATTACATTTTATTTTATGTTAGCGGAAAGCTGCATCGTTAATGTTTTGCCCTTTTCCACCAAAACATTGGTGTTTTTTTCTTTCTTATTCTTCTTTTTGTCCACAAGGAAGACTCTAACTGAGCCAATATAGAGTACTTTTAAACTTGAAGTTGGAAGTTAAGAAGTGATGTCTTGGAAGTTTTTGAAAGACAACTGGTCGAAAGATGATTTTTTTTTTGAAAGATTCTAATGAATGAACCTAAAAGCAGGTTCTGAACTCACTTTAGGAATAAAGCAGCATTGAGATTTTTCTTGAATATAGTAAAGTTTACTTTCTTGCATTTAATATAATATTCATCTGTTATGAGTATGTTAGAGGCTTTTGCTTGATTGTGTACAATGTCAAACGTTGCAAGTATGGAGGTCAGAGAGGTTGTTTGCTTTTTATTTTGTATGAAATTGAGTGATCTCATATTTAAAAAGTGTTTTGATCAGCTACCTACGAAGAAAGAAATTTAGAGAAAATTGTTATCATCTGCATGTAATCAGGAAGTTAAGTTTAACTGAAAGTAGTTGCTTTATGTTGATGTTCTCAGTATTCTGATTGAGTTGAATTGAGTGTGCAAAATTTAGTTAAGAGTCACAAATCGACCATGTCAAACTAAGATCAATTGACTACACTCGATCCCTCGCTTTTGTTTTGATGAATTGTTGTTCCCATTCTCATCTCTGTTTGTTAGGAAATTTCAATGAGGAACATGTTTAGAATGGTGAGTTAATATTGTGCTGCCATTACTCAGTTCATCAGATTCTGCATTCGGAATGGACATGATCAAGAGAATGCTCCAGTCTGGGCATCCAACCATGCTCAGCTGATTATCAGACTGGGCAAGCTAATTCACTTCCTAAATCTCTCTTTCGGGGTAAGATAGTTCCTCTACTCGGGATATTCTTAAATGCACAAATTAAACAGATGAAAGCTATTGAGGCAGACAGGCAGGGTTTGAATTTCTGAAGATATAATAGCCAGGCGCATAGTCGAACCCATTATCTTGTAATTACTTTCTCATTTACGTCCTTCTCCTTTCATTTCTTGAGATGCTATCAGTTGCTGTATGATACTTTCTTTCTTGGGTGAAACAGTCAACACTATCATACTTTATGTTCTCTCCTTAATCTAAATGATAATCTGATCTCTTGTTCAAATAATCTGATTCCTTCACTGAAACTCGATCTGACAATCTTAAATAGGATACAGTAACAAGATACGAATAAAAACTACAAAATTAACAATGGATTAAATTTTAATAAAAATTATATAATAAAAGTTAAAAAAATCATTTTGTATTTGGCATGTTGATATGTTGTACACATTATATGTATGTAGAGGTGGCAAATGGGTGGGTCGGATCGGTTTGGGTTAGGTCATTTTGGATCGGATCATTTTGGATTTAGATTATTTCGGGTTCGGATAAGGTCGAGTTTGGGTCAAGGAAAATCGGTCTATTTCGAGTTTGGATTATTTTGGTTTCAGATAAGGTCGGGTTTGGATCAATTTGGGTTCGGATTAATTCGGGTTCGGATTAGATCGGGTTTGGGTCGTTGACTTTTTTAGTCAATTCGGATTGGTTGGATTTGGATTCGGGTCGATTGGACAGATTTATTAGGTTAAGCATTGGTCATCTCGATATGATTTATTTGGTATGAAAATTTACTGAAATCATATTTCTAAAATTACAAAACTCATGAAATAAAATTTTCTTCTTACACAACTTATAGTACAATTGGGATTGAAATAATCAAAATATTTAATAATCTGTATAATAGTTTTTTTTATAATATATTTACTAATATTCATAAATTAACTATATTTTTTTCGTTATTTTTATCATCTATAATAATTAATAACTTTATGAATCAAAGTCATTTAATAATTCCTACTAAATATCATAAAATAGTATTATATATCTTTTTAATTTATCTTGATTTTTTATAAAATAATTGGAGATATTAAGTGTAGATGATATAGCTTCTGTACTCTATTATAGATTAGCTATTACATAATTATACATTAGGTTCAAATGAATGCAAAATAAAAGTGAATATTTATGTTTAATTAGATTAAAAAAATATCACTCATATTATTGAAAAATATTATGTTTTTACTATATTAAAATACTTTGATAATTAATTTTAACATTTAAATATTTATTGATAATATTAAATTTAAGTTTATCTTTTCAGGTTTGGATAAATTTGGATTCGGATCAATTTGATTCGAGTCAATTTGGGTTTGGATCAATGTAAAATCGCATAAATTTGGTTTCGGATCAATTCGAATTCGGATTGGGTTGGATTTGGATTGTTGACTTTTTTAGTCAAATTGGATTGGTCGGGTTTGGATTCGAGTGGTCGGATAAATTTTTGTCACCTCTATATGTATGTATGTATGTAAGTAAATTTTCATAAATCTTATTGGTTGAGCATGTTTAAGTAATTTGGACTTTAATAGTGAGAGAAAGAAACAGAGACTTCATCTTCTTTTGTTGCTGTTAAAGCCCAAATTACTGAAAACATGCCC
Organism: Heritiera littoralis; assembly: GCA_031772115.1. NCBI lineage: Eukaryota > Viridiplantae > Streptophyta > Magnoliopsida > Malvales > Malvaceae > Heritiera > Heritiera littoralis. The sequence goes on from JAPDPK010000044.1 coordinate 2,856,322, forward strand.
AACCAAAGCTGCCCAAAAGGCGCGTCTCTCATAGTTAAACCAGATCAGTACAGGACGGAATACACAAGGTGAATGTCTTGATGTCGTCATCCATGAGCTGTTTTGCAATATCTAGAACTTGAATCGGCCAATGTTCAAATTAAAAAATGGATAATTATTACATACACTGACAGTGGAGTTTTTTTACTCCACAAGCAGCGTTAAGATCGTAACACATGTCCTGTTTTATTTATTTTAATATTTTTATAAGACACATGTCATGATCTTAACGCTGCTTGTGGAGTAAAAAAACTCCACTGTCAGTGTATGTAATAATTATCCTTAAAAAATAACCCGTTTCTGTTTTATCCTTGAAATTATTACGATTGTGACATTAGAGTAAATCATTTCTCTACCGATCAACATGATACTGCAAAAATATATACTTCTCTGAGACCAATAAATTTGCTTCTCTGCAAAGACCTTTTTTGTTTTCGATCACTGAATTCTACAAGGTTTCGTCAGACATTACTTGTAAGAAAAAATGCATAGAAATATCGGTTTTTTAAATTAAGCATTAATTTAAATAATCATTTTTGTTTGAATTTGAATTTTAACAGCTCCAAATAATAAGCTTTCTGTGTAAAAAAAATGTAGCCTCTTTTGTTGGAATATTGCGAAATATCCCATGACGAAAGTGATATTGCCAATTTTCACGTAAAAGAACAGAGACAAGTTGAGGTTTATTAAATGAAGAAAAGTGACATCACTAGGTCATGAAATCAAATGATATTCATATATGCTACTGATAATTCTATAATTTATAGAATTATCATGAATTTAATGATATAATTTATCTCTAAATCATTAATATTAGATTCAAATCCCTCATTTATCTGTTAAATTTCTCTCAATGATGTAGGAACTCCAACTGATAAAGAAGTCAAAGATGTGAAGGATTTCAGTTCCAAATTTCATTCAAACACAAGACTTTGTTGATAAAGCTTCATGCATGGATATCTCTACTTGCTGCCAAGAAAGATAAATTGTTGCATTTATCTTTTATGAAGATAAATTATCAAGATGGACTTTTTGCTAAGGATAGAGATAAATAAGGGAGCTGATAAAAGATAAATTTTCTTTGAAGATAAAGATCGAGCCCTATCAGCCAAGATTTTGAGCTAATCATCATCCCCACTGCCTCTATAAATAGCCAGCTTCAGCACCATGAAGAGAATTCAATCCTACTAAGGGATATAGAGTAGTTTAGTTTTATTCTCTTTGTTTTAGTCTTCAAGTTTTCATCTAAATTTCTTTTGGTTTTTATTTTGGAATATTTTAGAAGTTTTATTTAAATAAATATTTTTTTATTTTCAATTTCCTGCTATTGATTAAAAAAATTCTTTTTCGATCGTTTGAATAAAATTAGGGTGTGAAATTTTAGTACTTAGTAAGCAATTCACAAATTCAATCCTCGTGGGAACGATACTCTACTCATCACTTTATTACTTGCTACGGTCTGTATACTTGCGGTACACTCATCGAAAATTCGGTAACAAGTTTTTGGCGCCGTTGCCGGGGATTGAAGGATTTGTTTTGCTAATATTAATACCAAGCATACCTAGTTTTAATTCAAATATTTTTTTTTATTTTATTTTTCTCCTTCCCTGATACTAATATCTTCTCTTGTTATTTTTGCGAGGTACCATGGCTTATCGTGCTGAGCCAAGAACCATGGGAGACTATGCAAATCCTTCGTTTTTCGAAATCCATTCAAGCATTAAGTTACCGAAAATCGAAGTTGATTTTCAGATAGATCCGAACATCATCATGATGATCCAGAAGTCGATTCAATTTGGAGGGTTGCCCAATGAAGATCCATGCAATCATATAGTCAAGTTCTTGGAGATGAGTGACCTGTGCAGATGTGATGGCGTTACTGATGATGCCATTCGACTCAGATTGTTCAATTTCTCTCTTCGAGATCGGGCAGAAAGGTGGTTAAACGTACTTCCGCATCACTCAATCACTACATGGGATGATTTGGCTCGTAAGTTCCTTGCTAGATTCCTTTCACCAGCACTCATAGCAAAGAAGAGGAATGACATCTTGTCTTTCATGCAATATGATCTTGAGCCTTTTTGTGAAGCATGGGAAAGATTTAAAGACTTACTTCAAAGATGTCCTTCTCATGGATTACCCTTGTGGTTACAAGTCCAAGTATTCTACATTGGTTTAGGTGATCCTTCGAAGGCATGGATCAATGCAGCGGTAGGTGGAGCTCTTATGCAAAAGACTATTGAGGAGCATATGATTTGATCGAGGTAATGGCTTCCAATGACTACCAATGGTACTATGGAAGAGTTATGCCTGAGAAGGTCATCAACACTCAAAGTATAGATCCAGTTATGACTTCGACTTCTCAAGTAGTCACCTTGCCTGAAGAAGTCTATCAGAGTCCCTTTGTTGCTTGTAAGATAGGTGAAGGGAACCATGTTAGAGAGAGTTGTCCCGTGAGCTTGGATTTTGTCACCCCAGTTAACATTGAGAATCCAAGTATGGAGAGTCATCCGATCCATTCTTCGAGTTATCACAAAAGTCAACCATCAATTTCCTTGGAGCCACCGAACATAGTTGACTTTGAGTATCAAGTTCCATTGCAACCACCAGTTGAAGAAGTGGTAACTGAAGAGGTTGAGAAGCCTTTACCACCTGAGCTCATTATTGAAGAAAAAGTCAAGGTTGAAGAGCTTTTACCGTTAGTGCTTATTGAAGAAAAATGTGTGGTGGAAATAATTGAAATGGAGAATAGTGAGAGTGAGAAAGAAGATGAGCTTAAAATAGAAGTCCTAACTCCAAAAGTTGATGAGCAGTTATATGAGGTAGCCTTCATTGCTATCCAGGGCTATCTACAGGCTAATGACTTGGGCTATATATTAGAAAAAGTGAAGACTGTAGAGCTAAGTCCTGTGAATCGAAGAATCTGCTCGAGTCTCCTACTAGGAGGGTGCATTATGTGCATCCATCCATATTTAGAATTTTTGAACCACCTTGAAGAATGACAGACATAGTCAGGCTGATGACTATAAATCAAGCGCTTCTGGGGAGGCAACCCCAGCATTTTTATTGCTTAGTTATTTCTCTTATTTCTTAGTTTAGATATTTCATTCGTTGATTTCTTTTCTTTATTTTATAGGTGTCAGAGTCTAAGTTTGGGGGAGCGACAAAGGAATTTGGCAAGTTTTGCAGTTTGAGCTTCATTAAAAAAAAAAATTAGGGGAGTTTCCTTTATCCTTTTCTTGAATTCTTGAATTTCTTACACATTGAGGACAATGTATGTTTCAAGTTGGGGGAAGAGCAAAATTTTTATTTTTAAAGATTGAGCAAAATTTTTTCAATTTTCTTTTGAAATCTTTGCAAAAATTCTGTGCTTTAAAATGGTTTTTACCTTGAAGTGATTATATGCTTGCTTGATAATTCCTCGATATTTAACCATTGATTGAGAATGTTATAGCAATTTGAAATTCATGAGTATGTGCAAAGTATGTGAATGAATTCTTTAGTGAATATCTTTTTGATTGAGATTTTTCCAAAAATTGAATGCACAATGTTTCTATCATTGAAGTCATGCATATTTAGAGAAGATTTATGTGAATAGGAATAAACACTAGTCCTTAAAGTTTGTTATTTGTCTAGAATTTGTTCTATCATCTCTCAAGGCGAAATCCTAGAACACACTTAGCTAAAGAGGTGATTTAGGCCATTTTTGGACCGTTTGTGCTTTTCAAGACTACCATGATGTATTTTATCCTTAGTCACCCAATTTGAGCTTAAATAGACCTTCTTTCTTGTTTTACCTACATTAATAATTAGCCTAGCCTGTAAAAAAAATTCCTATACCCCATTATATGCATGAGGACTATGTCAAGATATATTTAGAGCTACGCATATATGGAAGAACGGGTGAAATTCAAAAAAAAAATTCAAAAAAATAAAAAGAAAAAAAATCAAGTTGGGGAAATTATTTGAAGGCTTTTAAAAAAAAAGTCCAAGAAAAAAAAATGCATGATTAGGGGTTAAGCCTAAAAATCCTTTTTCTCCTACCTTTACCCTAGCCATACATTACAAGCTTATAAAGTCCTATTGATCTTTGGCTATGTGTGTCTACATTAGTGGAGAGAAGATGAGAAAAACAAACTTATGGAAGATAACTATTCTTTGAGATCTTTTGTTATGTTCATATTTGTATAAATTCATCCGGATTGCATGAACTAAAATGAAGAAACATTTACACACACACACGGAAGAATTCAATTGAATTGATACTCTCTTTGGAATGAGTTTATATATATTTAGCTAATGTTTATGAATTTTCATGGAGTTGTAATGTTTTCAAAATCTTTGGGGAAATTAAAGGGAAATCATTCTTGCAAGTGTATTTGACCTCTAGGTACATTTCTTTGTGAATTTTATTTTGCTCGAGGACAAGCAAAAATTCAAGTTTGGGGGTGTGATAATTCTATAATTTATAGAATTATCATGAATTTAATGATATAATTTATCTCTAAATCATTAATATTAGATTCAAATCCCTCATTTATCTGTTAAATTTCTCTCAATGATGTAGGAACTCCAACTGATAAAGAAGTCAAAGATGTGAAGGATTTCAGTTCCAAATTTCATTCAAACACAAGACTTTGTTGATAAAGCTTCATGCATGGATATCTCTACTTGCTGCCAAGAAAGATAAATTGTTGCATTTATCTTTTATGAAGATAAATTATCAAGATGGACTTTTTGCTAAGGATAGAGATAAATAAGGGAGCTGATAAAAGATAAATTTTCTTTGAAGATAAAGATCGAGCCCTATCAGCCAAGATTTTGAGCTAATCATCATCCCCACTGCCTCTATAAATAGCCAGCTTCAGCACCATGAAGAGAATTCAATCCTACTAAGGGATATAGAGTAGTTTAGTTTTATTCTCTTTGTTTTAGTCTTCAAGTTTTCATCTAAATTTCTTTTGGTTTTTATTTTGGAATATTTTAGAAGTTTTATTTAAATAAATATTTTTTTATTTTCAATTTCCTGCTATTGATTAAAAAAATTCTTTTTCGATCGTTTGAATAAAATTAGGGTGTGAAATTTTAGTACTTAGTAAGCAATTCACAAATTCAATCCTCGTGGGAACGATACTCTACTCATCACTTTATTACTTGCTACGGTCTGTATACTTGCGGTACACTCATCGAAAATTCGGTAACAAGTTTTTGTGTGATAATTCTATAATTTATAGAATTATCATGAATTTAATGATATAATTTATCTCTAAATCATTAATATTAGATTCAAATCCCTCATTTATCTGTTAAATTTCTCTCAATGATGTAGGAACTCCAACTGATAAAGAAGTCAAAGATGTGAAGGATTTCAGTTCCAAATTTCATTCAAACACAAGACTTTGTTGATAAAGCTTCATGCATGGATATCTCTACTTGCTGCCAAGAAAGATAAATTGTTGCATTTATCTTTTATGAGATAAATTATCAAGATGGACTTTTTGCTAAGGATAGAGATAAATAAGGGAGCTGATAAAAGATAAATTTTCTTTGAAGATAAAGATCGAGCCCTATCAGCCAAGATTTTGAGCTAATCATCATCCCCACTGCCTCTATAAATAGCCAGCTTCAGCACCATGAAGAGAATTCAATCCTACTAAGGGATATAGAGTAGTTTAGTTTTATTCTCTTGTTTTCAAGTTTTCATCTAAATTTCTTTTGGTTTTTATTTTGAAATATTTTAGAAGTTTTATTTAAATAAGATTTTTTTATTTTCACTTTCTTGCTATTTTAAATACATTAGTGTTTTGATAAAAAAATTTCTTTTGATCGTTTGAATAAAATTAGGGTGTGAAATTTTAGTACTTAGTAAGCAATTCACAAATTCAATCCTCGTGGGAACGATACTCTACTCATCACTTTATTACTTGCTACGGTTTAAAAGCAATGAAGAACAAAAATGGCAGCTTGTCGTTTGTCGAGAATCAAGATTTCAAGCCACTTGTCACACATTATGCAGCGAAGATCTAAGCCACTTATGTAGTTAAATGGAAGCAAGCAACTGAGCAATCAAAGAAGAGTATTGAGAGGAAGAAGAAACTATGAAGCACTTTGTTCTAATCCATGGTATGTGCATGGAGCTTGGTGCTGGTACAAGGTTGTCTCTCTCCTCAAATCACCTGGTCACCGAGTCACTCCATTGGATCTTGGTGCCAGTGGAATCAATCCCAAGAAGATTAGTGAGCTCGCTTGCGTGTCCAATTATGCGCAGCCATTGATGGAATTCATGGCCTCCTTGCCGAAAGAAGAGAAGGTGATTTTAGTGGGTCATAGCTACGGTGGCGTCCTCATTTCTTTAGCAATGGAAAGCTACCCAGAGAAAGTATTAGCTGGTGTTTATCTCACGGCCTTTATGCCAAACCATGATTCTCCTACTGCAACTGGAGTAGAAGAGGTAACATCTAATTAATTAAGCTCTAGATTCTATAAATCTCACTTCCCTTTTCGATTTTAAGCTTAATACATTATATATATATATATATATATATATATATATATATATATATATATATATATATATATATATATATATATATAAAAGCTCTAGATTTCAATTATGATGATATCCCAATGTATATGCAAATTAACACATTGTAAGATAGAATTAGTTCATATCAGCATATGTTTCTTTCGTATGACTTGAATGAAAAGAGCAAATATTGATTAGAAATAACGGTTTCAAGCCGACACAACTTTAATCTTGAACCCCAATTTTTTATCGAATGAAAGTAACAATTACTGATGTGAATCTAATTCTTGGTTGAATATTTACGGAAGCTAGTACTTTAAAAGGGTCCTATAACGAATTTTATTTAATTATCATGAAAATGAAAAAAGAATAGTAGGATACCATTATTTTGTATTAGCATACATTCCTTTCACATGATTTGAATGAAATAAATAAATATGGACGTGAAATAATTATTTCAAGCTGTTTTACTCCCAAGTTTTGATCGAATGAAAGTAACGAATGCTGATCTGAAATCTAATTTTTGGTTGCATATTTATGGAGCTGGTACTTCAAAGGGTCATGGCAGAACCCATTGTGGATTTCCAGCTATCATTTGAAGATGGACCAGAAAATCCACCAACTCATGCCTTATTTGGCCCAAAATACATCAAGGCAAAGGTTTATCAACTATCCCCAGAAGAGGTCAGTATATCTCATCAAACTTCAATTTCCATCTGCACAAAATGGTCAAGAATACAACGTGGTTGTGCAAAATCTATTGATATTGTTCGAATGTAGGACATAGAACTGGCTCAAACGGTGCTGAGACAAGGCAAGTGGTTCGTGAAAGATCTGTCAAAGCAATCTCTGCCAACAAAAGAGAAATTCGGATCAGTTAGTCGGGTTTACATAGTCTGCAACGATGATTTGCGGATAAAGGAAAGCTTGCAGAAATGGTACATTGAGCATAGCCCAACAGGCTATGTAAAGTTCATAGCTGGTGCTGACCATATGCCCATGTTCTCCAAGCCGAAGGAGGTCTGCAAATGTCTCCAGGAATTTGCGGAGAAATATAATTGACATTGTTGAATCGCCATGAAACCACGTTTCACTAAGCCAACTTAGTTCATCATCTGGTGATGTTTTGAATATTGATAGTAAATCAATAAAGAAAACTTAGGTGTTTATGTTATATATTTGTTATATTTCCCTGCCAGAATGATTAGTCATGTTTGATTATTCATTATGAATTTAAAAGGAATTGACCTTTATATTTATTTTTCTTATAATGTTATCTTTTTTATCATTTTAATTCAAAAAATAAACAAATAACGTATTAATTAAGTGATCCAGGTAAAAGGATATTTTTTAAATATATGATGGAGGTAGTAAATTCATTAGATGTGAAGTCTATCTAGGCCTAAAAATTTTCAAAGATAATTTTAAAAAATAATAAAGAAATGGGAAGAATTTGTTTCCAATCTAGGGTCTATCTAGCTATATGTATTTGAGGTTGAAACAATTTTTGATTAAGGGTTTATATATGATGCACTGACAGTGCATAGCTTCTATACACTGTCAGTGTATCAAAAGTTGATGCTTCATTAATATTCAATCCTAAAATTTGTCAAGCCCTTAAAAATAAATACAAATAAATATTTTTCAATTTACTCATAAGAATTTATTGATGATGTATCAATCTCTTGTGCATTGACAATATATAAAGATTATACATTGTCAGTGTATTATATATAAATTATTTAATTAAACTTGTCCTTATTTGCAAGTGTTAAAATTTAAATATTAAATTTATTGTAAATTATTTTTTAAATAGTTGCTTGAGCCAACTGAATTGAGTTACAAGTTAAAATTAAAAAATGTTTCAAAAAAAAGTTAAAATTAAAATAGAGAGATTTGAGCAATTGCTTGTGATTTTTGAATAGTAATTGAAGTATTTACTAAGTAAAAAAAATATTAATTTAGCAATTGCTAATACAAAAGTATCCCTTGTATATACGTTCTTTTATCGAGATGGCAAAAAAAAAAAGTTCTTTAAAGCATAAAAAAAAAGTTCTTTAAAGCATAGTTACTATTAATTCCTTGATTACTGTTCTTTTACTTAATATAAGCTTATAAATAAAGTAAAAATCAAGAATGATAACATTTTGTATCGATTTAAATATAACGAGATAATAATTTTTTGATTCAAAGAAAGCCGTAGTCTATGGACATAAAAAACGAAGTCGCAAATATTAAGAATTTAACTCCTAATTTGCTGGATTATTAAATATTTAACAAAGTTATTTTAACTCATATCATACGCGATATGTTATTATTACAATAATGAATTTAAAGACCAAAGCCTTAATTTCAAGCTAAGAAATTTTATACACACAAATCTCGCCATATAATTTTCTCAACTAAATTTCAAGGAATAAGACAGCTAGGTATTTGTATTAAAATCAAAGAAAATTGGATCATGCGCAACTTCTATTCTTATGTCTTTATTATCTGCTTTTTTTCAACTATGAATTTATTATTAATTGGCAATTGGTTTATTGTTTTTTTGTTCAAGCAAACCGATCATTAATAATTTAGAAAAAAAAAAATTTCACAAAATATTAAATATGGTTGAGTAAGGATTGGACCTGATCTAAACAGGGATTAACAGATTTTAGATGGATCCTAACCCTACAATCTTTTTTCATTGTAATATTTTAATTAGTTATTGTTAAGAAATTGGCTAAATCAAGTTGACTTTACATATTAAAAATTTATTCTTATATATGTTAAAAGAATTTTCAAACACGTATTATAGGTGAAGAGGTGGAAAAAAAATCAAATGGTATTATCTAATTCTTCAAGGTATTTTTGATTTTTGACAAAAAAACATTTAAGTCATTTAGTTAGATCTGACAATTAAAAATATGTTACTACAATATAGATTTAACTCTCAAAACTGAAAACTTGTAAATTTTATATACATTTGAAACTTAAATAGTGACCCCAATATAGATTTTTTATGGGATTTCATTTGTTTGATTAAATATTTTAAAATCCTCACAGGATTTTGAATTTCGATGAATAGGAACAGCCTAACCATTGGACAACTCTCCCTGCAACGACTTTAAATATTTGAAGGAAGTCAATCCAAAAAAAAAAAAGTATTGTGTCATGAGCCAACCATGTATAGGACCATGACCGAGTAGAAGTGCTGGGGAAAATAGAATCCAGGGGAATTAGGAAAAGTATCACTATTTCAAACATTTTAATAATTACTAGTAGCATAGCTATAAAAGTTCTTTAATTCTTTAGGAGGGGTGAGCAGTCGGCAGGTTGTTGGGTTGTCTCACTGGTAAAGGTATGTGCAAGCACACCCATCTAGAGCTGTCCTCCTTAGCCCTAACGATGGTGTGGAAGTCTCAACTCTTTTGTAATCTTAATCTTTGTAATATCTTCATCATCAATAAAAAATATTTTTTTTCTATGGAGGCACCTGTGATTATGATGGTATGCTTTACTTATGCCCCACTATTTCGTCGTGTTCCTTGTAGTGACTTATTGTTGGCTTATTGTCGTAACGATTTTCGTCCGGGGACTCGATCGCTAGACGATTTTGGAAAAACACAGAAAAGAGGAGTCGCCACCAATCTTTTTTTGACTAGGTGTGATTGGCCACCTAAAATCATTTATTTTTTTCAATAAAATCTTAAAATTAATTAAGGTTTATCAAAAAAAATAATTTTTGGTCTGCGAAAACAAAGTTTGGGTTCGGGAGTTCGGTTACGCGTGGGGAAGGATTAGCACCCCCACAGCGCCCGTTAGAAAACGGTACCATTTAATCATGTATTATCTTTTGATCTTAATAAAATGGTCTTAATTAAACATTTAAAAAGAAATTCATTTATTTTGAAATCAATTTGTTATTTGCTTATTATTTGAAACATTAAATTTTATTTTTATTTATGTTAAATTTATTTTTTATTTGAAATAAATGAGAATCTTTTGTATTGAAAATTATTCCGAAGAACCCCAATACTTTTGGTAGCATTTCGGATAATTTCCTCACCTAGAGATTTCGTAAGAATCGCTACTTGCGATTTCTATAGAATCCCATCCTTGGGAGATTCACACTTATTTTGAAATTTCATGAATGCAAATGATGCACATGAGAAATCCATTTTATTATTTTTTATTTCATTTATACTTATATTATTATTTTGTAATTTATTTATATTTATAAAATCTTGTTTTTATTGAAAAATCATACTAAATATTCCAATACGCTGGTAACATTTAGCATATTTCTCTCACCTAGAGATCAGTTAGGAATCACTACTTGTGAATTCCGTAACATCTCATCATCGGAAAATCTTTAAAACTTATACTTTTTATTTAATTTTTAATTGTTTTATTATCATTTATTTCCGAAGGTTAATTATAACAATTTTGTACTCTTATTTATTTGTTTAAAAATTTTATTTATTTATTATTTGTTTATTAATATTAATTTATTTCATCGAACTAAAATTACTTGAATACCCCAATACGCTGGTAATATTCAAATATTTCATTTCGACCCTAAGGATTATCAAAGAATCACTACTTGTGATTTCTAAAAAATCCTATCATAGGATATTCTTTTAAATTTATATTTTATTTATTTATTTATAATTCATATTTATATTTATTTATTTGTTCATTTTAAATTTTATATTTGATTAATTTATTTTTGTTTTTTATATTAATTTATTTAAAGAATTTTGAAATCGAGATAGAACCAATTAAATGTTCCAATACACTGGTAACATCTAAGGGTTTTTCTCGATCCTAAAGATTATCGAAGAATCACTACTTGTGATTTCTTCGAAATCTTATCATCGGAAATTATTTATATCTTTAAGATGTATATTCTTATATTTTGTTTTAATACTTATATTTGCATTTATCAATGTATTTAGATTTATTTATTTATTTTTATTCCTAAATTTTTATTTCTATTCACTTACTATTTTCTCCTATTTACCTATTCTTTATATTATTATTTTTTTTACCATTTTTTGTTTTATTTATTTTATTTTTTTACTTATATAAGGCAAGTTTCGATATCGAGATAAAGTCGATTAAGTGTCCCAATACGCTAGTGACATCTAAAGACTTCTTCTCGATCCTAAAGATTATCGGAGAATCACTACTTGTGATTTCTTCGGAATCTTATCATCGGAATTATTTTTTTAAAACTTATAAATATTTTGTTTTTATTATTTATCCTTATTGGTTTTTACTATTTTATTGAATAACCTTTTATCACTTTGGAATATTTGTTTATCTTCAGAATTAAAAATTATAATAATTAATTCATAGAATAGCACTCACAATGTTTATTTAAAAGAAATATTCTTAACTCTTATTTTAATTCACACAATATTTATAACGTGAATAACTTTTTAAAGAACATGATATATAGTTTATGTAAAAGAAATATATGTAGAAGCCACGTAAAGAAAGACCAAACAACATGCTTTCAACGTAGATAACCTTTTAAGGAACATGATCTATATTTTATGTAAAAGAAATATAAGCAGGCTCACCTTAAACAGAAGCCAGCAGCGAGATGATGATGCACGGAGCAGTGATGAAGATGATGCAACACGATATGGAGCGGCGCAGTGGAGAGGGGTGCCAGCAGACCAGGAATAGCAGGGGTGGTTTTATGAATAGTGAAAGAGGCAATTCGGTAGGTAAGGGTAGGAGTTATGCTGCAGATTGTGATCTCTTTCTCCCCTCCTCCTTTGACTGTCGAAAAACCCTCCCCTTTTATAACCATGTAGCCCCCCTTTATTTAGGAAAGAAAAATCTTGACTTTAATGTATTGACCCCATGATTAGGGAATTTTTATTTTGTCATTTATTTTTTATTTGACCTATCTTTTTATTCCTTTTTCATTGTATTATTTTTGGTAATTTATTTTCAGCTTTTATTGCATTTAATTATTTTCTTTTTTTTGCATGATTTATTTTCCTTTTATTTACTTATTCATATTTGGTCTAAATCTCTCAAGTCAACCATGATGCATGGGCATTGAAGAATGAGTTTAATTTATTTATTATTTTTTTTTGCTTTTTTTCAATTTTTTTAATTTAAGTTTTTTCGGACAAAATTTGGTGTCTACAGCTGCCCCTCTTTGCACATTGCTGAGAATCAGGAATAGGGCAAAGACTTTAGACAACAATTTTGTCTGAAGTCATTTCATTTTTTTTTCATTTTTTTTATTTTTTGGGAAAATTCAGTTTTGATTCTCGAAAATAATACCTTGACTCCATACCAAGGCTCGACCCATGAGAACAATGGATTCGATTTGAAACACATAATATCTTGACTCCCTATTAAGACTTGATCCACTTTGAAAAGCTGAATTCGATTTTGAAACACATGATATCGTAACTCCCTACCAAGGCTCGATCCACCTTGAAAAGCTGAATTCAATTTTGAAACACATGATACCTTGACTCCCTACCAAGGCTCGATCCACCTTGAAAAGATGAATTCGATTTTGAAACACATGATACCTTGACTCCCTACCAAGGCTCGATCCACTATGAAAAAGTGAATTCGACTTTAAAACATAATACCTTGACTCCCTACCAAGGCTTGATCCACTGTGAAAAAGTGAATTCAATTTTGAAACATGATACCTTGACTCCCTACCAAGGCTCAATCCACTTCGAAAAAGTGAATTCGATTTTGAAACACATGATACCTTGACTCCCTACCAAGGCTCGATCCACTATGAAAAAGTGAATTCGACTTTAAAACATAATACCTTGACTCCCTACCAAGGCTTGATCCACTGTGAAAAAGTGAATTCAATTTTGAAACATGATACCTTGACTCCCTGCCAAGGCTCGATCCACTTTGAAAAAGTGAATTCGATTTTGAAACACATGATACCTTGACTCCCTACCAAGGCTCGATCCACTTTGAAAAAGTGAATTCGATTTTGAAACACATGATACCTTGACTCCCTACCAAGGCTCGATCCACTTCGAAAAAGTGAATTCGACTTTAAAACATAATACCTTGACTCCCTACCAAGGCTTGATCCACTGTGAAAAAGTGAATTCAATTTTGAACATGATACCTTGACTCCCTACCAAGGCTCGACCCACTTTGAAAAAGTGAATTCGATTTTGAGAAAAGTTTTTTTTTTTTTAGAGAAATTCACATATTTGGAACAAAGAAAATATTCCATGATTTACAAAAATTTTGAGATTCGCATCTAGAAAAACTCGAAGATTTACATCCTAAGAGATTCACATCTAAACTTGAAGATTCACATTGAGTTTTACATCTTGACTTGAAAGTTCACATTCTAAGAGTTTCTCATCTTGACTTGGAGATTCACATCCTAAGAGTTTCCCATCTTGACTCAAGGATTCACATCTCAAGATTTCACATTTTGACTCAAAGATTCGCATTCTAAGAAACTCACATCTTAAATGTAAGATTTGCATTATAAGAGATTCACATCTTGACTAGAAGTTTCCCATCTTAAGCGTTCATTGGTTTTGTAGGTTGCATTTAGAAGATCTAAGGTATAATCTTATCATGCATCAATCTCACCATGAAGCCAACTAAATCTCATTTACTCATGAGCTAATTTCCTCGTCTTAAAACTACAAAACGATGCCAGCAACATTAGACTTAAACTCTCATCATGATTGCAACCATTTTTCTTTAAACAAACATTTTCTTACTCTTTGAGGAACATTTAACCTCATTGCATTCCTTAATCATTCATTTTCTTTTTTCTTTTATTTTTTTTTTCAATGATGCAAATGCAAAATGCATGCCCCTAAAAAATGTCTATCACAATGATGGTAATGCAAATGCTTTCTTGAAATATGCCCCAATGTAATAGTTAAAAACCATGATGCATGCATCTTTTAGAATTATGTGAATGCCTGAATGACAGAAGTCTCCTTTTTCTCAAAATTTCTTTTTTTTTTTTTCAATGCTGACAATCCATGGCTTTCTTCATTAGGATCATTTCTTCTTCTCACAAAGATTCTCTTCTTTCTTTCCCATTTCGTTCGTAGAAGCACATATGTCAGCTACATTCAACATTCTTGTTCTCTTTTTGTTTTTGGCCCTTTGTCATCTTTAGAATCTTTTCCAAAGTAATGCCAAAGATTTTTATGTATAGTTGTCATTTATTTATTATCATTCCAATTCCATGAGAAATGCAGTTCAGTCACCAATTTCCTCGATCCATTTTGGGAAAGTAAAGACACTAGAAGGTTTGGCGAGAATGTAGGAACAAACTTGTCAAAGTATAACAAGAAATTGGACAATTTGGGGTGAATAACAATGATAGGTTCTCAATTAAGAAATTGGATAATTCAAAGCAAATGACAATGATAGATTCTCAATGAAAAACCAGACAATTTTGACAAACTAGTCAGGATTCTTTGAAAAATCTATTCAATTGAGATTCTCGATCAAATTGAGTTGCCCCCTACACCATGAGATTCTCAATGATGCTGGTTCTCCTTGTGTCAAACCATCTCCCCAAATCTTCAACTAGATTATCATTCTTTTAACTCAAACCGCCCTTTCGAGTTTTCAATTTGAGCCTCCCCCTTTTATCCTTCTTTTCTTTCTTTTCTTCTTTTTTGTCTTTTCTTTTTTTTTTCATTTTCTCATTCATTCTCTTTTTTTTTTTCAACATCACTAATATTCCCAACAAACTAATCGCAATCTTGTTGTTTCTTGATGGCATCATAAGTATGTCCAAGTTCAATACATGATTCTCCAATTTCAAGTATTCACATTTGATCAAAATGGACTTTTAAGGCACGTAATGTAGGCTCTGGTGATAGGTTATGAAAAAAATGGATATAATCAAGCTCAAAATTTGTTTCTTTAAGGGTCAAAAACCAAAGGATCATTTATCATCATGCAAAGCATGCTTGCCGCTCTGCCTTAATTGATTTTCATTTTCATCATTTTCTTTTCTTTTTTCCATTTTTTTTTACTTTTCATTTTCACCCCTCTTTTTTTTTACAAGAGGACTCAAACACCAAAAGGTATTTTCTCTTGAGATTTTTCATAACTCATAACCTGAATTTCTTCATTTGTCGACTGTTTTTTTTTTTGCAAAATTTGCCCTTCAATGTGAAGGGTGATCCTTGGTGGGTTTGTTTTGAAAAAACATAATAGGCTCAATGGGGGTGGCAAATGGATAATTTTACTCATGCACGAAAGATAGATCAAAGACGGCCATTTCTCATCTCAAATGTAAATACTCTTATTGAAGAACATTTATTGAACAAAATGGATACAAGAGCTTCACTTCTTTCTCATTTCATGCGATTTTAACTTCTCTTGATAGGAGCTATCTCTTTATTGCTTCAACAATTTTAGCAATTTAAGGGACAAGAATGATCACTGATTTTGCCAATAGAAATAGAATTTTCAAAATAAAATCCCAGACTATCGTCATAATTGACTGCTCATTCATTTTTTGAAAGTTAAGTGTGGCTGAAATTCAAAGAGATGAAAACAAAGATCTGTATGGAAGAGGATATGTAGTGCAAATACATTTGTCATTTTATTCAAATGATAATAGATAAACTAGCTCATGCATAAAATTTTCCCCAAAGCTTATAGACGTAAGCATTTAAGGAATTTCATTACTTTAGAATAAGAACTCAAAAGTGACAAAAACTTTGGCCTTTCCTCATAGAACACTTATCCTCCAAAATTTATGCCTTTTTGTAGCGACAGGTTCCCACCAACATTTTACTTTTCCTTCTCATCAAAATTTAACAAGCCAGCATTGATCAAACTCTGCACCTTGTATTTAAAAGCAGGGCAAGTCTCTATGGAGTGGCCTACATTCCCACAATGATAGTCACATCGAGCAGTGGCATCATACCATTTAGGATATGGAGGTTTTAATGGTTCCAAATAAACAAGTGCAACAAGATTATCTCTCACCAATTGTGGAAATAACTCTGTATAGGTTATAGGAATCGAGTCTACAGAGATTCTCCCTTGATTGTTCATCGCCCCTTTTTTACTACCCACTGGTTTGTTTGATTGAGTTGAGACTTGAAAGTTTGATTGCCAACTTGGGCGATAAACAAAAGGACTATGGGTAGTGCTGTCTATAGTTGGATAATAAGGATATGAGTGATGTCTAATACAGGGTTCAAAAGGAATGAAACTCCTTGGTGGTTGATCTTCAATGGCAACAACTTGTGTTTCTCCGTCCTTCCTCTTATTTGTCCCAACTCTATTTGAAGCAGAAGCATCCTCAATTTTACCACTCTTAATAGCATTCTCTATCATTTCTCCAGAAATTACCAAGTCAGCAAAATTTTTTGTAGCATTCCCCACAAGCCTATCATAATACAATGATGGCAAAGTATTAACAAACAACACTGTGGTTTCCTTCTCAGTAAGGGGAGGCTGCACTTGAGATGCGATGCCCCTCCACCTATTGGCATACTCCTTGAAACTTTCAGAAGGCTTCATTTCCATATTCTGCAGAGACAATCTATCTGGTGCCATGTCAATCATATGCTTATACTGGGACAAGAAGGCTTTTGCCAGGTCATTCCACTTGCGAACATGACTTTGATCTAGCTGATTGTACCACTTTGTTACTGTTCCAGTTAAGCTATCTTGGAAGCAATGAATGAGCAACTTATCATTATTCGTATACCCAGACATTTTTCGACAAAACATAGTGATGTGAGTTACTGGGCATGTGGTCCCATCGTATCTCTCAAATTCAGGTACTTTAAATTTCGGTGGAATTACTAGGTCTGGGACCAAACTAAGCTCATTAGCATCTATATTTCCAAAGAAATCCATTCCTTCGATTGCCCTTAACCTTTCATCCAACAGTTCATATTTTTGTTGTGACTCGCCACTTTCTTTCCTCAACTTTTCTTGCTCCATGGGATCATGTAAATTTGAAACAAAAATAGGATCAACAGGGCTAGATCTCGAGTGCTGTCCTCGATCTGGTTGTTGATTCACAAAAACATGAGCTGGGGGATAAGCTCTTTGGGAAGTTTGAGTTTGAGGTGCTATAAACTCCGATGGGTACAGTAGATTCTCTCTCATAGGTTGAGGCTCATTTCCTGATCCTTCCGTGACCTCTTTGCCTTTCATCAAAGTCATCATCATCTCCATCATCTTCGATATTTGCTTCTGAGATTCTTCTTGAGATTTAGCTAGCTCTTGTTGAATTCTTTCCATCTTTTCCATTCGCTCAACATGTTCATTTTCCATGGCTTTGGCCTTTGATTAAGTACTATAACGATGTCGAATAAGTGGTTCAGAATGCGGTGGCTTCTTTATTTTGGCACCTCTGACATTTGTTTACCGCAATTTAGAGCAATTATTGTTTGAAATTGTGCCATAAAAGAAAAGACTATTAAAATCATCCCAATACGCTGGTGCGGATTTTAAAAATCTTAACTTTTTACTTCCAAGATTTGATGTCATTACTTATGATCACCAAAAATTTTCATAAGTGGGCACAAGATGAAATGTATGTATGCATGCTAAATGTATGTATGTGCATGAAATTCAATAGCTATTGTACATGTGATGAGATGCATATATCAAGTTTAAAATCTGGCAAAAACACCTTTTTTTTTTAGAATATGTATACTATTGAAATCACAAATAAAATTGAATGAGAAGGTTTTTATTTTTATTTTTTTTCACAATTTCAATATTCACTTTATTATATTTCCCATAAAGGCATTACATTAAAGTATTCATGCATGTGCCATAATTTAAGGTAACCCCCACAAAAGGCTGGTATGGCTCTAGCTAAGGTTAGTTTCTCTATGGCTCAGTACATGCTTGGTTTAAGTCTTTAAAGGGTAAAAGGTTCTCAAATTGTTCCTTACTGACGTCCACACTAGACTAGTAAGGCACCCCAATCCTCACCCATGACAGGCTACAAACGGAAAGGGTTTAACTTGAGTGAGAGTATTTCGCTTGCCATTGCGGAGATTATCACCTCACGAAAGCAAAGGTACTATACTCTCTCCTAAAAGGGACAAACCCGGGTGTAGGGTTGATGTATGCAATGAATATGTCATGTATGCAAAGGAACAAAATTTAAAGTGCATCCCAACAAAATGCAAACGATAAAGATGATTCACACATTTTTTTTGTTTGTATTTTTTTGTTTTTTTAAATTATTTTTTATGAAAAGTTTTATTAAATATTTATTAAGACCATTAACTAAGATTTTGGATAAAACATGATTAATCATGGTTCGACTCTCTAATGTCCCCAGTGGAGTCGCCAAGCTGTCGTAACGATTTTCGTCCGGGGACTCGATCGCTAGACGATTTTGGAAAAACACAGAAAAGAGGAGTCGCCACCAATCTTTTTTTGACTAGGTGTGATTGGCCACCTAAAATCATTTATTTTTTTCAATAAAATCTTAAAATTAATTAAGGTTTATCAAAAAAAATAATTTTTGGTCTGCGAAAACAAAGTTTGGGTTCGGGAGTTCGGTTACGCGTGGGGAAGGATTAGCACCCCCACAGCGCCCGTTAGAAAACGGTACCATTTAATCATGTATTATCTTTTGATCTTAATAAAATGGTCTTAATTAAACATTTAAAAAGAAATTCATTTATTTTGAAATCAATTTGTTATTTGCTTATTATTTGAAACATTAAATTTTATTTTTATTTATGTTAAATTTATTTTTTATTTGAAATAAATGAGAATCTTTTGTATTGAAAATTATTCCGAAGAACCCCAATACTTTTGGTAGCATTTCGGATAATTTCCTCACCTAGAGATTTCGTAAGAATCGCTACTTGCGATTTCTATAGAATCCCATCCTTGGGAGATTCACACTTATTTTGAAATTTCATGAATGCAAATGATGCAATCAAAATATAGATGATGCATATGAGAAATCCATTTTATTATTTTTTATTTCATTTATACTTATATTATTATTTTGTAATTTATTTATATTTATAAAATCTTGTTTTTATTGAAAAATCATACTAAATATTCCAATACGCTGGTAACATTTAGCATATTTCTCTCACCTAGAGATCAGTTAGGAATCACTACTTGTGAATTCCGTAACATCTCATCATCGGAAAATCTTTAAAACTTATACTTTTTATTTAATTTTTAATTGTTTTATTATCATTTATTTCCGAAGGTTAATTATAACAATTTTGTACTCTTATTTATTTGTTTAAAAATTTTATTTATTTATTATTTGTTTATTAATATTAATTTATTTCATCGAACTAAAATTACTTGAATACCCTAATACGCTGGTAATATTCAAATATTTCATTTCGACCCTAAGGATTATCAAAGAATCACTACTTGTGATTTCTAAAAAATCCTATCATAGGATATTCTTTTAAATTTATATTTTATTTATTTATTTATAATTCATATTTATATTTATTTATTTGTTCATTTTAAATTTTATATTTGATTAATTTATTTTTGTTTTTTATATTAATTTATTTAAAGAATTTTGAAATTGAGATAGAACCAATTAAATGTTCCAATACACTGGTAACATCTAAGGGTTTTTCTCGATCCTAAAGATTATCGAAGAATCACTACTTGTGATTTCTTCGAAATCTTATCATCGGAAATTATTTATATCTTTAAGATGTATATTCTTATATTTTGTTTTAATACTTATATTTGCATTTATCAATGTATTTAGATTTATTTATTTATTTTTATTCCTAAATTTTTATTTCTATTCACTTACTATTTTCTCCTATTTACCTATTCTTTATATTATTATTTTTTTACCATTTTTTGTTTTATTTATTTTTTTTTTTACTTATA
Source organism: Heritiera littoralis (assembly GCA_031772115.1). NCBI lineage: Eukaryota > Viridiplantae > Streptophyta > Magnoliopsida > Malvales > Malvaceae > Heritiera > Heritiera littoralis. Next base: position 2,876,750 of record JAPDPK010000044.1, read on the forward strand.
TAAGGCAAGTTTCGATATCGAGATAAAGTCGATTAAGTGTTCCAATACGCTGGTGACATCTAAAGACTTCTTCTCGATCCTAAAGATTATCGGAGAATCACTACTTGTGATTTCTTCGGAATCTTATCATCGGAATTATTTTTTTAAAACTTATAAATATTTTGTTTTTATTATTTATCCTTATTGGTTTTTACTATTTTATTGAATAACCTTTTATCACTTTGGAATATTTGTTTATCTTCAGAATTAAAAATTATAATAATTAATTCATAGAATAGCACTCACAATGTTTATTTAAAAGAAATATTCTTAACTCTTATTTTAATTCACACAATATTTATAACGTGAATAACTTTTTAAAGAACATGATATATAGTTTATGTAAAAGAAATATATGTAGAAGCCACGTAAAGAAAGACCAAACAACATGCTTTCAACGTAGATAACCTTTTAAGGAACATGATCTATATTTTATGTAAAAGAAATATAAGCAGGCTCACCTTAAACAGAAGCCAGCAGCGAGATGATGATGCACGGTGCAGTGATGAAGATGATGCAACACGATATGGAGCGGCGCAGTGGAGAGGGGTGCCAGCAGACCAGGAATAGCAGGGGTGGTTTTATGAATAGTGAAAGAGGCAATTCGGTAGGTAAGGGTAGGAGTTATGCTGCAGATTGTGATCTCTTTCTCCCCTCCTCCTTTGACTGTCGAAAAACCCTCCCCTTTTATAACCATGTAGCCCCCCTTTATTTAGGAAAGAAAAATCTTGACTTTAATGTATTGACCCCATGATTAGGGAATTTTTATTTTGTCATTTATTTTTTATTTGACCTATCTTTTTATTCCTTTTTCATTGTATTATTTTTTGGTAATTTATTTTCAGCTTTTATTGCATTTAATTATTTTCTTTTTTTGCATGATTTATTTTCCTTTTATTTACTTATTCATATTTGGTCTAAATCTCTCAAGTCAACCATGATGCATGGGCATTGAAGAATGAGTTTAATTTATTTATTATTATTTTTTTTGCTTTTTTTCAATTTTTTTAATTTAAGTTTTTTCGGACAAAATTTGGTGTCTACACTTATGACTTGCCCAGATTATCGAGATAATTGGCTCATTTGTGTGGATGAGACCATCCAAGTGCCGCACGGCCTATTGCTTTATTGTGAGAAAGCTTAGTCCGTGACAACTGGTATCCGAGCTAGGCAAGTGTGCTAGCAAGCGAAAGTAAAATGGTGACGACTCGAGGAGGGTCTAATGATCGAGCGAGAATTGAGGAGCTTGAGGCCGCGGTGGCCGCCGTGAAAGCTCACATGGTCACTAATGACCGATTGGGAGAAATTGAGACAGCCTAGCGGGAGCTGTCCGACTCCTTAGCCAACTTGGGCGAGGAGACTAGAGATGCATTGAGAGTTATCCAAAAAGAGTTCGAGGAACTCAAGGCTCAAATCAGTGTGCTTTAACTCGCTGTGGGCAGGGCGGATTCTAGCATAACGAATAAGGGGAAAAGAGTTAAAGTGCCAGAGCCACGCTGTTACGAAAGGGCAAGAGATGCAAAAGAGCTTGAGAATTTCTTGTTTGATATTGAACAATACTTTCGGGCAGTGCACACAAAATCGGAGGAGGAAAAGGTTGCAATGGCCTCAATGTATCTTGCTGGAGATGCCAAGTTATGGTGGCGTTCAAAGTTTATTAAAGATGAGTGTCCCATCAAAACATGGAGGGATCTAAAGCAAGAGTTAAAGAACCAATTCTTCCCTGAGAATGTAGAGTACTTGGCCTGAAGAAAGTTGAGAGAATTGGTCCAAACAGGAACGGTGCAAGAGTTTGTTAGGAGCTTCTCTACCCTAATGTTGGATATTAGGGACATATCTAAAAAAGACAAGATGTTCTATTTCCTTGAGGGACTTAAGCCTTGGGCCAGGACAGAACTTCAAAGGCAGAAGGTACAAGATGTAGCCATAGCTATGGCTGCCGTCGAACACCTAAATGACTATAATGACAGCTCAAGCAAACGTAAGATCTCTCCTTCAGCTGGTAGTAACTCCAATTATGGGAATGCGGGAAAGGTGGCTAGAATAGATAGATCATCAAGTGGGGGAGCAGATAAGAGGTCGCCCACCCAAGAAACACCCCAATCTAAGACAAACCCTGCCCAAAGCATCAAGCCAAGACAACCATTAGCTTGCTTCCTTTATCAGGGACCGCACCAAGTTACTGAGTGTCCCCACAGAGGTGCCTTGAGTGCCTTCAGGACTACTTCTCCAGAGACATCTCAACCATGACAAACTACTGAGGATGATGTAAATGAACCTGCGAGGATGGGCTCAATCCGATTTCTAAATGCGCTTCATTCTCAATTGAGCATGATGAAGAAGGAGCCTGAGAAAGGCCTAATGTATGTAGAGTTAGAGATAAATGGGAAGAAAACAAGGGCCATGGCGGACATAGGCGTGACTGACACTTTCATCAGCCTAAACAAGGCCAAGAGGTGTGGTCTGAAAGTAAATAAGGATTGTGGGCAAATGAAAGCGGTAAACTCACCAGCCAACGCCATTAGTGGGAGCTCCAAGAACGTGATAACCAAAGTTGGACCTTGGGAAGGAGGCGTGAACTTCACTGTTTCCACCATGGATGACTTTGACGTTGTTTTGGGATTGGACTTCATGATGGTGGCTCAGGCAATCTCGGTTCCTGCTGCTAGTTGCTTGCTATTCTTAGGGGAACGCCCTTGTGTAGTGCCGGCTACAATTCTCCCTAGAAGTGGAAAAATCATCTCAGCCCTACAATTTAAGAAAGGGATCAAGAGGGGAAAGCCCTCATATGTAGCCATGTCAGTATACAAAGAAGGAATAGAGTCGGAGTTGGTGCCAGATGAGATCAGCACAGTTTTAGAAGAGTTCAAAGAGGTGATGCCGGACCAATTACCCAAGGTACTACCACCGTGCTGTGCCATAAATCATGAGATTGAATTACTCCCGGGAGTCAAGCCTCCTGCAAAGGGACCCTATCGTATGGCTCCTCTAGAATTAGCTGAATTAAGAAAGCAATTAGACGAGTTGTTGCAAGCTGGGTTCATCAGACCATCAAGGCCCCTTTTGGTGCACCAGTATTATTCCAAAGAAAACAAGATGGAAGTTTACGACTATGTGTAGATTACCGGGCTTTGAACAAGCTAACTATAAAAAGAAAAATACCCTACTCCGCTTATTGCTGACCTCTTTTCGGGGGAAGCCAAGTACTTTTCAAAGCGTCACTTGCATCATGGGTACTACCAAGTGCGCATTGCAGAGAGGGATGAAGCGAAGACAACCTGTGTAACCCGGTACGGTGAGTTTGAATTCTTAGTCATGCCATTTGGATTGACCAATGCTCCGGCCACATTTTGCACTCTAATGAACCAGGTATTCCATGACTATCTTGATAAGTTCGTGGTCATCTACCTAGACGACATCTTGGTTTTCAGTTCAACCGTGGAGGAGCATCAGGAACACTTGAGACTTGTATTCAAGAGGCTCCGAGAGAATCAGCTATATGTGAAAAGAGAGAAATGTTGTTTTTCCCAGACTCAAATCCATTTCTTAGGGCACATTGTGGAACAGGGCCAAATTCGGATGGATATGGAGAAAGTCAAAGCCATCAAGGAATGGGCAGTCCCGAAGAATGTCAAAGAACTGCGCTCCTTTCTTGGGTTAGCCAACTATTACAGAAAGTTTGTAGAAGGATATTCGCGAAGAGTAACAGCCCTCATCGAATTATTGAAGAAGGATAAGAAGTGGTCGTGGACATCAGAGTGCCAAGAAGCCTTCGAGGGTCTAAAAGTAATCTTGATGAAAGATCCTGTCTTAATCCTTCCTGATCTTGGAAAACCTTTCGAAGTACAAACAGATGCTTCAGATTTTGCTATTGGGGGAGTACTACTGCAAGAGAGGCACAATCACTTTTAAGAGTTGCAAGCTAAATGAGACAAAAAGAAGATACACCGCCCAAGAGAAGGAGCTCTTAGCCGTAATTCATTGCTTAAGGACATGGCCACATTACCTGCTTGGGTCAAAGTTTGTTGTCAAGACAGATAACACTGTAGTTAGCCATTTCCTTACTCAGCCCAAACTCAAGGCCAAACAGGCGAGATGGCAAGAGTTCTTAGCTGAATTTGATTTCTCTTTTGAGTATAAGACAGGGAGCGCTCTAATCAAGTAGCGGATGCATTTAGCCGTCGAGTGGAATTGGCAGGACTAAGGAGAATAGCCCCAATGTCGGCTACCAGGGTGACCATGGACATTCGCAAGCTAATTAAAGAGAACCTGACTAAAGACCTTCAAGCCAAATCCATAATTAAGATGGTGGAAGATGGGAAGTCCAAGTACTTTTGGGTGGAGAATGGAGCATTGTTGACGAGAGGCCCCAAGTTATTTGTACCAAGAGCAGAAAATTTGAGACAGATGCTGATGCAAGAGTGCCATGATACCCCTTGGGCAGGTCATCCGAGTTGGCAGCGCACCCTTGCTTTGCTAAGACAGGGCTACTATTGGCCGCATATGAGATAGGATGTGATGGACTACACAAAGACATGCTTTATTTGCCAGCAAGACAAAGTCGAAAGAAATAAGCAAGCAGGCTTACTCGAACCATTGCCAGTGCTAACAAGATCGTGGGAAAGCATCTCTTTAGATTTCATAGCTGGGCTCCCTAAAGTTGGCGATCTTAGGTCCATTCTTATAGTCATTGATTGTTTTCAAAATATGCCACATTCATCCCAGCTCAGAAGTACTGTACAGCGAAAGACATAGCTCGTCTAATCTTCAAGCATATGGTCAAGTATTGGGGTATTCTAGAGAGCATCATTAGTGATAGAGATCTCAGATTCACAGGGTCATTTTAGCGAGAACTCTTCACTCTCTTGGGCCCAACTTAACATCTCCTCAAGTTATCATCCTCAAACAGGTGGACAGACAGAACGCTTTAATGGGTTGTTGGAAGAGTACTTGAGACATTTTGTACAAGTTAATCAAAAGAACTGGCCTCTGCTATTAGATGTGGCCCAACTGTGTTTTAATTCTAGAAAGAGCTCAGCCACGAACAAGAGTCCCTTTGAAGTAGTTACAGGACAGCAATCGAGATTGCCCCACACTCCTCTTGAGCCGTATAAAGGGAAAAACCCTCGAGCTTTCAACTTTACCAAAGAGTGGAGACAAAACAATGAGATTGCTCGAGCTTACTTGGAAAAAGCATCAAAGCGCATGAAGAAATGGGCGGACAAGGGTCGGAGAGCACAACAATTTAATATGGGTGATTTGGTATTGGTCAGACTAGTGCCTGAACAGCTTAGATTCCTACGCAAGTATAAGGGTCCAGTGAAAATCCTTGGAAAGGTGGGACAGGCCTCCTACAAAATTGATCTCCCGAAGTGGATGAAAGTGCGCCCAGTTTTCCATGTGAGCAACTTGAAGCCATATCATGCAGACCTAACAGATGCAAGCCGAAGTAGAACAACCAGGGCCACCATCAGCATGAAGCCACCTTCAGAACACCGAGTAGAGGAAATCTTGGCTGATAGATGATCTTTAGTGTCAAGAAGACCGATCCAAGAATACCTTGTAAAGTGGGAAGGACTGGGACCAAAAGAAGTTAGTTGGGAGAGAGAGCACGACCTTAGAGCCTTCAAGCAGAAGATCGAGGAGTTCCAAGCAACCAAGTGAACGAGGACGTCGACAGATTAGGTGGGGGAGGATGTCATGAGCCAACCATGTATAGAGCCATGACCGGGTAGAAGTGCTGGGGAAAATAGAATCCATGTACTAGAAAAACAGAATCTAGGGGAATTAGGAAAAGTGTCCCCATTTCAAACATTTTAATGGTTATTGGTAGCATAGCTATAAAAGCTCTTTAGCTTTTTAGGAGGGGTGAGCAGTCGGCAGGTTGTTGGGTTGTCTCACTGGTAAAGGTATGTGCAAGCACACCCAACTAGTGCTGCCCTCTTTGGCCCCGACGATGGTGTGGAAGTCTCAACTCTTTTGTAATCTTAATCTTCGTAATATCTTCATCATCAATAAAAACACTTTTTTTTTCTATGGAGGCACTTGTGGTTATGATGGTATGCTTTACTTATGCTCCACTATTTCGTCGTGTTCCTTGTAGCGACTTATTGTTGGCTTATGACTTGCCCAAATTATCAAGATAATTGGCTGACTTGTGTGGATGAGACCATCCAAGTACCGCACGGTCTATTGCTTCATTGTGAGAAAGCTTAGTCCGTGACACATTGCCTGTCACTATAGATAACACATTGCTAATAGATCAGGTAATTGTGAACATAATGTAATAAAACGATACGAAAATGATATGAATGTATGATGTGAAAGTGATACAATCAAGTTAAAATTTAATAATCATCATATATAAATATAATAAAAATTAAAAAAAATTTATATTTAACACGTCGACATAATTTTTATCATAAAATTTTCATATTTTACCTAATTCTAGCCGCCGGATATTTTTCTTGTCCTCGTTCCAAAGCGTGCAACAATGTCGATGTCAAAGCAATTAAAAAAAGGCTAACTTACAAGCCCTCACATATAACCTGCTTACAGAATAGAATCTGTTTATAGATTACATGTAGATTTTTTTACCATGTATAATAATAAATAAATTTTTACCATATATAATAAAAAAAATTAGATAATCAGTTAATTTTAAATATAACACAATGATATAACTAAAAAATATGAAAAAAAGATAAATTAAAATTTGATAAAAATTTTATATAAATTTAATAAAAATTAAAAAAAGTTTTTGACATGTGAACTCTAATTTTAACACACAACTTTTATCTTTTATACCACATGAATATAATTTTATATAAAATAATCCTAATATAATTTAAATTCTTAAACAAATACTCGGAAATTTTTTCGTGACAAGAAATATTTGTATTTTTTTTCTTAGAAACGTGCACGCCAGTAATTTTTCTTAGTTAAAGGAACTGATTTAAATTAATTTTCGTCACTTCAGAATCCACAAAAAATTTGTATTCCCAAGTTCCAAAAAAAAAAATTTGAATTCAATTAAATCATTTTTTTATTGAAAAGTAAAACTTTCTTTTTTTTTTGAAAAGGATACCCACTCTATAGGAAATTGAGGGGCACTCTTAATTTCGTTAAGTTTCTTGGTAATATATAGACTGAAAACCTCTTGTATTGGCCAAGAAGAGGAAAGTTTGCAAGCCATGGCAGAGGTGAAAAAGCAAAAGCATTTCATTCTAGTACATGGGGCATGTCATGGAGCCTGGTGCTGGTACAAGGTCAAACCACGGCTCGAGTCAGCAGGCCACCGGGTCACGGCCATCGACCTGACGGCCTCAGGCATCGACCAGAACACAATCCTGGGCGTTTACTCCATGTATGAGTACACTAAACCATTGCTGGTGACTTTGGCCACAGTTCCTCCTGGAGAAAAGGTTATTCTTGTCGGGCATAGCCTGGGAGGCCTGAATTTGGCGCTGGCTATGGACAAGTTCCCGGACAAGATTTCTGCTGCTGTTTTCTTGACTGCTTTCATGCCTGATACCGCACATCAGCCATCGTTTGTTTTGGAACAGGTACTGTTGCTTTCTCCCACTTTTAAACCTTCGTTTTCTTCGTAAATTCTTTGTTTTTATTGAGATTGTTAGCCCCTTTGAGTATAATTAGCACTACGCACACATCAAATTTCTTGGTTTTCCTCCGAGCCATGGAGAGTGGCATATAGCTGCACGGGCTGCAGGCCTCAGATCTAGCAATTTTAGACTAGATATGTCGATACAATGAAAAATGAAATAAATAAAATATAAGAAGATGAAATAGGTTAAAATGTAATGAAATTTGTATAAAAATATGATAAAAACTAATAATAAATTATGTTGGTACATGAATACGAATTTTGACATAAAATTTTTTGTGTTTTAAATAATAAAAACATCAATAATATATAGCATCATATCTAACTATGTGGGAGTAATTGGTCTTTTGAATAATAAAGAGTTAGTGGGGAATCAAACAACCAAAACCACTTGGAGTTTTGACTATTCTAAAGGCTGCGAGACCGTTGTTTCCACCAAATGAATAAATGTATGCAGTTTTACCAATTATTGACATGAAAAGTCACATTTGTTGAATATTCCAACTAAGAGCCTTCGAGATAACTTTGTTTTTATTCTGCATTTCCAACAAAGTACTGGGAGAGGACCCCAGCGGAAGCCTGGCTGGACACGCAATTTGCTCCCTACGGAAGGCCTGAACAGTCTTTGATGTCAATGTTTTTCGGGCCAAATTTCCTAACTTTCAAACTGTATCAGCTATCCCCAGTTGAGGTATCTGTTAATTTTCAGCCTTTTTCTCTTCAGCATTTTCATTTCATTACTCAAAGCAAACTGAACCATCGCATGCTTTCCGAAGGACCTGGAGCTGGCAAAGGCACTGATCAGACCAGGATCGTTGTTTGCAAGCGATTTGTCGAAGGCAGACAAGTTCTCCAATGAAAGGTACGGATCTGTTCCACGAGTCTACGTTGTTTGCAACGAAGACGAAGGCATACCTGAGGAATTCCAGCGCTGGATGATTGAAAACTTCGAGGTCAACGAGGTGATGGAGATTAAGGATGCTGATCATATGGCAATGTTCTCAAAGCCACAAGAACTTTGCAGCTGTCTGTCAAAGATAGCCAAAAAATATGGCTAATCAACAAGATTTGTTGCTTTGGTTTTTTTAATCAGAAGGGCCCTGAAACAGGTTTTGTTAATCAATAAGCAATGCTGTCATGGAGGTAGGGTGGGTTACTTAATATGGGGAGTGGATTTTGTTTTTTTTTTTTTTACTGTTTTGCAATGACTATGTTGGAATAAATGAAATTATGATTTGCTTTTTGAATAAAAATGGTTATCTTGATTGCAGTGGTTGGACTTTATTATTAGCTCAAGTTAATTTCGATTTCATTATATTATATTATATTAACCTCAATATACTTATATATGTTGATTTTTATATTATTAATATGTGAGCCACATTTGATGGAAAAATGTGACCACAAGTACTAACTTTAGCTCTTCTTGATTACAGTAAGTGAAAATTTTTCCCTTTTTAATAAGTGAAAATTGTTTATGCCATTTTGGCGTGTGGTGTTGAGTTTTTTCTAAATTGTTTAGGTCTTATTTGTTCGAAACAATGATGGATTTTAATTTGAATTTCATTTTTATTAATTTTTAAAACATTTAAACTGTTTTACATTTTTCTGTAATTTGCAAATATATAACACGTTTTTAAACATACTTGACGGGGAAGGCGGTTAGGCGAAGACCATAATGATAACGATGACTGACCCTTTTGTTGGCACTTTCAATAATGATTTTAAGGATAACGATAACGAAGGCTGATTTAATGAAAATGATAACGATAACGAAAGCAACAGAAAAATGATGCTCATGACACCAGCAAATCACAGCAACAGCTCAATAATCGAGGGTGCAACCATTTCTCAACAGCAGCAACTTCCAGCTCTCAGCAGCTCATTGATCAAGGCAGCAACGGTCTCCCAATTCACTCATCGGGAATAGAGAATCTATACAAATACAATAAATTTTGCATCCAAGCCTGCCTCCTCATGCTTCCACGTTCTCCTCTCCTCTGATCGCCGCGTTTCTAGCTTCTTAAGATGACACGTCGTCTTCATCTTCTCTTCAAGCTATGTTTGAGCTCTTTGACAAGTTTATTCTTCACTATTTTCCTCTTCCTTTTTGTTTCACGAGAAATCAATTTTTATTTCACCTGGTATTATAATTTGAAAGCTCATTAAATTCATTAAATGATGGGCCCACCAGATTTTATTGCTTCACATTGGGTTTTGCCCGTAGCTTCCTTATCTTCTTTGTTGAGTTGAGTTGCATTTATGGTGGTTTCATTTTTTTTGTCTCTCTGGGTCTTTGTTTTTCGTGTGTCTGATTTTTGGGGCTCAAGAATTTTGTTTCCTTGACAACGCCATTCCTTGCTCGTGGCTATCCTTCATCTCTCGCTTCTATGGTGTAATTTGTCGATGAATACCTGATCTTTCTCGTTTCTATGGGCGGTGGGCAGGAAAGAATAAGCGATCGTTTGTAGGCTCACTCTCCTTTAGCTTTTCTTCTTTGGGTTGAAAATCACTCAACGTTAGCTTCAGCGTCGCTATCTTCTTGGTAATTTTCTAAATTAAAAAATTTTAGAATTTCACTTGCTAGAAACGTTTTTTGTGATCCTAATGCCGAATCTGACTTCAACCATTTTCAACTAAGAAGATGCTACAAGATCTGGTATTTTTTTTTAAAAAATATAAATTTTTATCTTTAATGAGTCAAAATAAAAAGATCAGAAAAGAGAAGAAAATAGAGAGAATAGAGAGACGTTCAAACATTTCTCATGCTCTTCTTTATTTTGGGTTTTCTATTTCTTTCTTGCTTTTTTAATTCAACATAGTTTTTTTTTTCTAATGTATTTTTGTGTTTTCTTTCATGGGTGTTTGTTTGCCTTTCATCGGTAACATGCAGGTAAAATATGAACTCTCTACTTGAATTTATCGTTAATAATTTTACATCTTAAGACCCTTTTTTTTTCTTTTTTTTTATAAATGGTTGAAAATTTTTGCTAGAACAGTTGTGTTGTAATACTGAAACTGAATAATATTTTTTGTACCAAATTTGCTTCCACGTTTGCAGCTTCTCTGGTGAATGCATTGTGCATTCTTTTGTTTTCCACGTGTGCTGCAATTTGTGTTAAAATTTGAGATTTTTCTTTTTTTTTTTGTTTTTCTGATTCTTTACTTTTTTTTTTTTCGTGGCACCCACTACTTGTATTGAAAATTCATTTTTGTCATTTTTTATGACCCTGTTTTGGTTTTGCTTTATCTACTGTTGTCATTTTATAGATTTTGTATGTCTCTTATTGTTATTTTGTTTAATAGTACTGTTGCCTCGCCCTTTTGCCAGCTCATGTGATGATCGATTGTGCTTGGTTTATTGAAGCATGAGCACTGTTTTCTACTTTTTTTCACATCCTCCCATGTGTTTTATCTCAATTTTTATTGTATTAATTAATGAAAAAATAAGACAGGTGTTTTCTTTCCTAATTTATTTCTTCTATCTATTTACTCACTCATTACTGTTTATTAATTTTTTTATCTTGGATTGAGTGCATTTATTGTGTCAAACGTTTCCATTGTTTCTTTTTACATGGGATGAAAAATTACAAAAAAGTGATAGACTTTTGTGATCATATTTTTTTAATTTTCATTTCTCTCACATTTTGCTTATTTGATCCCATGGCTTTTACGCGGCAATTCTTTGAAAAATGTCTGGTTCTCAGCCTTTCTTTTTTTTTTTCTCGCATTTGTATTGTTCACTTGTGAGTCCCATCTCCTACTCCATCATACTTATCTCCTTTTTACCAAGTAATGAGCTGAGTTTGATAGTCTTAGATAGCTCTTTTTATAATTCTTTTTGTCTCTCTCTCTCAAATCAAAATTTTTATAAGAAGACTGAGATTTATTATCCTGTGTGATTGATGTTTTTTCAATTTTTTGCTACGTGAAATGTGATTTTGGGTCTATGTTTTTTACTTTTTTTGGTTCAACTTTATCACTTTATTATAGACTTTGGTTGTTTGCTAAATGGCTATGTTTATTACTGATTCAGGGGTTTGCAATCTGTCTTGCACATAATGGATTATCTTATGTATGTTCTTTTTCTTTTTGCTTGCTCTCTCTTTGAATTTTTTCTTCCATTTCCTCTCCTCCTAGGCTCCCACCCCCCGCACCACACCATCCACTGGTTGCTTTGTGTGCTCTGCTTTTATATTTCTGGTCCTTTTTGTTTTACTTGGTTTTTGTTTTGACTTTTTTCGCTGCTACATTGTTTAGGCATTGCTTCTCGGTAAATAAATCATTGTTATCTTAACTGTTCCTATTTTTTTTACATGCTCTAACAAAAAAAAATTGTTGTTTGTGGTGAGCTATTATTCATTTGGCATTTCGTTGCATTTTTTTTCATTATCTTAGCTTTGTTGATGATTTTTTTATTCCTTCTGTGCTTCAGGATTAACTTTTGGCATTTGCATGCTAAGTGCAAAATGAGTTTTGATGATTCTTGCTAAAATTAATTACTATTTTCTCTGCCTGTTGCCTATTGTTTATGTTATTTTGTTCATTTCTCGCTTTTCTCTATGATGGGTTTTGGCATTCCTTTTGCTACATTCTTTTGTTTTGCTTGTGATTATTCTTTGTTGGTTTTCTAGGTTACAATTTACTCTTCTTTCTGTTTGTTTTTAGGATGCCAAATATTAAGCTTTTTTCTACCTCTTTTAAGTAAACATTATTCCCAATTGTCATTCATTTTTTGCTTCATGTTCCTATTCCTATTGTGTTTGTTTGCTCTTCTTTTGTTACCATTGCCTTTGTTATTCATAAGGAAATCAAATTTATGTTGCTCTTTTGATCTTCTGCTTTCGTTTGATATTTATTCCTGTTTCTTTTTCCCTTCATTTTTGAGTTTTTCTAATATTTCGTATCCCATTCTCTAGCTTTTGCAGCCTGCTCTTTTTTCTAATGTGATCTTTTGTTCTTCCATCAATGTTTACTTCCTTCACTTTTTGTGTGCAATTTTCTTTAGTTCTCTTACCCCATGTGTTGCTTAATTATAATCAGATGGTTGACCAGGAGAGAAGTAGAAGCAATAGGTTAAAACAAAGCCAACAACTTAGATGCCAAAAGGATAAACATAGGCACCATAAAGATATTGTCGATTTGAATAGTTGTTCTATAAACGATGTTGGCTCAACTTCCCAAAGAATGCAATGTCATTTTCACGGAGCAAATGGTGATTCAGTAGTTGTTCTAGCCAGCACTGTAGTTGGTAATTACTTTTCTCCCTTTTCATTTTATAATTTTCCCTCAATTTCTTCGTTCTTATTTATTTATATTTTCTTTTCCTGTTTCTTCCTTTTCAAATCTCTTTGTTATTGCATTTTTGTTGAAACATTTTTTTTTGGACTATAGCTTCTTCACCATTAAGTGAACCTGTCATTCAACCTATCAATTGTAAGATTAACTTACCTGCATTGCTTTTTTTTTTTGTTACTCTTGGTAATTATAGTCCTACATTTTCTATCTTTTGATTCCTTATGAAAATATTTGTTGTTGTTGGCTCTTTCATTTACAGATGATCCTTCTAAGCTTATTGATTTGGATAGATTAAATGAAGGGTTGACTAGATCAAATAGATTAAACCGAAGTCAATATCTTCGATCTCAAAGAACTAGACGTAAGGAATCTCAGCGTTCTATAAATGTTAGATCAACTTTGAGCCAAAATTTTGACCATCATCCTCAACAACCAGAACCTGCACAGCCAAAACATTGCAACCTTATTCGATCAATTAATTTGTGTTCAACTGTGAATATTAATGGCAATCTGGAAACAGTTTCATCTTCAACTGATATCCATGCTATTAGGACAAATGATTCATCTTCTTCATTTCCAAATGGAAACTCTTCTGTACATTATACTGGAGTTGGTAGTTCAAACACACAGTTTCATAGTACTAGATCGACTAAAGAACTTGACATGTCTGCTTTATCTATGAGTCAAATGGAGACACATCCTCCTGTTACATTGACAAATACTAATACTGGTAATTCTTTTCTTTTCTTTTTTTGAACTCATTTTTACAGTCCATTCTTTCTTGTGCTTTTATTTTGTCCCATTCTTTTTGCTCACGTTGTGCCATTCTTATCACCTATTCCTTCTTGATGATTCAGATGTATTGCTGGTTACAAGACAAACTGTTCATCCTCCCAATCGTAAGATGCTTTATTCACTAACTCAATTCTGCTTCCCCACTTTTTTCTTTTTATGTTATGCAATTTGATATTCTTAGACATTTCTAATTCATTTATTGTTTTGAAAAAAAGATTGCTGCGTTCATGTTTATTTTTCCAGGAAAATATTTCAAACCTCTTGATTTGGGTGGATTAGATTATGAATGCTCTCATTGTGGTGCCAAAATGTGGCATGAGGAAAGAATCAATAAGTCAAGTAGTCGAAATCCTCCTATATTTGGATTATGTTGTAAAGAAGGCACCATTGCATTACCTTCCACTAGGATCACACCACCTTTTCTTGCTTGCCTATTAGATTACAATGGAGGAGAAAGAGCAAAAACTTTCAGGGACAATATCAGAGCATACAATTCAATGTTCCAGTTTACGTCTATTGGTGGCAAGGTTGATAACCACGTGAATACAGGCTCTGGTCCTTATGTGTTTAAGATTGGAGGTCAAGTACACCATCGAATGGGCTCTTTGTTGCCACCTATTGGTCAAGAACCCAAGTTTGCACAATTGTACATTTGTGATACCCAAAATGAAGTGGTAAATCGAATCAGACCTTTTCAAGCCTTTGATTCTACTGATGTGATCGATTCTAACATTGTTGAGGGTTTGATGCATATGTTTGACCAAGTTAATGCAATCGTCAAGCTTTTTAGAATGGCCAGAGATCGTTTTGTTTATGATAATTATGCTCCAATACGGCTTCGGTTGATTGGAGGTAGAGATCATAATGACCAGCAATATGATTTGCCATCAAGTATGGAAGTAGCTGGTTTGGTTGTGGGTGAAGATGAAGGACCCCAAGATGATCGTGATATAGTTGTGGAACATAGGTCTGAGGGCTTAAAGCGTATTAGTGAACTCCATCCTGCTTTTATGTCCATGCAGTACCCAATTCTATTCCCTTTTGGTGAAAATGGTTTTCAATTGGGTATCAAATATAGAGATACTGGTTCTAGGAGCAATAAAGAACGAAAAGCTCTTACAATGATGGAGTACTATTGTTATTTCATCTAACAACGACCATCCACTAGCCATACAGTTCTCAAGGGAGGGAGACTATTTCAGCAGTTTGTCGTTGATGCATTCCTTTGTATTGAACGAATGAGACTACAATGGATTCGAGACAATCAATCACAATTGAGATCTGAAATTTACCAAGGTGTTAGAGATGCTGTCACTAGAGGTGATGTTGATAGCCATGCTATAGGCAAGCGTATAATTTTACCATCAAGCTTTGTATCTAGCCCTCGATTCCACTTCCAAAATTATCAGGATGCTATGGCTATATGCAGGCAATTTGGCCAACCAGACCTCTTTATTACTTTCACCTGTAACCCAAAGTGGATAGAAATCAATCAAGCCCTATCTATGATTCCTGGTCAGAGGATTGAAGATAGACCAGATATTCTAGCAAGGCTATTCAAACTCAGGCTCAAATGTCTCATGGATGACTTGATAAAGAACAAACATTTTGGGCAAACAATGGCAGGTTATTGTTATGCTTATCTCCTTTGTTCTTATGATAGCTTTTATTATTATTATTGCAATTTGTCTTTCAATTTTTCTGTCCCATTCTTCTTTAATTTTTTGTAGTTGTTTACACCATTGAATTCCAAAAGCGTGGCCTACCACACACTCATATCCTCTTGTGGCTTCATCCCCACGATAAGCATACAACACCTGAAGAGATAGATAGAATTATTTCTGCGGAGATCCCTGATAAAAATCTTGATCCTGTTGCATATGAGGCTGTATCAAATTTCATGATCCATGGTCCATGTGGTGTTCTCAATAATCGATCGCCATGCATGAAAAATGGGAAATGCTCAAAGTTTTTTCCAAAGCCATATGAGATTGAAACTGTTGTTGGGGAGAATGGAATTCTTACATATAGAAGAAGAATTCCAACAAGTGATAGAATGATTGTTACCAAAAATGGAATCACTCTTGATACAAGATTTGTTGTTCCATACAATGTTGATTTACTTGTGAGGCACCAAGCTCATATCAACGTTGAAGTATGTGCAAAAGCCAAATCAATTAAATATTTATTTAAGTATGTGAACAAAGGGCCTGATAGAGCAAGGGCCGTCATCGAAGAAACACCTATTGCTGATTTAACTGATGAGCAAAGAAGCTCTTATGAAATTGATGAGATCAAAACATTTCTTGATTGTCGATATATATCATCTCATGAAGCTTGCTGGAGAATTTTTGGCTTTGATGTTCACCACAGGGACCCTGCTGTGATACGTTTGCCTGTACATCTTCCCAATGAACACTTCATCACTTTCGCTGAAGATTCAAATTTGTCAAATGTTTTGCGGCAACCTTTGCTAGACAAAACAATGTTCACAGAGTGGATGGAAGCAAATAAGCTATATCCACATGCTCGACACTTAACATACACTGATTTCCCAACATAGTGGGTTTGGTCACAAAAAGAAAAGGCGTGGAAGCAAAGAGAAAAAGGAAGAGCCATAGGTCGAATCAATTTTGTGCATCCTGCTGCAGGCGAATTATACTTTCTAAGGATGCTATTGAATGTTATCAAAGGTGCAACATGTTTTGAAGATCTGAGAACAATTGATGGTGTTATTCATTCTTCATTTCAATCTGCATGCCGTGCTTTTGGCTTGCTTAGAGATGACAGGGAATGGGATCATGCTTTGGAACAAACATCTTTGTGTGCTACTGGTATTGAATTAAGACAATTGTTTATGACTCTTATTCTTTTCTGTGAGGTAGAGAACCCTATGGCTTTATGGGAAAAACATTGGATGCTTTTGGGAGAAGACATTGCATATAACATGAATCGTGCTTATGGCGGAAATCATTACCATATATCAGAGCAGGAATTGAAAAATGAGATTTTACTTTCTCTTGAAGAGTTATTTAACAAAAATGGTTCATCTTTGTCAAATTATGCTCTTCCTTTTCCAACAATCAGAACAATTCATGCAATTCAAGATAGACTGGTTAGACAAGAAATGGATTATGACATCAATGAACTAGAAAATGAACATGCATCTTCTGTTTTGATGTTGAACGATGATCAAAAATTAATCTATGATGTTGTTTTGAGGTCTGTTTCTAACGATGAAGGCAAAATGTTCTTTGTGTATGGCCATGGTGGAACAGGCAAGACATTCTTATGGAAGACAATAATTTCAGCCATTCGATCCACAAGAAAAATTGTCCTAGCAGTTGCGTCTTCTGGAATTGCATCTTTGTTGTTACCTGGAGGTCGAATAGCACATTCAAGATTCAAGATTCCATTGAATGTAGATGAAATATCAACTTGCCAAATAAAGCGTGGAACAGAACTTGGGCGACTCATCAACATTGCAAGCTTGATTGTTTGGGATGAAGCTCCTATGGTACACAGACATTGTTTTGAGGCTTTTGAAAGAACCCTTCGGGATATCATGCTATCTGGTGTCAATGGTGCACCTGATCGACCATTCGGTGGAAAGACTATATTGCTCGGTGGTGATTTCAGACAAATATTACCTGTTATTACAGGTGGTACAAGAAGTCAAATTATTAATGCATCCATTAGCAGATCTCCATTGTGGAAACATTGTCATGTTTTTACTCTTAGCATTAACATGAGATTAAGATCTGGGTTCTTTGATCCTGATTCAAGAAGTCAAACAGAGGAATTTGCAAAATGGATCTTAGATGTCGGTGATGGTAAGGTTAGCATTGAATCTCCTGATATTAATGAAGATGGAATGTGGATTCAAATCCCATTTGATTTGCTGCTTCCTCCAACAAGCACTCCTATCTTGACAATCATAGATGCTATTTATGGAGATCTAAAGAATAGATTTGTTGATTCTCAGTATCTTAGGGAGCGTGCTATTGTTACACCTTTTAATGACACTGTTGATTTAATCAATAGTGAGATGCTTTCTTTGATACCAGGCGAGCAAAAAGTTTATCTCAGCTTTGACTCAATCTCAAACATTGATGGTGAACTTGCAGATCAAGATATCTTATACCCACCTGAATTCTTGAATTCCTTGAATTTTGTCAATGCACCTAATCATCACCTTTGTTTGAAAATAGGCTGTGTTGTCATGTTACTCAGAAATATCAATCAAACAGCAGGCTTGTGTAATGGTACTCGACTCATCATCACACAATTGGCTACAAATGTTATTGAAGCAAAAATCATAACTGGAAGCCATATTGGTGATAAAGTTTTTATTCCTAGGATTTGTTTTATCATCAAAGATCTAAAATTGCCTTTTGTCTTAAAGAGAAAACAATTTCCACTTCGATTATCATATGCCATGACTATTAATAAAAGTCAAGGCCAAACCCTTGAATGTGTCGGCCTATATTTGCCAAAACCTGTTTTCACTCATGGTCAATTATATGTTGCAATCTCCAGGGTTACCAAGCGAACTGGTCTGAAAATCTTAATTGACAATTCAAATTTTAAACCACATTATTTGACAAAAAATATTGTCTATACTGAAATATTTGATGATCTACCAAAAGGTTCTCTGTTTCGATTCCTGCACATATTTCTTTTGTCATATTTACATTTTTTTGCATTGCTAAAATCATTCTTTATTATCTATGCTTTTCATTACACATCATTGATCATACTTTATTCATTTTGGTGCTCACTCTTGCTTTTATTATTGTTTCCTGCTTCTGCCATGCAGTAATCATATCTTGATATACATAAACTTCTTATCTTCCTTTCTTTATTCATCCTTCAAGGTATTAAACTGTTTTTCCTTTCTCGACTATGTTTCAGTCAATGATCTTCATTTGTTTGCAATGTTTGTACGGCTCACTTATTGTCTTTTGTATCCCCGTAGTTTAATTTATTTAGGGATATCTTTTGTGTTGTCCCCTTGCCACTTATTTTCCATTTTTTTGTGTTGTCATTTAACTTTTCTTATTCTTTTTTTTCTCCTGTACCATTAAATATTCTCTATTCAAACAATTTTTTCTTACTCATGTTTCATGTAATTTATGCTTCCATATATTTCCTCTTTTATAGTTCACTTTTATTTTTTGTTCTTTTTCACTTTTTTAAATTCAACTTATCCTTGCTATGTCTTTTGTCTTGACATTTCATGAATAAAATGATGATTTCCTTTTTTAAGCAAACTTGTACTTTTGCTATTTGGTTTGCACTTGTGTATACCAATTTGTTTTGCCATCTATTGGGGCTCAAACATATAGTGCTAACTTATTAATGCTTTTGTGATGCTTGCTTATTCCTTTTTCTTTCCTTCACATTGTATTTTTACACCCATACCATCTGCTTCCCTTGAGATGTTACATTTCCCTTATTGCAACTTATTGCTTTTCCATATACGATTAACTTATTGTCTTTGAATTTTGTGGGGCTTTATAAATAAATTTGTTTTATTTATCTCCCATTTTTACAAATGTTTATGTTCATTTCCTCTCTAACTTGCTAGGACTGACTATGAGTTATCAACTGTTAAGCGAATTAGAGCCATCTGACAAAATAAGAGTTCTTGCTGTCAGGATTTGGGATACAATCCTATCAACATCTGATAAAAAAATTTTATCTATTGATCTCCTGGTCGTTCATGACAAGGTAAGCTAATAATCCTCAATGCATTGTTTTAAAATGCTCTATTTAATCATTTTATATTATATATTTGCACTGATCTTTTTTCATGTTTTTTAGGAAAATGCTCTACAGGAAGCAACTAGGAAAAAGACAAATCAATGTTTAGGCAATTTGTCAAAGAAGGATATGTATGTGACATTACTAACTTCTTTTTACATTACTAACTCCTTTTTAGGAAAACCAAATTCTGTTATATCTATGATTAATTTTGCACGGCATACAAAAATAATAGAGGTCGAAAAACTAACTAATACAGGTCCTATGTTTTATTTTGAATTTCAATGTTTTGACTCACTTAACAAGCAAATTGATAATAATTATGTACTTACAAGTCCTCCATCCTATGTTATTTTTGCCATTAATTACTTTGTTATATTATTTGCATCATAAATAACTATTCTACAATTGTCTTTATCCTTACCATTGTCAACTTCTTTATTATTTTTACATGTGATTGGAATGCTGATTGGCCTTGGACCTCTAACAGAAGGAATCACAAAAACCAGTCCAAATCCTGTCGATAAACAAAATCTCAAAACACAAGATGATGTGTGGATACACAATTTTTGAATTTACATGTTACCTACTTTCCAGCTATTTATATTCTATTTTTTTTAATTATTGTTGTTCCTTCAATTACAGGTATGCACATCAACCATTGGTACTTGATCACATAAATGATCAACAACAATTAAGACAACTAGCAGCAGATGATATTAATGAAACTAGAATGACCATTGCTAAACTCCTGAAGATAGACGTTTCACCATCAAAGGTTGAACAACATTTTTTTTCGGAAGTTAGTAGCCATTTTTCTTCACTCATCCAATCTCATTTATACTATAATAAGATTTCAAATTTTTAATTGGTTGATTCGTGACATTTTTTCCACATGCACAACAACAATCACTGCCATTGATCTATCTGAACGTTAGTTTCACAATTGTTGTGGCATATGCAATAAAGGTTTGAAATTAACAGACAATAAATATACCAGCCCTAACGCTGACCATGCTGACCAAGAACCCAAACAATTGTAAGACACAAATACCTTATATTTCTATCTACTTAGAGTTCGTTTATCTCTGAAACAATTTATTTATTTTCTTCTGTTGTTGACTCTAATTTCTTCTTCTTCCTCTCTTTTTTTATGATACAGTTGCAAAATTTCAATCAATGTCCCTGATCACACTATTGAAACATATCTTATGCTCTTTGAAAAAGCAGCAGAAGAACTCATCCAAAGAACTATTACTAAGAAGGCCAAGGAACAAGATCTGCATCAACAAGTCTTGCCTAACTGTGTAAAAGAATTAGTCGGTCAAAAAGAGTTCTTCAAGGTTAATCTTGCAAGACAATCTTTTGAATCAGGTGTGCCAAATTTTGTTGTCACAGGAACATTTGCAGCACACAATGACAATTTTGATGCTCTTCCTAACCAAAAAAACTACATCTACTCAAACAGTTGCTGACAATCCCTTCAATCCAACACCAACTGATAGCGGTCAAGTCCAAAGAATGCCAAATCCCATTCTTGACATACCTCCAGATATGTTTTTTGCTGAATCATCTGTAACACAACAGGAAATCAGGTTTGGAAACATTCCTAACATCTATTTATCTATCCATATGCTCTACACTTGACAAAACATTCCTTTTATGTACATTGCATTTTCATTCCCAGCATTCGAGAACCAGGCCAGGAAATGTTCAAAGGAAAGAGAAAATTCTAGCTGCACGAGCAAACAGTAAGCTCTATAGGTCAAAATTAATCTAAGTAATTTAGATAAACATGTTCTTTCCTTTTCCCTATCTCTCAAAATTAATACTTGGTTATTGCCTCTTCTTTGTTTATCTGCCAAGAATGAAAAGAAAACAAATGAACTGTCAAACTGAAAAATGCTAAAAAAAAGACACATTTCTTGATGATGTGCTTTTCAAAAATTTAAGAAGTAGGTTCCACCTTTATCACACCATAAAAAGTGCATTGATTTTCTCCATGATCTTTAACTGAAATAGAGCCACAGCTAAGAATTCAAACTTCCCATGGCTTCACTCTTCCACCCTATCTTTTTCCCTCATACCTTTATTTTTCTATTGAATATCACAATATGTTTGCTTACTTCACATAAATTTTTTCTTCAATTTTTTACTCCTCTTCCTTTACCTATAATCATCTTTAGATATCCACAAATTTTCCAACTGAGTTTTATTGTGCTCCTTTTTCCCAATATCTAAATTATTCTAACAATATTTTTTGCTTTACTATTACAGGGACGAGGACTGATAAACATCTTATAGTCAAGATAAAATCTCCCATATATCTAAAGTTTTTGCTGCATAAATTACCACTTAGCTATCTTTGCAATGATATCAGCTTGTCATGAAAACTAAACATGCCATATCCTTTGCATCTTTGATTTGTCATCGTGTGTGCCTTTTGATTTTTTTGACCTTAATGCAAAACAACTGACAGAACTAATGGATATAGTGTTTGTATGTCCTATTGTCAGCATTTTTTTTGTCTGTCATTTTGCAAAAAAATGACTCCATATCTAAATGGAGCTAATCTTTGTTGATATTTGTTATCATAAGACAAAATCACTTACAAAATGATTTCATTTAGCTAATATTGCACCCTCTTTGCAACCCAAACAGTAAAACTGTAATGGGATCTTACACTATTAGTAATTTATATTTTGATCATACTCTTTTCTCATATTTGGATGATCTTTTGAAGTTTAACCTATCAATGCATACTCACTCCCGCATCAACGAGCGGGTATACCCTAGTAGCAACTAATTTTGCATTTCTAGGAAGCAGTTAGTTTGTTACCTGTCCAGGAGCTTCTTTCTTCTTTTCTTCTAGCTATATAAGTTGTACAGCAGCTGAACATTACGAATGAATAGACATACAATTCATTTTTACTCAAATTCTTATTTGTAACACTTCCAATAATGTTTTTCCAAATACCTTATAATTTAAGGAGGGGTGGAGTTATTTTGTTTCGAATTTAATTTTTACAATATATTATAATTTTTTTAATCATTCGGTTAAAAAATTGTTGATATATTTGTTTTTGATGCAAGAGTGATATATGATTCAGCATTGTCATAATTAACATTTGAATATATTAATAAATTTAAACATGATACGATGATATCACGTAAAAATAATGTAAAAAAAAGACAAAAATAACACGAAAGTGATCAAAACTAAAATTTGATAAAAATATGTAAGAATTTAGTAAAAGCTAAAAAAAAATAATTTATGTTAGACGTGCAACATATTTTTGACACAAATTTTTTATGTTTTACATGAGCATGAGATAACATAGACAAAACGTCACGTCTATATATATATACACATGCGCTGTTACTTTAACCCTATTATGGCAAGGCATTATGTTTTGTCCAACATAGACAATCAGATATGAAAGGGCAGTGTCATTGGATTCCACTTTCAAAAATCCTTTATTGGCAAAGGGCAATTGCCTAGAATGATCTAGTGTTCTTTTGGCCTTTATAAGGTCGTGTCATTTCTGTTTGATTCGTACCGAGACTTGTCCAAAAATTTATCTTTAGTGCGATGGACGTGGCAAAATTCAGACGGTAGAAGTTTGGAAGCTTTCTACCGAGGAATTTCCTGGTTTTGAGCAAACCGATGAGTTTGGGATAAATAATGAAATTTCTTGCTCAGAACACCATGCGTTTCAGCGTTCATCGACAAATATTATAACGGCGGCAGAGAGCAAGAGCCAGGAGCGTTTTGTTCTAGTACGTGGGCTCTGCCATAGAGTTTGGTGCTAGTACTTGTATATGTTATCAAAAGACATTATTTTAAGAGAAAATAAGTTTTTAATTCATTTTGAATATATATTTGTTAAGAAAAAGAAGTTTTGAAAGTATGAATTAGAGTATGGAAATAGAAATACATTAATCTATTAAAAAATTGGCCTTGAGCAATTACAGGAGAAGCTAAATACCTTAATAGGCAATTGCAGAAATTTGTCTTGGATAGTTGACTGTTTAAAAGAGCAATTGATTGCCATTGACATAAATTTTCTGCTTTAAAATTTTTTTAGGGCAGTCAACTACTATATAGCGCAATCAATTGCTCCAAGCTTGAAAAATTTTTCAGTGTTAAAAACATTAGGACAGTCGACTCTTTTTTTCGAGCATTCAATTACCTATTTTAAAAATTCAAAAAATAGGTCCATTGGTCATGTTTTTTTCCTTCCAAAAGCCGTGATTCTTCATACAAAAGATGACTAATCATGAAATGATGTTTCTAACACGATTGAGGCTTATAAATATTTCTCTAAATGTTTATTTTCACACAATCTTTCATACTTTTTCTCTTAAACTCTAAAATTTCTAAACACTCCTTCCTGCACTCTCTTCTTTGGTTTTTGGTTCATGTGAGTTTATAAGAGGATTTCAAAGTATACTTGAATTCATCTAGGAGTAGGCATTGTATTCTAGAAATAACGTTTTCTAAACCATTTGCAATTATGTAGGAAAACTATTTAAGATAGCTTCTTGGAAGTGTCTTTGTCACGACCCGTGACCACATTTTTCACCTTATTGTACACAACTTAACCGGTTGGGCTGTCTGTGATACTTTATTTGTACTAACTGTTAAACAATTTTACATAATATTGTTTATATTATACGCATCCCTATCGTGTTTAATCAGATAAGTAGTACTGTAGACATGTCTAAATACAGAGAATAAATGATCATACCTCAAATAATTCAGTCGGTCTGTCACATTGTCCTTTGTGTACAGCCGTGATCCACAATAAACTGATCTCACAATCATCAAAACCTGAAATGTTTAAAATTAAGGGGTGAGCAAAACCACGGCTCAGTAAGGGAATTATATGCATACTTGATATTCAGCTTCCTATATGCTGAAAATCTTTTTTTTTCCTATGGGCTCTAGGCTCGTATGTAGGAAGGATACTACAGTCGGCTAGGGATTCGGATGGAGTAAGGTAGGTATTTTAGAATACCATACTTGTTCCGGAACCTAGAAGCAACTGTAGAGAGAAATTTTCATTTCGTTTTGAATTAATAAATCCTTTTCTTTTTCATTCCATAACCTTTTCATATTCTTTTCAAAATAATGCTTTTATAAAATAAAGCATTTAAATAAAATAATTAATATTCATATATTCCTTGAAAAGAATATTAGTTAAATCATCATCTTATTTCTTTAAAACTCATTTCATGTTTTACTGTACTCTCTTAATTAGTATAGTACTTTAAATAGCAAAATAAGCTATTAAAATCTATTCCATTTATCAAATTAGCAAAGCAGTAAGCACTTCGATAGATTGGTCACTATACACGTTGATAAAGCGGTTACTATGTAAGTTAATAAATCAATCCATTCACAAAACGAAAATCCACAAACTTTAAGCGTATAGCTTAACTCATTGAAAACAGTTCCAATATAACCGAATTACTTAATCACTTTAGGCGTAAGCCCCAATTCACTATTCAGTTACGACATCCATCCTAACTAGCAATAGAGTTAAGTGTCATATCGAGGAACTCATGTAGCACGTAGGTCTTTCGAGATTCTAGAGGTGGCTCCCACGGTCCAACTGGTATCCGTGTAGCACGTAGGTCCCTTGGGATTCTAGAGGTGGCTCCACGGTACAAAAATCGAGTCTTCACTCGGTTTGGCCTTTAGGACACAGACTTCTTACTAACACATCGGAACTCGTGTACCACTTAGTTCTCAAAGGATTCTAGAGGTGGCTCCCCATAGTTCACAAAGAATCTATGTAGCACTTAGGTCCCTTAAGTCTTCTAGAGGTGGCTCATACGGTACAGAAACTTCTTACTAACACATCGGAACTCGTGTAGCACTTAGTGCTCAAAGGATTCTAGAGGTGGCTCCCCATAGTTCACTAAGAATCTATGTAGCACTTAGGTCCCTTGAGTCTTCTAGAGGTGGCTCACACGGTACAGAAACTTCTTACTAACACATCGAAACTCGTGTAGTACTTAGTGCTCAAAGGATTCTAGAGGTGGCTCCCCATAGTTCACTAAGAATCTATGTAGCACTTAGGTCTCTTGAGTCTTCTAGAGGTGGCTCACACGGTACAAAGATTGAGTCTTTACTCGGGTTGGCCTTTATGCCATATATACCTTTCACTATCTTATCAGAACTCATGTAGTACTTATAATCTAATATTCCATTTAAGACCATAGTAAGAATATTAGATTTATCATTTCTTCCTTTTTGAAAACATATTACATATTCGTATCACATGTCTTATGAAAATCATCTCACAGTACTATAATCAATACCGAAATGAGCATTTTGTTAAAATACTATAAATCAATTGATTTTCTTCTCATATCATATAAAACATGTCCTTTTCACATGTCACGCAATCATATATCACATTTTCCGTTTGACATATTCCATATCATGTAAAGCACTTTCCTTTTTAACATATCACCTATCATTTATGCAGTCTAAGATAGACATCAATCTTATCATACTATAAATCCCGGAGGGTAAAGAAATAAACCGGTCAATTCTATGACCATAATCTATATTGTCCTCGGTGGATCACGGATTAGGTGTCGATCGGGACTAAACATATCATATATCATGCATCAGCATGATAGGAATGCCAACCAATCTCAAAACCGTAGTTTTCATCATAAAATAAACTTTTATGGAATTTATATAAATATATAATTCCATAATTTAAAAACCATAAGGGTTAAAATCCTTTAGTGAATATTTATAAAAATATTCATAAAAATATTCACTGTATTTCACTTCATCTTTCACCTCGTATTACGTGTAATTTATCTATTCCGAGAATTTTCGGTGGTTTCATTATCACCATTCTCGAATACATGAATATTTTAAAATTCCATCTCATTATATTCATGTTTTATGAAATTTAGTAATTTCCTCATGTTTCGTGATTTAATATCGATTTTTGAAATAAAATCATTTAATATGATTTTATAAAGTTTTTCTAAAATTTTCGGCAGCATAACGACTGCTGATTTACTAACCTCCTGCACAGAAAATACAGTTTTAAATTTTCAGCCAGTACTTCAACCCAAAATTTTCAGCCAATCATGCATCATAATAATTTTCATAAAATATTTGCATAAAATATTTCAAATTAAAATATGCAGACTGAATATCCTTACAGTGCTGCACATGCCTCCCTTACCTTTTTCCGGGTCGAGGACTTCCTCTTCTCGGTCGCGCCCGCACTCCATCTCATGATTCCTCATCCTGATCGTTGAAAATAATTTCTGGAAATAAAAATTCTAAAATTTAAAATTTTTCCATAATTTATTAAATTTTTCTGAAATTAAATTTCCGAGAATTTCTTACCGAATTTCCGTAAATTTTCGGGTTGTCGAATTTCTGAGAATCTCCGAATTCTAGAAATTCTCCTTTTTCTTCTTTTCTTTTCCTTTCTTTCTTTTTCTTTTCTTTCTCTTTCTTTTCTTTTTCTTTTTCTTTTTTCCTCTTCCTTTCCCGGTCAGACCGGTTCAGGCCAGTCCAGTTCCCTTACTCGTCGGTTCCTCGCCGACGGTCAGTTCTCCTGCAGTTCGGGCGTCCCTCAGCTAGCAGGCGTCAAGACGAACTTGCCGGTGCCTTCCGTTTGCCCTGGGTCGGCAGCACAACGACGGATCGAGGCGGAATAGGTTCGGTTTCTCCTTCCTATTCGCCGGCCCTCCTCCGCCGTTCATTGCGCCTCCGGTGGCATCCATCCTCTTCCTCTGCCTCTGGCGGTGCTTCGATGGTAGTGGCGGTGCTTGGATCAGCCGGCACCGTCGTCCGTCATTTTTCCTTTTCCTCCCGGATTTCTTTCGATTCTAGTTTCCGTTTCTTCACGCCGTCGGCAGTTTCTTTCCTTTCTCTGGCTGGCGGCGTCTCGCCCTTCTCCTTCCTCCCTCGCCGACAATGGCAGCTCTACTGCCGTCGGCCCTTTGGCTGGGAAGGGTCGGGTCCTTCCCGATTTTTCCTTCCTTTGTTTCTTTTCCTCTTTTAGTTTTATTTCCTTTCCCTTTTTAGTATACAATATACTATATCTTATACACTATAAATTATATTTTATACATATAATATATACTATATATTATACATTTATCATTTCATATATAATGTAATACAATATATATTATTTATAAATTATATATATTGTATGTTACAAAACATATATCTAGTATATTTATATATGTATATTTATACACTTTAAAACAAATAACATTTACATATACAAATTATATAAATGTTATAATACAACCTATATACATATAAACTTTAATATAAAATCACATTTACCCTTCTTCTATATGTATTTATATAATTATATATACACATAAAATATTATGCTTATATACATATATATTATTTAAATTTATGAAATAGTATATATTTCCATATATATACCAACGTATATTAAAATATACTATATAGTATTTTAAATTCATATGTATTTGTATAAAATACATTTGTAAGATTTGAAATTATATAAACATACTTTATTTTCATTTCTCATTTTTCTTATTTAATTTGGATTTTTAATTTGTCCAAATTAATTTTTTTCCTCTCTTTATTATTTTTATTTTCACTTCCAAATTTAATTTCCTTTACACGAATTTCTCGATTCTTTCACTTTCTCAATTCTCGGGATTTTCACCCATATCCCGTCCTCACAAATTTTATTTATTTCCTCTAATTTGTTTTCTCCAATATTTATTTTCAATATTTTATAATTTCCAATAAATGAAAAATTTACGGTTATCACAGTCTTGCCTACCCAAAAATTTTCTTTTCAAAACTTCTTGGAAATGTCTTGCCTCCCAAGTTGTCAAGGCTCAGCCCGTTCATAGGTTGTCGGCCTTAACTCACAATGTATTGTCTGCTTTGGAAGCTCCACAAGCCCCTCACGGTTTTGTCGTGAGTCGCGTACTATGCACCGTCGCTCACAATTCGTGAACCTAGGACCCTTAGGTACCTAAGCCTGACACTCATGGTACCATTGGGGATGCGAATTGTCAACGACAATGCATAGTGCGTGGCTCATAACAAAACCGTGAGGAGCCTGTGGGGCTTCCAAAGTGAACAGTACGTTATGAGTCAAGGCAAACTTGGGGCAAATGGCCAAAGGGATGCCAGCCGACGGCCTATAAACGGGCTGGGCATTGACACAAGTCTTCTAGGAGTAGGCAAAGATTTGCATGTTTATATATAAAAGACCAAAGGCACAGAGTTAGTTTTGCTTTTTTTTTTTTTGTGTGTATAAAGGTTTAAAAGCCCAGATTTGTTTTTGTGTGTGTGTGTGTGTGTGTGTGTGTGTGTATATATATATATATAGAGGAGGTTACAGGCCCAGATTAACTCGTATATATAAGGGACCAAAGACCCAGATATGCTTTTATATATAGAAAGGATCAAATGCTCACATTTGCTTGTATATATATATAAAGTTCAAGAGGCCCAAATTTGCTTGTATATTATAAGACTAGAAACCTAGATTTGCTTATATATATGAATAAATAAATGACCAAATCCTAGATTTGCTTGGATATATATAAAAGACCAGAGACATAGATTTTTTTTTTTTTGTATATAAGTAACCAATGGTTTAGAGTTGCATGCATGCTTGTATCTATATAAAGGAACAAAGGCCTTTTTATGCATGCTTATATCTATATAAAGGAACAAAGGCCTTTATTTGCTTGTTATAAAAAGGACCAATTTGCTTACTTGTGTATGTGTATATAAAGGATAAGAGGTCTAGAGTTGTATTCCTTGTGTATATATAAAGAGCTAGTGGCCTAGATTTGCTTTTATATATATATATATATATATATATATATATATATATATATATATAAAGGATTAGAAATCTAGATTTGCTTGTAAACATATAAAGGTCCAATCCAATGTCGAAATATTATAAAATTTTGCTATAATTTATGAAACTTCTTTTGTAAAATAAAATCGTGAGATTTGTATGTCAAAGTGGACAATACCATAAAATTAAAAGTAGCTTTTGACGGTAAAAATCATTTTCAACCTCATTACAATTTGATGATAACATATTTTTTTGGATTAAGAACTTAATTAATTAGTGTCTTAATTCTTAACAATGATTTATTTAGTTATTTTTGCTAAGTCAAACAGATAATTATTTATTATTCTAGTATCAGATCTCACATATGAATCACAAGAAATTTATACTTTTTTGAAACCTGGCATTGGCTTTTAAAAAATCTAGTTGGCTATCAAATCTAAAATCAACATTTTGCCGATCACAAATTTATCAATTAAGGAGGCATAGACGAGGAAAAACTCAATCCTTGGCAACCTCTAAGCACCTAATTTCCTATTTTTCAACCAGAAATCTCAAGCTTGATCAATATTCAGGTTCCAAGTAAGGTTTCTTTCTTGGACTGTCTTGCTTGAGTTGCTATGTATAAAGAAACCAGAGCAACCACATTTTGCTCCAAGAAAAGTAATGGCAGAGAACAAGAATCATAAACACTTTGTTCTAGTGCATGGGCTATGCCATGGAGCTTGGTGCTGGTACAAGCTCAAGCCCCAACCAGAGTCTGCAGGTCACACGGTCACTATGCTCGACCTTGTAGCCTCCGGCATAAACATGGAGGCAATCCAAGATGTTCATACATTTCAGGAATACAGTAGACCATTGTTGGCATTTCTGGCATCTCTTAATGAACAGGCGATAGTTGTCGGCCACAGCTTAGGAGGCATGAATTTGGCCCTGGCCATGGATTTGCTTCCACATAAGATTTCAGTTTGTGTTTTCTTAACAGCATTCATGCCAGATATTGTACACCAACCATCATATGTCATGGATACTGAAAGAAGTTGGCTGGGAGATTGAAATTTTACTCCCTATCAAATGAAATACACGAGAAGCTCATATTTATAGAGCTGGTGAAGGCAGGAAACCAAAAAACAAACCAAAAACTAATCAGCAACAACTTTTACAATTGAATTTGTACACCTCAACAAAAAAGACAAATCCCTGCCAGCTCAGCATAGCAAGAAAACAGTGAGAACTCTGTTAGCCCCCCTCAAGCTGGTGTGTACAGATCATGAAAAGCAAAACGAGATAGTAAGGGTCGAAACACAGCAGGTGGATGAGACTTGGTGAAGAGATCAGCCAGCTGTGAAGAAGAGCCCACATGAAATAGGCAGAGCACACCAGCTTGGATTTTCTCACGCACCAGATGACAATCAAGCTCAATATGCTTGGTACGTTCATGAAAGACAGGGTTCTTGGCGATGGCAATGGTTGATTGGTTACCACAGAAGACTTGAACAGGAACAGAATGTGATATCTGGAGATCACGTAACAGATAAAGCAGCCATTGAACTTCACAGGTCAAGGAAGCTAGTGCTCTGTACTCAGCTTCAGAGGAGGAGCGTGATATAGTAGGTTGTTTCTTATATCGCCATGAAATCAAGGCATGACCGAGAAAGACACAATAGTCGATAACTGAACGTCGTGTGTCAGGGCAAGTGGCCCAATCAGAATCACTAAAGCCCTTCAAGACAAGATCAAACTGAGAAGGGAAAAACCAGCCTTGTCCAGGAGAAGACTTGATATAGCAAAGGACCCAATAAAGCATTTGAAGATAGAGATCAGTAGGTTGAGCCATGAATTGGGAAAGATAATGTACGGCAAAGGAAATATCTGGCCTGGTGGTGGTTAAAAACATCAATTTACCAAGAAGCTGTCGATACTGAAGAGGATCAGATAAAGTTTTACCAGAGTCTTTACTGAGTTTACCAAAAGCAATCATTGGTGTAGGGGCAGGTTTACATGCAAGGAAGCCAACATCCTGAAGTAATTCCAAGGCATAATGCCGTTGTGAAAGATTGATGCCAGAAGAAGATCGAGCCACTTCAAGCCCCAACAAATATTTTAAAGTACCAAGGTCCTTAATTTTGAAGGCAACATCAAGAAAAGTCTTAGTCTCATGAATAAGAGAAGGATCATTACCAGCCAATACAATGTCCTCTACATAAACAACAAGAGCAAGGAAGGAATTAGCAGATCCTTTGAGGAAAAGACTAGGGTCAGAAGAAGCTTGCTGAAAACCATGTCCAATGAGTAGAGGTGGTTACGGGTCGGACCGGTTTTCACCGGTTCCGACCCTAACCAAACAAGAACCGGTCTGAACCGATAGGGAACCGGTCCGATTCGGACCAGTTCTATGTTATTTAAAAGGCGAACCAACCCGGTTCGTTGGACTGGTTCGCCCAAAAACCGGACCGAACCGGTTTAAATCGGTTCGGTCCAGTTTTTTTTTTACATTTAAAATTTTTATTTTTTAAAATTTATATTAATTTATTTTAATAAAAATAAATATATATATTTTTTTATAATTTAATCTAACAAATTTATTTTTATAATAAATAATGTTAATAGTTTAATTTAACAACAATTTATTATAAAGTTATTGTAATTTATTTAATTAATGTAACAATAATGTAAAAATAAATTACTATAAAATTATATAATAAAACTATTATTATAATAAAATAAAGTTATATTATGAATATGATATTATAATAAAATTATTATGATAAAAAAAATAAAATTTAAAGAATAAAATGATAATATTATAAATTTGGAATAAGAGAATTTAAGTGAATTTGAAAGAGTTTGAGTGATTATTGAGAGAGTATAAGTGAGTATTAAAAGAATAAGAGTGGATGAGTATTTAGATTTGAGAGAAAATATGAAAGAAAATTTTTAAAAAATGAAAGAAAATAAATTGATATTTATAGAAGAAAAATGAAAATTTAAAATAATTTTAAAAATTTTAAAAAATAAATTAAAAAAAAAGAGGGAAACACTCCCTCCCTTATAGAATTGTTGATGCCGTTGCCCATCAGCATAGAGGCAGTAGCCTTTGCCTCCGTTTTACCTGCCACTGCATGTTTTTTTTTTTAATTTTTGTTGAATCGGTCCGGTTCGTAACGGGGCCCGGATGTTCCGGGCCCTTAACGGGTTTGGTTCAGAGTTAGTTGAACCGGCCCAGCCCAATAAGATACCGGGTCGGGCCGGTTTCGAACCGGTATTGTACCGGTTCGGTTTTTATGCCGGATTAACCCGATCCGATTGCTAGCCGGGTCGGGCCAACCCGGCCCAATAACCACCTCTACCAATGAGAGTAGAAGTAAGCTTGGAGTACCATTGTCGACTCCCTTATTTCAAACCATACAGAGACTTCAGCAATTTACACACCTGGCCTGGTTTGGCTGTGCTATAGCCAAGAGGCAATTGCATATAGACCTCTTCATACAATTCACCATGCAAAAAGGCATTATTAATATCAAGTTGGTAAAGGTACCAACCTTTAGCAGCTGCAATAGCAAGGAGAGTCCGTATGGTTGTTAACTTGGCCACAGGAGAAAAGGTTTCCATATAGTCTAGACCATGTTGCTGAGTATAGCCCTTAGCAACTAATCGAGCTTTATGCTGTTCTATACTCCCATCAGCTCTATGTTTGGTTTTAAAAACCCACTTACACCCAATAGCAGCTTTGGAAGGTGGTAAATCAACAATCTGCCAAGTGTGATTAGCTTCCAATGCATTCAATTCATCTTGCATAGGTTGTCTCCAACAAGCATGTTGTACAGCTTGATCATAAGTCTTAGGCTCAATGTCACTAGCTATGCTTATAGAGAAAGCCTTGTGAGAGGATGAACAATTGTCATAAGTAAGAACATGAGATAAAGGATGATAAATGGCAACATTTGTATTAGTAAGATGAATAGAGGAAGAACCATTAGAAGCAACTAAAGCACAATGGTAGTCTTGCAAATAAGTAGGAGTATGTCTAACTCTTTGTGATCTTTAAATAGGAGAATGAAGAGATGATGAGGGAACTGGAGGAGAAGATGAACTAGGAATAGGATCTTGAGTTCTAGAAGGATCAGATATGGGATTAGCAGGATGAGTATTATTGTAGGAGGCTGTAGATACTGGAGTAAGAGTAGTATTAGGTAAAACCAAGTGAGGAGCAAAAATATCATTGACAGTAGAGGAAGGGGGGAATGATTTAGAGGCAAAAGGGAATTCATGTTCATAGAATATTACATCCCGAGAGACAAGAATAGTACCAGTACTTAAATTGTAAATCTTGTATCCTTTCTTCCCTGTGGGATAACCTAAAAAGACACATTTATGGGCTCTGGGTGCAAATTTGGTTCTGCTATGAGATAAGGTAGATGCATAACAAAGGGACCCGAAAACTTTTAAAGAAGAAAGATCAGGTGTTGTTTTATGCAACATTTGGTAGGGACTGATATTGTGTAAAACTGGTGTCAGGTATCTGTTAATAAAAAACACAGAATGTGCAACACAATCCCCCTAAAATTGATCAGGTAAAGAGGCTTGAAACTTCAATGTTCTAGTTACGTTTAAAATATGCTGGTGTTTTCTTTGTACAATGCTATTCTGTTGGGGTGTCTGAGTACATGAGGTTTGGTGTATCATACCCTTGGACAAGTAAAAATCAGGCATATTAAACTCCTGTCCATTATCAGTTTGAATGAGCTTGACTTTGGTGGTAAATTTTGTTTCAATGAAATTACAAAAATGTTGAACTAAAGTCCTAGTTTGAGACTTAGATTTCATGAGGTGCAACCATATGTATTGGCTATAATCATCCACTATAGTGAGGAAGTAGTAATCACCATATAATGAAGGTGTGGGATAAGGTCCCTATATGTTAATATGTAAAAGATCAAAATAGTTTGCAAAACGTAAAGTGCTAAGAGGGAAAGGTATCCTTTTCTGTTTAGCTAGATGACACACATCACAAGGAGAAGGATCAAGTACTGGTATGCTAGAATCAAGAGAATGCAACAATTTTATTCTACTATGAGATAAATGTCCTAAACGGTAATGCCAAACATTGGCTGATACAGTCTTGGAAACAGGACATGAAGTATGTTTTTCTAAACATTCCGAAGGATGAGGGTGAGTGAGGAAGTAAAGACCACCAACTTGCTTAGCTGATCCAATCATCTTCAAACTCTGTGTATCCTGAATAATACAAACGTTAGGGTGGAAAATAAGGACACAGTTAGCAAATTTAGTGAGCTTGCTTACTGATATAAGATTAAAGGAGAAACTAGGTACTAATAAGACATCATGGAGAAAAGGTTAGATGAACGTTTCACAGTACCTATATGAGATACGGATGCATGATTTCCATTAGGTAATGTGACAAAAGTTTTAGGTGATGGTTTAAAAGAATCAAAAATGTCAATGGAACACACAATGTGATCGGATGCACCTGTATCTAAAATGAATTTAGTACGTAATGATAGGCAATTAGAAGCAACAGCTAGTATACCTGAGCTTGGACTAAGATCAGTAACTGCATTAACATGGATTGATGAAGAAGCCACGCTTGATGATTGAACCAGAGAAAGCAATCACTTGTATTGTGCATCTGTGAAGGACCTCGGAATACACATATCAGCTAAAGTATCAGTCTGTTCCTGCTGCAAAACAACATCAAGAGGTTTAGTAGCCTCAACATAATTAGTTTGAACGGATCTACCTCTCAGCTTATAGCCAGGTGGATAACCATGCTTTTTAAAGCATTTTTCAACAGTATGACCTACATAGCCACAGTAAGAACAGAGAGGTTTTTAGTTATTGGCAACAAATTTCTTAAAACCTCATGGAGAATATCCTTTCTCAATAGATCCCTTGATAGCCAATACACTAGTCTCTAGTTGCTGAGCAGTATTCAACGCATTAAGCTGTCGTTCTTGTTGGATCACAAGTGAGAAGACTTTGTTAATAGACGGTAGGGGATCCATTAGAAGAATCTGTGTGCGAACTGTAACAAATGAATCATTAAGACCTTTAAGAAATCTAATGACGTAATAATTAGACCGGTAAACCTTCGCAACATTCTCAGCTCCACACTTGCAAGTGGAAGAAATAGGTCGATGCGTAAGCAACTCATCCCATAGAACTTTCAATCTGGTGAAATAATCCGTTACGGACAAAGTAGTTTACTGAAAAGTGTGTATTTCTTCTTGGAGCTCTGAAATCCAAATGGCATCACATTGTGAGAATCGATCTTTGAGATCGTTCCACACATCCTTGGCAGTGTCAATCCACAAGATGCTCTATGCAATAGACGACGAAACAGAGTGGAAAATCCAGGAGAGAACTAAAGTATTGCAGCGTTCCCAGACAGCAAACAACGGATCTTCTTTAGCTGGAACAACAACAGCTATAGTAACAAATTGTAACTTATTTTTCGACAGCAATGCCATTCGCATTGCTCTTGCCCAAGAGTGATAATTGGAGCCTGTGAGAACTGTGGAAATGAGAACGAGAGATGGACTCTCATTAGCATGGATGAAATACGGGCTAGCATCATCGATCTTCACTGGTGAAATAGATGTTGTCATGGCGTAGAATATTCAAGTGTTTGGTAGTCGAGAAAACCAAAAAGAAATTAAAGAGAAATCGACAGTTTTCAAAGCGAAATTTTCTGCTCTGATACTATGAAAGAAGTTGGCGGGGAGATTGAAATTTTATTCCTTATCAAATGAAATACACGAGAAGCTCATATTTATAGAGCTGGTGAAGGCGAGAAACCAAAAAACAAACCAAAAACTAATCAGCAACAACTTTTACAATTGAATTTGTACACCTCAACAAAAAATAACAAATCCCTGCCAGCTCAGCATAACAAGAAAACGGTGAGAACTCTGTTAGATACCGTACGCAGTAATCAATTTCCTATCAAATATTCCATAGTCCATATATCCTCTGTAAATCGCAAATTCTATACTTGGCCAGAAGATTATCAAACAGTAACCATTGGCGGCCCAGAACAACCACTCACAATAACAACTATGGGCCCAAATTTCTTGGCGTCTCAGCTCTATCGGAATTCCCCTGTTGAGGTAATAATCCCTGGCTGTCTGTCTTCTTAAATTCTTTGTTGGTAAACTGAGAATTCTTTGTTGACATGGATTTTCTGAAGGATCTGGAACTGGCAAAAACTATGGTCAGGCCAGGATCACTGTATCAACAAGATTTGTCCAAGGCAAGGAAGTTTTCGGATGAAGGCTATGGATCTGTGACGAGGGTTTTCGTTGTGTGCGATGAGCATGGGGCAGTAAACCTCGAATTCCAACGCTGGATGATTCAGAACAATCCACCTAAGGATGTGTTGGAAATCATTGGTGCTGATCATATGGCAATGTTCTCCAAGACCAAACAACTTTGCGACAGTCTCTTGGAGATTGCAAACAAATACGTAGTATTACACGTAAATAAACAAGTGGCTTTTGTTGTAACCAAAAAATAAACAAGTGGCTTTTGATCATGAATAATATCCCTCTGATTGGATATCGTTGTATTATGATTTATGATGATAATAATAATAATTTGTGTGATAATTAATGAGTACTGCTAACTTAATTTATTGCCCAATCTATAAATCTATATCTTATTAAAGTGATAGTTGTAATCTAAATGATAGAATGGTAAAATAGTGTGATTAAAATAAATAAGATGGAAGATAGTACAGGAGGAATTAATCTCCAGATGCATACAAATTGGTTTAGAAATGCCTTGAGGTAAAAACCCAAAAATAAAAAGAAATGAATAAGATGGGAACAAGAAGCTTAACTTAATTGGTTCATGTAATAACTCTTAAAAAGTGACATTCAGCAGGTCTGTAATTCAAATTCTAGCATTTATAATTTCTACCTTTATATTTAGATCACAACCTCTTTTCAATAAAAAAAAAAAAGGATCCTCAATTGGTTTACCAACATGGGATTAATTATTACTTCAAAATTTGGAACATAAACAACTTACCTGAACTCAAATTCTTGATGAAATTGGTAAGAGTTTACATAGGTAAAAGATTATATTTGATGCTCCTCTTTAATTTATAAAATGGAAAAGATAAAAATACAGTACAGAATTGCAAATATTCTCACAAGCAACAAGTGGAAATAGTATGTGAAAACACTGCTTCAGAATGCATGCCACTAGCTACTTGTGATTCTATTTTGCCACAATCAATGAGGCAGCTACCAAGGGAGTTACAGTTCAACGGCCTTCATATAGTTGCAAAACTATTACAAGCTTCATTTTGTTATGCATTTAGCATTAATATCCATCTACCCACTGCCTTCTCATAACAAAGCTAGTTGCATCCAAGTCAGTGGACCGGTCCCCTCTTTTATATGTAAATATAAAAAAGCTAAAGGAAAAAAAGATTCTGAAAAAGTTTTCGTAAATTTGAAATTTTTTATACAATTAATTACAAGCAAACTAGTAGGCTAGTAGCATTGGTAATTTTTTTCATAAAATAGATCATATTATACAGCACTAAGTAATCTTTCTCTTATCTCATAAATTAACTTTCTCTCTCTCGCTTTAGAAATCAAATTCAAAATTTTCAAGTAATACACGTTAAAAGAGCAAAGAACATAAATATTAATGACATTCCATATAGTGTGTATAAATATATATATATATATATATATATATATATATATATATATATATATATTATAAAAGCAAGCTCATGACATGATCATGGTTATGTGTTCACACTTGCAATGTCAAGCCTGCAACTAATTAAGAGCTATGTTAGATGAATCGTATTAAAATGAATAATACTAATTAATGTTATGAAATTCTTTAAGTGTGCCTATATATATCAAGGATTTATATATGATGCACTGACAGTGTATAGTTTCTATACACTGTCATTGCATCAGATGTTGACACCTCATCAATGGGCCCTTATATGCAAATATAAATAAATTTTTTTAATTTGCCCATAAGGGCCTATTGATGAGGTGTTAACCTCTGATGCATTGACAGTGTATAGAAACTATACACTGTCAGTGCATCATATACAAACTCATATATCAATTAATTGTACATTACAAACTATCTAATTTGTATAGTCCATTTAAAAGTGATCAAATAAAGTTTAAGTTATTGGATTTTAGGGAATCTCCATTAGTATGGGCTTTGCAATGTGTAGAGACCCAATATTTTATTTTATTTTCATGATGGGTCAAAATAAAATAAAATATATTTCAAGTATAAATAGGTTATGGTACTCAGTCTAAACATAACGTAATTCTCATTCTCAAATCACATCATTGAGTGAGATGTAGATTCTCTCAAAAGGTTTAGACGTGGAAGACTTTAACCCCAAGAAATCA
Organism: Heritiera littoralis; assembly: GCA_031772115.1. Lineage (NCBI taxonomy): Eukaryota > Viridiplantae > Streptophyta > Magnoliopsida > Malvales > Malvaceae > Heritiera > Heritiera littoralis. The sequence goes on from JAPDPK010000044.1 coordinate 2,915,557, forward strand.
ATTCCAATAGATTCAAGTATGCTTCCGTATTATTTTTCTTGATGATTGAACATAAGATCGTATGTGTGTTTGTCTGTATGAATTTTTCTACAAGTGGTATTAAGAGCATGTTCATGTTTGATCATTAAGAATTAAAATTTTGGTGTATAATCTGAGAGCTTTTATTCCTTATGGAATAAGGATTAAAATCATGTGAACAATTTTTTGAAATTTTGTTTCTTGTTTCATGAATTTTATCTTTAATCTTTTAAATCTCAAAATTAAAATTTAACCAAAACAACAATATTTTATGTGTTTTAATTCAAATTGATTAATGATGATTATTTCTTGTGACTTTATGGTTGAATTAAAGTCACAATTTTGTTAAATTTTTTGTTTTGATTGAAAGAAATCAAGAAAAGGGGTTGAGTTCTTTCATGGTTTTTTTCTTGAATCTTTCTTGATTCAATTCATCACCAAATTTGTTGTTTTTGATCTGATTTTTGTATATGTACATAATGTGTTAAAAATAAAGTTCAAAATAAATTAAATTAATATAAAATGCCACCAAAGTGACCTCTTTTATGTTAATTTATTTATTTTGAGAATTAAGGTTGTCATTTAAAAAAAATTTTAAATGACTGTTTTTAATCATTGCAGAAAATAATCGGCCCAAAGGAAGATTATTTTTTGGCTGGATTATAAACACAATAAGGTAATAAATATGTGATAAAATTATTTTTTTACTATGCATGCAATATGCCAACCCAAAGGAAGGCATGTTATCGGCAGGATTTTATTATCAATATTTACTAATAAAGTTTAAGAGTATGCTTACAAATTGAAATTTTTGTCCAAAGACTAAATTTCAATGTTGTGCTTGGTATCTTATGTGGCCTAAAATTATTATTTATTAATTGTGAGCTTATTATTGTTGTTTTTCTGTTTACAGTAAATGTTTCTTCTATATCTGTGAATTTGAATAATATTCCGGTGCTTAATGGCACTAACTTCGAGAAATGGAAGGACCATGTTACTAGTGTGCTTGGGTATGTAGATCTAGACTATGCGATCAGATCTGATAAATCTCCCGCCCTTGCTAATAATAATATAGCTACAGAAAGGGCACTTTTTGAGAAATGGGGGCGTTCAAAACACATGACTCTAATGATCATGAAGCACTCAATTTCGGATACCATCAGGGACACAATGCTGAGGAAGAAAATGCTAAGAGTTTCTTGCAACAGATTGCACACAGATTTGTTGCAAATGAAAAGGTTGAAACAAGCACCATTCTGCCCAAGCTTGTTTCAATGCGGTAAAATGGCAAAGGGAACATAAGAGAGTACATCATGGAAATGTCTAATATTGTTACAAGACTAAAGACACCAAAGTTAAAGTTGTCTGAGGACATTCTCGTGCACTTGGTCTTAATATCTCTTCCTACACAATTCAGTCCTTTTAAAATAAGTTATAATACTCAAAAGGAGAAATGGACTCTTAATGAGCTTATTGCTTAATATGTGCAAGAGGAAGAAATGTTGAAATAAGAGAAGACAGAAAGTGCTCACTTAGCATCTTCTTCCAATGATAATGCTAGCAACAGAAAAAAGGAAAGGAATAATACAAGAAAAGACACTGCAAATACGGGAACTTCACAGCCTAAGGGGCAACAGAAACAAGATAAGGTGATTACTTGTTTCTTTTACCGTAAATATGGTCATGTGAAGAAGGATTGTTCCAAGTATGCTAAATGGCTTGCCAAAAAGGGTCAGTTTTGTTTGTTTTGAACTTAATTTGGCTTTAGTACCCAATCACACTTAGTGGATAGATGCGGGTGCAACTACTCACATAAGTGTGACTCTGCAGGGTTGTCTAAGGAGCAGAAAGTCAACTGATGCTAAAAGATTCATCTATGTAGGAAATGGCGAAAGGGCTCTGTTGAGGCTATTTGTCTATTTAGATTAAAGTTAGAATTTGGTTGCCATTTAGATTTGAAAGAGACTTTTTATGTATCGTCATTTAGACGGAATTTGATTTTTGTTTCTTATTTGGACAAATCAGGATATTCTTGTTCATTTGGAAATGAAAAATTTAGTCTTTTTCACTATTCAAATCTTATTGGTACAGGTTCTTTAGTTAATAATCTATATAAATTGGACTTTCATGCCTCACACCTTAGTGAATCCTTGTATGTAAGCAATTGTGGTTCAAAGCGCAAATTAATTAATGAGAATTCTTTCATGTTATAGCACAGGCATTTAGCACATATTTCTGAACAAAGAATAAAGTGGCTTGTGTTAGAAGGAATTCTTGATTCTCTTGATTTTTCAAATTTCAAAATCTGTGTTGAATGTATTAAGGGAAAACAAATCAAAAAAACTAGTGCTAACAGGAGTTTAAACGTCTTAGATTTAATTCATACTGATATTTTTGGTTCATTTCCTACAGCTTCTTGGAATGGTCAACAATATTTTATTACTTTCATAGATGATTATTCTCGTTATTAGTACCTATACTTGATTCATGAGAAGTCTCAAGTATTAGACGTTTTCAAAACTTATAAAGCTAAAGTTGAAAATCAACTTGGTAGGAAAATTAAAGCCGTTAAATCTGACTGTGGCAGTGAATATTACGGTAGATACGACGAATTAGGTGAACAATATCCAGGTCCTTTTGCAAAGTATTTAGCAGAATGTGGCATCGTTCCTCAATACACCATGCCAGGGACTCCAAGTCAAAATGGTTTTGCGAAAGATGAAATTAGACCCTAAAGGATATGGTTAGAAGTATGATTAGTCATTCTTCTTTGCTAGAGTCACTTTGGGAGAAGCCTTAAAAACTGCAGTATCCATTCTTAATTGAGTTTCAAGTAAAGCAGTAGTTAAAACCCTATATGAGTTATGGACAAGAAAAAAGCCAAGTATTAGGCATTTACATATTTGGGGTTATCCAGCTGAGGCTAGGCCATACACGCCTAATGAAAGGAAATTAGACTCAAGAACAATAAGCTACTACTTTTTGGATACTCAGAAAGATCAAGAGGTTTTAAATTTTATGATCCCTCAAATAGAACCTTTTTTGAAACAGGGAATGCTAAGTTTATTGAGGATGTTGAATATGATGAGGTGCCAAAGTCTTTGAGGAAGAACATGTTACAGTTCCTATAGTTGCAATTGAAAATGATCAGACAATTATGGCTGACATTGTTCAAGATGCAAATCCGGATTGTCAAGACACTCTTGAGTTACCTCCTCCTCATATTGAAGAGCAACAACAACCTCAATTAGAAGTGTCATTAAGGAGATCCTCGAGAGAGAGGAGATCAGCGATTCCAGATGATTATATCGTATATCTCCAAGAACATGAGTTTGATATAGGACAGGAAGATGATCCAAAATCTTTTAATGAAGTCAAACAAAGTGTTCACTCTCATAAATGGATTGAGGCCATGAAAGATGAGATGAAATCAATGGAGGACAATGACGTTTGGGATCTTATCAAATTGCTTAAAGGACCGAAACCGATCAGTTGTAAATGGATTTTCAAAACCAAGCGAGATTTGAAAGGCAATACCGAAAAAGATATAAAGCATGTCTAGTTGCCAAAGGTTTCACTCAAAAGGAAAGCATTGATTATAAAGAGATTTTCTCTCCGGTTTCATCAAAAGACTCTTTTAGAATCATTATGGCACTTATAGCTTATTATAATTTGAAGTTACATTAGATGGATGTAAAGACAACATTTCTTAATGGTGACATTGAAGAAACAATTTATATGGTGCAACAAAAAATTTCGTGTCAGATGAATTGAAACATCCGGTGTGCAAAGTAAAGAAACCCATTTATGGTTTAAAGTAAGCATCCTGTTAATGGTATCGAAAATTTGACCAAGTGATCACCTCTTTTGGCTTTAAGAAGAACATTGTTGAACAATGTATTTATCACAAGATCAGTAGGAGCTAGTTTATTCTTCTGGTGTTGTATGTCGATGACATCCTGCTAGCAAGTAGCGATATAGGCCTATTGCATGAAACTAAGAGATTTCTTTCAAATAAATTTGAGATTAAAGATCTTGGGAATGCATCTTTTGTGTTGGGCATACAATCCATCGATATCATTCTCAAGGAATACTTGGCTTATCACAAAAGGCATATATCGATAAGGTGTTGAGTAGATTTGACATGAAAAATTGTGCATTAGGATACACGCCCATTGCTAAAGGTGATAAACTCAGTTTGCTTCAATGCCCAAGAAATAATATTGAAAAGGAAGAGATGTAAAAGATTCCTTCTGCTTCAGCAGTAGGGAGTCTCATGTATGCTCCAGATATTACGTACATAGTTGACATTCTTGGCAAATATTTAAGTAATCCTGGAATGGAACATTGGAAAGCAGTAAAGAGGGTTATGAGGTATTTATAAAACATATCGAAGGTTAGATCATTTAGAGATCGTTGGGTATTCAAACTCCGATTTCGTTGGTTGCCTTGATAGCAGAAGATCCACTTCTAGTTATGTTTTCATGTTAACTGGAGAAGCTGTGTCTTGGAAGAGTGTAAAGCAGTCACTCACAGCTTCTTCCACTATGGAAGTAGAGTTTATAGCTTGCTATGAGGCATCGAACCAGGCAATATGGTTACGAAATTTTATCACTGGGCTATGCGTTATCGATGGTATTGAAAGGCCATTAAAGATTTATTGTGATAATAAAGCCGCAGAATTATACTTTAAGAACAACAGAAGCTCGTCGAAGTCAAAGCGTATTGATATCAAGTTTCTTATTGTTAAGGAGAGAGTTCAAAGTCTTCAGATATATATTGAATATATCAATACGAACTCCATGATTGCGGATCCACTTACTCAAGGTGTACCACCTAAAGTGTTTCATGAGCATGTAGCTCATATGAGTGTGGTTCACTTTGAAGATACGCTTGTATAGTGGGAGTTTGTTTTATTTATATTTGTTTGTTATTTGGACATTTTTCTTATCAGAATAAAGTATTGTTGTTATTACTAAAACTCTGAAATAAATTTTTATTCTTTCAAATTGCAATTAAGCATAAAGTTTTTGAAAGTAGGATGAGTTGGAAATAGGCATGTTTAAAGGAATCACGTTGCATGTAATTTCTATGCTACACATCCATACTTGATCTATGTCGTTGATTATATTAATATACATGATCATTGATGGGTTTAGTTACGAAATATATGTAACGAAGATCGTTTTAATCCTACGTTAGTATAATTGATGGACTAGATTGTTTAGAAATGTTGCCTTATGAAGATAGCAAGTTTAAACCTCTTAAAGTTATTTTAAAATGTACAATTATCAGGTAACATATATGGCCCAAGTGGGAGATTGTTGGAAAATTCTTTAAGTGGGTCTACATATATCAATTAATTGTATATTACAGGCTATCTAATTTGTATAGTCCATTTAAAAGTGATCAAATAAAGTTTAAGTTATTGGATTTTAGGGCATCTCAATTAGTATGGGGCTTTGCAATGTGTAGAGATCTAATGTTTTATTTTATTTTCATGATGGGCCAAAATAAAATAAAATAAAATATACTTCAAGTATGAATAGGTTATGATCCCTAGTCTAAACATAACGTAATTCTCATTCTCAAATCTCATCATTGAGTGAAATACAGATTCTCTCAAAAAGTTTAGACGTAGAAGACTTTAACCTCAAGAAATCAATCCCAATAGATTTAGGTACGCTTTCGTATTATTTTTCTTGATGATTAAATATGAGATCTTGTGCGTATTTGTCTGTATGAATTTTTCAACAATTAATATATATAGTTTAGTGTTTACCAATGGGCATTCATGGTTTTACTTGTGTACCATGCAAGACATTAACTATACCCCATAGGCATAGGCATAGGCTACAGTAATGTCGTGGCAGTACATTCCGCCCCTAGCTCCCTCTCTGAATCCTCCATTAAAACTAAATAAGATGGTAGCTTCCTCGTGGCAGCAAGATGAACCCAAATGGAGTTTCATGAGAACTGAGAATGATGGATCAAAGATATGCAAGCAGTTGAAAATTGATTACATTTCAAGGCGTTTGGTCAGCCTCTAGTTGGTCTTCTTTTAAGGACTTGACTGATGGATTTCTAGTGGAAGAAAAAGTAGAAAGATGGGTGAACACCAACCCATGGTACGGCATGGTCCTCCTCATCTTTGGTCGTGCTGATACGATCTATATTATTACAGTGCCAGATTGCGTTTGGTTATATGCTAAATTATGGATTTGTTTGGATGGATGATAATATTGAATTTAATGAAATTAAAAATTATAAAAGATTTATTAAATATATTTTTTATAAAAAATAAAAAATAAAATAAGTAATTTTATCCTCTTACAAATTTATCTTTAAGTGCCTAAAAGTCACCCTATATAATGAATGATTGAAGAAAATATGGGAAAAAAAAAGACATTATGATGAAATCTTCTCCTATGTAAAGTTGGTCGGTTTTTATATGCTTTTCTAGGGAGAATCCAATTTAATGCGGTACCAAACATAATTAGTCCTAATAAATATAATTTCTTAAAAAATTATATCCAACCACATAATTAATCCTAGTAAACAATATTATTTGTAAAGTTATATCTAAAATATATAATTAATTTGAAATGATACTTTTTGAACAAGATATATTTATTCAAATATTTATCCATTATTATAAATATCTAGACTTATATATATTAATTATCATCTAAAGTTTTATACCAGTTTCATGACAAATTATTGAATTTTTAAATAAAGTATTTAGCATTCATGCCTCAATTTTTTTTTTCTTTATGTTTTGTTTCTATTGCTCTTTTTTTTTTTTGTGTTCATATGGAGAAATAAGAGGGAATGAGAGAGTCGAACTTTGGACCTAATCTCTTCTAGAGAGGATAATAATTACTAGGCCAAGTATTGGTAATTGTTTCTATTGTCCTAAAGTAAGCAACTTAGGAACCAATCCTGTCTGTGAGAGTAGAATTAATGCGTTGGGAAATTTAAATGCTTTCACACAGGCAAAGCCAGTGGTTGTTGCAGCAAGACATCAGGATAATAATGTCCAAAATGTTGTTACTTTCATAGTATACATAGCCTTTTTTCCTAATTAATCTACAATATATGTTACAGTGAATAGGAGTCGGGGAAGAAAGTTGGGGCTAGAAGGGGAGCTGAAACAATGGGAAGAAAACCATGCTGTCTGAAGGAGGGAGTCAACAGAGGAGCATGGTCTTTGCAAGAAGATAAAATCTTAACCAACTCCATTGAACTCCATGGTGAAGGAAAATGGAGAACTCTTCCTCAAAAAGCCGGTATATATATAGGCATTCTGAATTATTGTTTTCTTCAGTTTATAATTATAACTTCTTTTCTCACTCTTTGCATCTGTTGGTTGTTTTGGTTCAAAAGGATTGAACAGATGTGGGAAGAGCTGCCGGCTACGATGGATGAATTATCTGAGGCCGGGTATTAAGAGAGGTAACATTTCTCCCGAGGAAGAGGACCTTATCCTAAGACTTCATCGTCTTCTTGGTAATAGGTAACATTAATGATTTGAGCTTTGAAGTAATAATACTTGTTCAAAGGTAGAACAGAAATGAAACAGATGAGAATTGTGAGAACCCTTGCGGAAATATTTGTGCCATTTTCATTTCCTTGAATATTGTAGGTGGTCTTTGATAGCAGGGCGGCTTCCGGGCCGAACAGACAACGAGATCAAGAACTATTGGAATTCTGTGCTATCAAAGAAGCTGAATGGCGATGTGTCAAAGTCAACAAGTAAGCAATGTGAATGTGAAGGAAAGGAATCTCAATCTGTCGACAAATATGGATCGGGTAGTGCTAGTAGTACAGCCAACGTGCTTGTACCTAAGGCCACTCGTTGCACTAAGATCTTAATCTCAGTTGACGAAGGAAAACATCTGATGAATGAAGAATTCATGTTGGAATCTAAAACGGATAATGAGGTTCGAATGCCTAATGCTTCGGATTACTTGGATTTATCACACGCTTGGATAGAAGACATGTTTGAGAACAGTACCATGCTTGAAACTGAAGTTGCACCAATGTTTGAAATGGAGTTCGAGAATCTGACCTCTTCGCTAGGATTGGAAGATGAATGGAGAGATTTGTTTTAGTCAAGCCGATCATCAATGGGTCTTTGTTGTACCAGCACCATGCTTCATGACAGGCTCCATGGACAAGCATTTCTTCACCATCTCTTCCTATATTCCCATGCTTAATTTCTTTCCTTTATTTGGTTCAGTCTCTCGACTATGGACTAACTTCATTTGCTTGATTCCCTTCTCTTTATAACGTTAATGTATTTTATCTTTAGTCAAGATACCTGCCAATTCTAGAGAAGAAACAAAAACGAAAAAACAATTCAAAGATAATTAAAAGAGAAAATTGTACTAGTAATTAAAACCATAGTTCCTCATCGTACCATTCCAATAACTCACAGGGGGCAACTAAAAATCAAATACTAATTATGAAGCTTGAAGAGGACAACAGCTTAAGGTTGGCATTTATGCATTTTTATTTTCGCTGCTTCACTTTCACCATGCATCAAGCAGGCTTGTCAGGCTAATAGCAGACTCCACCAAATTTCCTACCAACCAAGTGCTCCAATCATATTTCTCTGCAATTTCTTCAAGGCAAGAGCAAAGCTCCTGGGGTTTAGAAAAACATAACCATCTGGTCAGAGTCCGAAATCATCATTACCTCATCTGATGCATTATTTTCAGTCATCAATCGCCTGTGATCTTGTGCTTGTTACACACTATGGACACTCGACGGACTGAGTTTCTTCAATTGATGCTGCATTATCAGAAAATGATAAGGCTGTAGAGAACTCTTACCTCAGAAGCTGCGAACGCAATAAAGGGGTAGCTTGACGCGGTGGAAACAGAATCACAAAGCCAACCATGAAGGTAAATGAAATGTGATAGGAACGACACCCTCCAACGTGTTCGCATACAATACATCTAATATTTTTTATATTTCTTTAATAACTCCCACACACTTCACGTGACAAGTTCATTTTTATATCAGTTTTTTTTTCTGCTCATGATTCTTATTGGTAATTGTAGGATTAGTTTTGTGTTTTATTATATAAAATGACAAATTAATGTATGATAGATAGATTAATTATATTATTTAAATTACAGTAGTTAAATCAATTATTTGAATGGGATGTTTTATTTAATTGAATATGAAGTTTTTTCAATGATATTAATCTTTATAATTATATTGTCTTAGGTTTACAATTAGGATTAGTCATAAAAATAAAAAATAAAAAAAAATATTAATTGAATCAATACTTAGAAAATCTCTAGCCGAGAAAATCTCTTTCATAGTCTAGCTAATTTAATCGAGGAACTGAAGCAAATTTTCAATAAACAAATACTTCATTTTCATTTTCTAAATAATAATAATAATAATAAGAGAAATAAAAATAATAAAGAATTAGATATGAAGATAATAGTTATCTATTAACTATGAGAATAAACATGAATTACTTCAATGTAAAAATTTCAAAAGGGTTATACTTAAATAATACTTTGAAAATCTTTAAGTAAAAAAATTTCTTTCAAGGTCTGGCTAACTTAATGAAGGATCTAAAAGTAATTTTTGATAAAATTATGTTCTTTTTCTAAAAATAAAAATAAATAATAAATAAAACTAAGAATCAAATAATAAAAAATAAAGAATAATATTAAATGATAAGAATACAATAGGATAACAAGAATAAATTGGGTAGAGGAATTAAAGTTAGATTTTTTATAAAACATTAAAATGATTTTGACAATGGAGTCTCTTCAAGAAAGTCGCATAATACTATTTGAATACTCTTGAGGTGAGGAAGATTTTTTAAGTTGTCTCACCAACTTAATGGAGGACGCTTAAAGATATTTTTCAGCTATTAATTACTAAAACTAAATATCAATAAAGGTAAATTTGGACAAGATTAAGTGATATCATTTTAGGATGAGCGTTGTAAGGTGACTAATACTTTTCTCACACAAACCATACTTTTGAACTCTAGGATCTCTAAATATAGACTAAGCCTTATTTTTAGATATAAATAGATGATTAATTATACTTAGGTTAGAATACTCGGTGATAACTCTATAGGTTTAGTGTCTAGCAATTAAGTTTTTAGATCCAAACCTAATGAAACTATATATAGCCTTTTTCATAGCTAATTAACCTACCATACATATATACATATATATATATATTTATATATTACATTGAATTTGTCTAAAAATTATATTTAAAATATATAACTAATCTGAAATAATGCTTCTTGAACAAAACATGTTCATAAGTCCATTGAAGGTGTTTATTTTTTTTGGTTACATTGAAAGTGTTTATTAGCTATTGTAAATATTTAGATTTCTGTGCTTAATTATTATATAAAGTTTAATATCTGTATCCTAAGAGATTTTTTTAATTTTTAAGGAAAGTAATTAATATTCACATCATCAAATTATTTTTCTTTTTGTTTTGTTTCTGTTTTCCTAATGTATGCAACTTAAGAACCATTCCTGTTTGTACGAGTAGAATTAATGCGTTGGCAAAGTTAGATGCTTTCACAAAGGCAAAGCCAATGGTTGTTGCAGCAAAACATGAAGAGAAAAACATGCCAAAATGTTGTTTCTTTCATCAGCACTTCCTATTCCTATGCTTAATTTCTTTCCCGTAGTTCAGTCTCTGGACTATGTAATAACTTCATTTGCTTGATTCCCTTCTCTTCATAAGCCATAATCTATTTTATCTTTTGGTTTAGATATCATCACATTGAAAAATGGCTTAAGAAACAAAAACGAAATAACAATGCAAAGATAATTATTGTTCAAGACAAGCAAATACTAAATTGTACAAGTAATCAAAACCATAGTTCCTCAACGTACCATTCCAACTAAAGCCAAGAGGACAACATTACATTGTCGGCAACTAAAAATCAAATACTAATTATGAAGCTTGAAGAGAATAACAGCTTAAGGTTGGCATTTAAGCATTTATACTTTCACCGTTTCACTTCCACCACGCATCAAGCAGGCTTGCCAGGCTAATAGTAGACTCCGGCAAATTTCCTACCCACCAAGCACCTCTAATCATATTTCTCTGCAATTTCTTGAAGGCAAGAGCAGAGCTCCTGGGGTTTAGAAAACATAACCATGTGATCGGAGTTCGAAATCAGCATTACCTCATCTGGTGGATTTTTTTCAACCATCCACCTTTGGAAGTCTTCCTCTGAAACCTTGTCTTTGTCACACACTATGTACACTCGCCGGACTGATCCATATTTCTCCCTGGTCAGCACAGTTGCTTCAATTGATGCTGCGTCAACATAAATACCCACAGGTCTGACTAACATTGTCGCTAGTGTTAAATCCTGCCCATTTTAATAATAAATGAAGAAATATCAGCTTTTCTCTTAAAGGCAAGGAAAACAATATTGGAATGAGGAACCTTTGTAGAGAACTCTCACCTCAGGAGGGGATAGCTGGTATAGCTTGGATGACAAGTAACTTGGCCCAAAAAGTAATGACGTTGGAGGCTTATCATGTTGTGTGTCCATAAGGGATCCCGATCTTTTATCGAACTGTACAACAAAAGACCAGCTAAAAGTTTTAGTTATAGTTAAGAGTGTAATTGAATCGAAATAATTTAGTACTAGACTTGAGTTCGACTGGATTCAAAAACTTGAGGATCTAAGCTTGATTCGAGTTCGATTAAACTTGATTTTTAAAACTCAAGCTAAACTCAATGCTATTTGAGCTCGATTCAATAAGTTTAATTTGTCAAATTTCAATTATTTATTATGAGTGTAAAATGATAAATTAATGATAAATTATTAAAAATATATATATATTAAAAAAAGCTCCGTAAGGCTCGTGAGTCAAGTATTAAGATGCTCAAGCTCGTTTTGGCTCGTTATTCTAGTAGTTTGAGCTGAGTTGTTGGAGTTTGTCTTGAATCTCACACCGAAAGTGTATGATAAGATATAAGAGTTTTTCATTTATAATAAATTGTCAGGCTTGATTTGTAAAGTATCTCAAGGAGTTGTAAACACCAATAGAATAGCTAGGGTTTGAGCTATTATAAAGGGTGTAGTTGGATTCTTTGGGTAGTTGAGTTTTAGGCTTTGTAAAGAGTTTGTAATTTTTCTCTTTAAAAAATTACACAGTTGTAATTGTTTAATTAATTATTAGTTTGGTTGGGTGGTTATAAACCAATTTGGTTGGACCAAACCACATTAAAATTTATTATGTTTGTTTTTACTTTCTTCCGTTTTTATGAGTGTTTGGATTGAGGGTTATTTTTTCCCAACAAGTGGTATCAAAGCTGAAGGTTCATAATCTTGCGAGAGGAAAAAAGCTATGTCTGAAGTTATATATGGAGGAACGCCTAAATTTGAGATTCCTTTATTTGATGGTAAAAGTAATTTTATGTTATGGCAAAGTACAATTCAACATCTTGTAGCACAACAACGTTTAGATTTGGATTAGAAAAAAAAAAGCTAGACGAAATGTCTGATAAAGATTGGCATAGAATTCAGAAGAGGGTTGTGAGTACAATTAGATTGGCACTTGCTCCAGAGATTATGTATAACGTGTTGACGAGACGACACCAACTAGATTGTGGAAAAAGTTTAGAGATATTTATGCATCAAAATCGCTGATAAATAAATTGTGTTTGAAGATAAATCTATGTTCTCTAAAAATGAATGAAGGTACAAGTCTCCATAATTACTTAAATGAATTTAATAAGCTAGTTTTACATTTATTAGCAATTGATTCTAAAGAGTTGGAAGAAGAAGAGAAGGCATTACTATTGTTTTCATTTTTGCCTAAGTCCTATAGATCTTTAGTTTAGACTTTATTGGTAAATAAAACTACTTTGACGTTAGATGATGTGACTACTGTGTTGTGTGAGAGAATAAAAAATTTATGGGCAAAGAAAATTCTTCATCTGCGGGAGGTGTGCTAGCTACTGTAGAAGGTCCTACTCGAGGAATGACTAATAAGAGACATGGTGGATCAAGAAAGAAATCAAAATCAAGATTTAGAGATTATAGTGAGGCAGAATGTTATTATTGTGGAGAGAAAGGTCATATTCAAGCAAGTTGCAAACATTACGGGAGGATTTCAAAAAGGCTCAACAAAAGAGTGATGATAAAAAGAAAAATGAGACATATGCTGCAATAACTGATTCAAATGATGATATATTTTTGGCAACTTGTTTAGATGGGTTTTGGATTCGGCTGCATCTATACATAGTTGCAATGATAAAGATCACTTTGATGATTTGAAAGAAGAAGAAAGCTTTGGCAATATTGCGGTTGGGAATAGTAATAGAATGAAGATTGAAAGTATTGGGAGTGTTTAACTCAAGCTTCATAATGGTGGTGTCAGGACTCTTCATAATATGAGGTATGTGCTTAGTTTTAGCTACAATTTGATTTCTTTGGGTGAGTTAGCTTCACACGGGTACACATATAGTGGTAATGACGATTGTTGCAAAGTATCCAAAAATGGTGATCTTGTTTTGCAAGGAAAGAAAAATGAAAAACAACTATATTTGCTTCATGATGCAAACGATAAAGTTGTTCTCAAGAATAAAAAGAGTCAAAGGCATATTAGCTTTCTAGATATTGTTGAGCTGTTTGAGGATTCAAGTCAAGAGGAAATTTGTTTGAGTTTGCCTTGAATCTCACATGAAAAGTGTATGATAAGTTATAAGGGTGCCTTATAAATAATGTTTCAGGCTTGGTTTGTAAAGTATCTTAAAAAGTTATAAACACTGATAGGATAGCTAGGATTTAAGCTATTATAAAAGGTGTAGTTGAATTCTTTGGGTAATTAAGTTTTGGGCTTTGTAAGGAGTTTACAATTTTTCTCTTTTAAAAATTGCACAGTTATAATTGTTTGATTAATTATTATTTTGGTTGAGTGGTTATAGGTCAATTTAGTTGAATCAAACCAAATAAAAAATTATTGTATTTATTTTTGCTAATTCAGTTTTTTTGTGGGTGTTTGAATTGAGAGATATTTTTTTTCAACACGAGCTCACTCAAAAATAAATAAGTAAAATTCGAGTAATCATCGAGTCAAACTCAAATAACTCATAAGTAGCTCAATTCATTTACATCCCTATATTTATACCAACAAAAAATGCAAGAGAAATCGGATTGAAGTTGCTGTAGATTTGCACCATATACCATTTATAGAACCTAAATCTCAATGCAACCTTACTGTGAAGAGAGTAAGAGATTGGGAGAATAGCAAGTACCTCTACACGCAAAGTAAGGTAACAGAGGTCGGGTCCTGGCATGCTAGCAGTGGCAAAAACTGCGACAGAAACTTTCTCAGGGAATCTTTCCATGGCAATAGAAATGATGATTCCGCCCAAACTGTGGCCAACCAGAATCACCTTCTCCTTTGGTAGGAGAGACGCCATGAAATCCATCAATGGTTCACAGTAGTCTGAAATCGAATGAAGCTCATTCACTTGCTTTGGATGGATTCCAGAAGCAGCCAGGTCGAGAGCTGTAACTTTGTGGCCCGCTGATTTCAACAGTGTTACCACCTTATACCAGCACCATGCTCCATGACAGGATCCATGGACAAGCACAAAATGACTCTTTCCTTTCTCCATTTGTCACCCTTCCTACCCTTTCTTGCCTTCGATCTAGTTCATGTGCAACAAAAACTATTATTTGGCCTTACCAGGTCATTTCACACAGTCACAATCACATAAAAGAAATTTATGACAAAATTTCAGTAAAAAAAAATTAATAGTAACTTTTATAACATGTCTAATCTCCTACATGATACATACATACATATATATATATATATATATATATATATATATATATATATATATATATATATATTATAAAAGATATTTAGTATATCAAGTTGATTGGAATCAGAAAAGGCCTGCTAAGCTGTTTATTGTCGTTTTGCCTGTTAAAGTAGAACGAAGCCCGACCAAGAGGGCCATAAATTTCTAAACAAATAGTAATCAAAGTTCCAAATTTTAATCTGTTATATTAATCAAATAGTAAAATTTTAATCAAAATTTTATGAGGAAAACTTTATCGTTTACTACTCTCAGTTCAAATAAGATTAATCTTAAACCATAAAATGAACTAGAATACCTGTATTTATACAAAAAAAAATCTAATCTGTTATATTTAAGGCATTGTCAATTCTAGATGAGTTCTTCCCCACATCCACTACTACTAGGGGGTGTTAATCCTGTAAGTTGGATTGATTTCGAGTCGAATTGATCAAAATTAAATTTAATCGAATTAGTATAGTTTTTTCTATAACCAAACTAAAATTTTTATTTTCAAAATTAACAAAACCGTTGGAATAAGTACCTCTAACTAGGACTGCTGCTGACTACTGGTCCTTGATTACCTGCATACTCCAAATATTTCTTTCTTCCTTGTGCTATTTATCACTGTCAATTAGAAAAGAAACAATATTAATTTTAGCCCCATGAGGATCTGTTTCTTCCTTCAAAACTTTCAGTATATTTATTAATAAATCACAATCTGAGACTCCAATTCCAGTTATCGAAGCTTCAAAAGAACATGAAAATACGATTGACATTGAGAACTCAAAGCAAATACCAAGCGAACATGAAGTTCCTGCTTTTTCCGTGCATTAACAGAAAAAATAATTAAAAAAATAACAAACATTAAAGTTTTAAACAGAATCTCTAAATTTAATTAACATGCAGATAAGGTACGAATTGAGAGAGAGTTGCGAGAAAGTTGCCGGTTAAATGTTGAATTTATGGGCTTTCCAGAGTTAATAAAGCTATGTGAAGGAGAAATTGAAGAGTACATGTGATTTGGATCATCAATAAAAACTGTTAAAAGAAAAAGCGAAAAGAATATAAAGAAATTACCAGGTTAGATAGTGCTTTGGTTGCTAACTGGTGGTTCTTCGAGTTTGGGTTTAATGAAGAAGAAATGTTAGTCTTGCGAATCAAGCTGTGAATTTCATTTGAGACCTGAAAATTGAAAGTGAGAACAGAAGTAAAGTAAGGAGTTCTCCGCTCTGGATCCGAGGTAGCTCACATGGCTATCAGCATACGCGGATGATAAGACTCTCTCTTGGCGGTATAATATAATTGTAAATTAATAAATATATTATTTATAATAAATAGTTTTGGCTCTTTCAAACATTTGAATATTTTTTTATACAAAGTTTGTATGTCATTTTATTTTTTTATATATTTGTAAGTATATGTGGATATTATTTAAATTATTTTTATTTAATAAAAAATTGGAATAATTAAATTTTTTTATAGCATAATATTATATTCACTTGTCTTGATTACTTATGAAGAATTATTCTTTAAAAAATCTGATAATTTTTTTCAATACCAAAATTAGATTGGGATCGCTTTGTAAAATGTAAGAAAAATATATTCAATTTTATTATTTTAAAGATATATTATATATTTTTTGTTTGATATAATTTAGTTTATTTATATATATTTAATTTTAAATTTTCAAAGGAAATGATCAAGAAAGTTTACCCATATATAATTCACTTATTCCATAGTTCATATTCAATTTTTGAAAATTTAAAAAAAATCGTTCATAATTTTAGATGAAATTATAATCTATTTGTTGCATTTTGTTTCATTATACTTTTGTTTATAAATTTATAAGATTTATAATTTTACAAACTTGTTATTTTTTATAATTAGTATACATAACTCAAGTAAAATTGATGTAATTTAAAACTTTACTTGGGTTTTGAAGTGTAATTGAATGGAGATGATTTAGTATCAAACTTAAGTTAGGTTTGACTCGAAAATTTGAGGGTTTTTTAAGCACGAGTTCGGCTTGACAAAATACTTGTGACGCTCAAGCTCGAACTGAACTTGATAGGCTCACTTTGTTAATTTTTAATTATATATAATAAGAGTAAAATAGTAAATTAATAATAAAATATTAAATATATATTAAAAAAAGTTCGATTAGATTCATGAGTCGTTCGATTCGAATATTAAAATACTTGAATTTAACTCAACTAGTTTCTCGAGCAACTCAATCTTAAGTTTAGCTCAAAATAAATAAGTCAAATTCGAGTAATTATCGAGTCAAGTCACTCATGTCAAACTTAAATAACTCACAAATAACTTGACTGATTTATACTTGACCCCCTCAAATTCAAATTTCAAGATCCGCCTATCAACCTAATCTCTTGCTAAGGACTCAAGGCTGCATGCTTAGCAGCTCGTTGACAATTGAGCTACACTCCTCCAATCATGTGAGTACTTAGGATTAGATCAGTAAATTGGTGTGTTGCATAAAATTCTGTTTGTACAGTATAAAACACAAAAATTATTTCATGTCAAAATTTATATCAACACATTAAATTTATTTTTTTAAGTTTTGATATATTCATATACAATTCTTTTCGAATTTTAATTTTTTATCACTTTTATGTATTTTATTCTCATGATTTTTATATCATATTACATTATCATATTGTTTGATCTGCCTAAGACGCGTCCTTCAATATATTAACATTGCTTAACAAGGACGGCTTTGAAATGCTGGAAATCTCAAGCATACGGTGACGTTGGCTTGCCACTAGATAAACATTTTTAAAATACGACTTACGATAAGAGAAGAGGTGGAGTCCGATGATTATTATTAAATATGAAAATAAGATATTTAATTTAAAAAATTAATTATTACAAATTATATTATGAACATTATGAACTTTTAAATTTTTAAGTAGATTGATTTATATTAAAAATAACTAGAAAAATAAAATATATGATATATATATTTTAACTTTATTTATACAATTAAAAATTTTACTATTAATGCCGTGTAAGTTTTAATTCGATTTAAGATTTCACTAATTCAATTTTTTAAATAAATTTAATCATGTAATTCATTTTTTAATTTAAAATCAAATTCAATACAAGAAAAATAGTGAACCAATTTATTTTAAATCTTTGTTGATTTTAATTTTTGTTTATTTATTTAATTTTAAGACAGGGTCGGCAACAAGGATTTGGTTTGGATTTTTTTAGTACTAATAACTGACTGAACAGCACATGGAGTTGGATTGATTCGAAGCGTTGCAAAAGTAAGAAGAATGCCACTCTGTCCAAGCGTATCGACTTTGAGTTACGATCATCCCCCAATCTCCTTGGCTGCGTGCATGCCACCGTCATATGAAACCACCTTCCTAGCGTCCCTCGTACAAAAATGCACCTGCATAACCAACATCAAAAAAGCGCGTCAACTCCACGCTCTCCTCCTGACTATCTCCCCAACATCCCTGCTTTCCCCGTCCCCATATCTCCACAACAATCTCGTATCCATGTACTCGAGATGCAACTCCCTTTTGGACGCTAAGAAAGTATTCGACAAAACGCCCAGTAGAAATGTGGTTTCATATAATGCGCTGATTTCAGCGTATTCTCGAGCTCAAAGCCATGCTAATTTAGCCTTTAGGTTGATTCCCAAGATGGGTTTTGAGTGTTTGAGGCCTAATGGTGCCACATTCACGAGCTTGTTGCAAGCTGCTTCCTTGGTTGAGGATAGGCTGATCGGTTCTTTGTTACATGCTCTTGTTGTAAAGTGTGGATTCCTAGGTGATGTTTGTGTTCAGACTTCATTACTTGGGATGTACTCGAATTGTGGGGATTTGGAATCGGCTAATGAAGTTTTCGGTTGCATAGATGACAAGGATGTTGTTGCTTGGAATTCTACAATATTTGGTAACTTTAGGAATGATAAGATGAAGGAAGGGCTGGCTCTCTTTTTTGATATGATTAAGTGCGGGGTTTTTCCAACATCATTTACGTATTCAATGGTGCTAAATGCTTGTGGTAGGGTGGGGAATTATGGTTGTGGGAAAGTTGTCCATTCTCGAGTAATCGTTTCGAATACAGTAGTTGATCTACCTTTGCAAAATGCCTTGCTTGACATGTACTGTAATTGTGGTGATATTGAAATGGGATTGAATGTTTTTACTAGGATTGAAAACCCTGATTTGGTTTCTTGGAACTCAATGATTGCGGGATTGGCAGAGCATGGAGATGGAATGAAGGCCATGGAGCTGTTTGTCGAGTTGAAGTTAATGTCTTTTCCTAATCCTGATGAGTATACTTTTGCTGCTGTCATTTCTGCAACTAGTTCACTCTCAGCATCTGATAATGGGAAGCCCCTGCAAGGTCAAATTATAAGATCAGGATTGGAAAGTAGTGTTTTTGTAGGAACCACGCTTGTCTCCATGTATTTCAAAAATGGTGACAGTGAATCTGCTGAGACAGTTTTCAGTATGATCATAAAGAAAGATGTGGTTCTCTGGACTGAAATGATGATGGGCTATTCTAGAATGGCTGATGGGGAGAGTGCCATTAGATTGTTCATTGAAATGTGTCAAATAATGCACAAGATCGATAGCTTTGTTCTCAGTGGAGCATTAAGTGCTTGTGCTGACCTTGCAATGCTGAAACAAGGTGAAATGATTCATTCTCAGGCTGTGAAAACTGGATATGATGTTGAAATGTCTGTTTGTGGTAGTCTGATTGATATGTATGCCAAAAATGGAAACCTTCAAGCTGCTCAATCAATATTTTCCGTGGTTTCTAACCCTGATTTAAAGTGTTGGAATGCAATGCTTGGGGCATATAGCCTCCATGGAATGCCAGAAGATGCATTGAAGCTATTTGAGGAGATCCTAAAACATGAACTAAGACCAGATCAAGTAACATTTTTGTCCCTACTATCTGCTTGTAGCCACGGTGGCTTGGTCGAGAGAGGAAAGTTCTTGTGGCGTTATATGAAGGAAAATGGTTTCACGGCAGGGCCCAAGCACTATTCTTGCATGGTGAGTTTGTTTTGTCGAGCAGGATTATTGCATGAGGCAGAGAAAATAATTTTAGAATCACCTTACAATGAAGAACATCTGGAACTCTGGAGAACTTTGCTAAGCTCTTGTGTCACCTATAGAAACTTCGAAAAAGGAATGCATGCAGCAGAGCAAGTTTTATTACTTAATTCAAGAGATAGTGGAACCCATATCTTGCTTTCAAATCTTTATGCTGCTACAGAGAGATGGGAAGGTGTAGCAATGTTTAGGAGAAAGATGAGAGACTTTACGTTGGAAAAGGATCCGGGGCTAAGCTGGATTGAAGATAAGAACATTATCCATGTGTTCTCTTCTGGAGATCAATTGCATCCCCGGGTTAATGATGCAGAAGCTGAACTGCACAGGTTACAAGGGAACATGGTAAGATCAGTAGCAAATGACTTTGTTTCAAGTATTTAGCTCAACATGAGATAGACTGCTGGAAAACTGAGATAACTGCTCCCCCAGGCAGGTGGGGCTATTATAGAAGCCGGTGAAAGCTTTCCCTACACCTCAGGAGAGGTACCATAGCCTAGATTGGATTATATGAACATATTGAGAAGGATACTAGCACAAATTGTTGCACCTATACAACAACCAAATTGCCACTAGATTTCAAGAATTTTGCAATTTGTCTGCTCTGAGCAACATTAACGGGAATTGATTCTTCTATCAAAATCAATGTATATTCTTCTTCAGAAGCTTGTAATCCAAATTCTATGAATATGTTTATGTATTTCTGAATTTTATGAATAGGTTGATATATTTTGTGATTTCTTGTAAATAAGATATCATCTAACATATTCAAAAGCATGGTAAACGAAAGTCCAAGTGCAATCAGAGATTTAGAACTAAAGTGATTTAACCAAAATGCTTTTATATCTTCACACAAATTTCCTATCTTAATTCTTCCAAAAAATCCCACCTGCAATGTGTTCTATAATGTTACGGTGCTGAAAGGAAGAAAATGGATTAGGATTGATGTTTCGCCAGAGCTTTCATCTCCGTACTCGAATATCCTTTCCCTACATTACAAGGAGACTTACGCTACTCAGAGTGCCATAAAATACCAATATCTGAGCTCAAATAATGTTCAAAATGCATGAAAAATTAAGTTCAATGTACCAATTCTCCATTGACGGCCAAAAAAGTTCCATTTTCACCCAGCTTGAAGTAGAATTTTGCTTAGTTTCTTTCTACTATTATTATTCTTTCTCAGCAACCAGTGAACAATACCACAAAACCAAAACAGAAAAACAAAAGCAAAACCTTTAAAAAGAATTGAAAATGTACTCAATTTGGCATTACTCCATTTATTAGTAAGATATTATGGAGGTTGAAAAGTAAGATCGCCTTTCTAAACAAAGTGGGAAAGATCATCAACCAATTAAGTATTGGCTGCGGCCATAGACAATCCCTCCATTAAGACTTTAAGCTGCCATTGATACTGAAGATTTTGCACTCAATGAAACGCATGAACAAAATGGACTAAAGATTCTGAAAGATTTTGAACATCCACCTTCACTGGATGATGTCAGGCCAGGGGGGCTAGATAGACGTTGTTGGTGATTTCCACCTCACAGAGCACTTTCCAGGTTCCACCAAGATCCGGGATTTTCTGAATCCTCTGATACATTATTTTCACTTTTGATGCATAAACGACCTTAGAGTCAAATCCATTTTGCACCATTATAAATTGGCATCCCTTGCCAGAGAATTAACAAAGGCTTTGGTGGTCTGACATGGGTTTATGTTATATTCCATCTCTTGCACACTGGACTGCCTGCTGCTGGCTTCAGGCTGGTGTGCATGGGGTGGAATACATCATTGAATCATGACATTTGAGTTTCCCCGCAAAGTTCCTCAAGGTGAAGGTTTGGCGCGTTTGCTTTGTAACAGGTAAAGTAGCTTATCAGTTTTAGTTCTCAACCAATCTTCTTTTAAAGGTATTTAGATTTGTTTACATTTATTCCTTCAGGTGATCGGTGTCTATACTTACTTTGAAACAAGTAGTAGTTGCAATTGTTGGGTTTCTTTACAACATGAAATATAGATTTTCTACTAACTTTAACTACCATATATTAAATTCCTGCAGCCGATTGTATGCTTCTGTCAAGATGTTGATCTACATTTAGTTTAATTTAACCATGAAGTATTGGTTATGTCTTTGCATATAAGGTGCGGGAGTTCTATAGCCATGAATTTCAAGTTTCAATATTTGTATTTTTTTTTCAGGTAAGAGACTTTCATTGTACAAAAAAAATAATGTATATTTACTCTACTTGGATGATTGGAAGAACAATACGTTGCCAAGGACATTCACCAGGTTCTTTGTACTATTAGCTATAAAGAACACAGAGCTTCCATTCTAATTTTCTGTCAAATGCAGCTTGTGAAAACTACTGCTCTTCCAATTCTGAAATTCAACTTGGAAAGAGAAGACAAAAATAGAGCGATTCTTCACGATACAGATAAAGACAAAAAGAAATAGCAGATCTACAAGTAGTAACTGCTTGGAAATCTTGTGATCGAGGAAAACAACAGTAGGATTCCAGGTTGATTTGAAAGCTATTAGCTTAGGATGCTTGTCAATTTTCAAGATGGATGTAGCATGAAAACAGAAAGGCCTTCGGCTTTAATCTCTTTATCTTTCTCGTAGTCTCCAAGACCCAAAAGGCCAGAGCACTAAATCCATCCACATTCAAGGCTGTCACATCAGTACCCTACCTTGACTTCTCCAGCAAACACCATTCTTTGGGTGAAAAAGGAGATTTAGTCACAAATAGTAAATATAAATGACAAAATAGACAAGACAAACATGTTTGAGCCGCTGAGGACTAGCCACAGAGCCATGGAACAGGCTGAAAAGTGAAAACTAAGAACAAAGAGGCAAGACTGAACAATCAAGCCAATGCAATCTGGAGAATCTACCAGAGATCTTCCCTTTCCAGGACAATATTGGACTAGACTGGTTAAGCATCATAGTTCTGTAGATATCAGAGTGAAAGTGGAAGAAATTGCAATGTCCTTCAGTTTTTTCTTGGATTAAGGCCAATTCTTCTGCTTGTCAATTTGTACTTGGCAAGTTCTTTAAGACATTATTGATTGAAAAGGCTTAACTAGCATTCCATCCGGTTAAGCAAAAAGCCATTTAACCTCTTAAACAACACTGCTATATTTTGAGCCATGTTCCTACACAAAAATGGTAGACAAAACAAACGAAATAACATGGCATTGAGTCACCAAACGAGAAAAAAAGGTCATAGACTCGTAGTCCTATTTCTGCTTTCATATAGCTAGTAGTTTACTCTCAGCACTCACTAATTCACCTTGTACTAAAAAAATTCCAGGAACAAAAAAAAGAAACATGAGAGAAGACAATAACCCACAGGTGCAGCTTCACTTGAGCCCATTTCCAGGGGTTGAAATAGCAAGATCAGGCCAGGAAAAGCAATCCCCACCAACAAACCCAGTTTCTCCACCTTCAAACTGCCATGTGTTTCCCATTCCAGCAGCAGCCCCACCACTGCCACCAACAGTAGCTTGTCCATCTCCCATTCCTGGAAAAGGCCACATTGCTCTTCCAAGCCCAAAACCAACATCCTCAAGTCCTGGACCAATACCAAGCCCAAACCCTCCAAGAGCCAGAAAACCAGGGCCCTGAGTATTCAACAATGAAGTAAAACCTCCGCAAATACTTCCACCCCCATTGCATTTGGATTCTCCGGCGATACCATAGGTTCCCTGATTGGCTGAGACTGGCAGCAAAACCGGGGTGGCAGGTAATGGGAAGTTATTATGACTGGTGGTAGCAGCATTGGTGGCAGAAAATGCGGTGGAATGGGTGGTGGTACGCGAACGCTTAGCGTTTTTTCTGGTGCCACCGCCAACAGGGATGTCCCTGAGGGTGCCACCATGAGTCCAGTAACGACGACAGGACTTACAGAAATGGCGAGGCTGAGAGAAGTTATAGTTGTTGTAGTAGCAAAACTTAGTGTTGGTGGAGTCACAGCGTGGACAAGGTAGGTGTTCTTGTTCTGGTGGTGGTGCTTCCGCGCTAAGGGCCTTGGTTAAACGCCTGTTTAGATCTCCGGAATCCGATGGCATTTTCAGACGAAAAGAAAGTGGCTTAAGTTATATCTCCTTCAAGTCTTCGTTTTTCTCCTTGTTGGCTTAGAAAGCTTGTGACTTTTCTCGATGGGCAGTTTCGGATTTGCCTGTTGTGGGGGGAGAGTGAAGGGGGGATTTTATGGGGAGAGAGAATGAGAGAGAATGAGAAGAAAGAGAGGAAGAGAATCTGACGGACACTGAAACATGTTCTGAAGGTTATATTAGCAGCAGAGAGAGAAAGAATCGAGCAGGCTTTACAGTGTTCTCTAAGGCACGACATTTTGATCAGTCCGCTACAGAGTGGGCTCTTTCGAGGGTCGGCTCTACCAGCTAGCAATGCAGCAGCTTGGTGTTCTTAACTGTTTAAGTTCTTTATGGATTTTTTTTTTAATCTTTTGACCTTTTTGGTTTATGCCCAAAAAGAAAAAAAGAAACAAATGATAATCATCAGATGGTCCCATGTTTAGTATTCTGGTTTCTGTAATGATATTCCACTTGGGAATTAATCAGTAACGGAAGATAGACAAAGTTGAAAGAATACTGCTACGAATGTTCAAGTTGCGCTGTTTGTACAGTAAAGCAAGCTATAATATTCCACTATTGCTTTTCACTAGGCATTTATTCAGACTGTAATGAAATTAATTCTATGAATCAAGCAATATTAAGTAGGGTTCTGTTTCTAGGTAGCAACAACTTTCACCCCTATGCTGGAAAAATCAAACTGTCAATTCCATTGCTTTGGGTTGAATTGTGGCATTGCCATCATCCTAACGATGAATAGACTGAAGTGAATGGAGGGTAGACAAGCATGCAAATGGTGCAGCTACTAACTGCAACCTGTGCCAATTCAATTCCCAACAGTTTCTGGCTAAGCTTTGGGAGCCAAAGAATTTCAAACAAAGACAAAAAAGAAAGACCGGAGTCATAAGAGTAGATATATAGCGTGAAAGAGGAGGATTGAGATTGAGAAGGATTGATGGACGGTGGGGCAGTACAGACAGAATCATGACTGTCGGGCAGCGTGGGGTGCAATTATTGGGTCTTCCCTCTGATTTCGGAAGCGTCATGTCCGCATCAGATTCCTCCTCCGTACCTCTTCCAATCTCTTACCGGATTTCTCGCTCTACTGTTCTTGTTTCTTCATTGCCAAACAAGACTGTTGCCTCTTCTGGACACACAGCTTTGCTCTCTTTCACATGGTCTCCGTTCATTTCCTCCGCCTTCTAGCCCCAGCAGGAATCGAGGGCTGCCATTTTTTAGGAAGAGTTGCTCTGATGGTCTCTCTTCCATGGTCAAGTGAACAGTGTCCTAGGTTATGAACCCCGGTGAAAGGGTGATTGATTGATATTTGATAGGGTTCTGGGTTCACCTCATAGACCATGGTACTAAGCTAAAACCACCATGGAACATCGGTAGCAAAAAAAGAAGTAAAATAAACAGGACAATTCCATTGTTTTATAGATATTTCCAAGTTAAAGTTATAAGCAATGGAAGAGACTATTCGAGTTTGTATGGTTTGCCGGATTAGTTCATATGATAGTTACTTATCTAAAATTTGTAATGTGATTTATTCACGGATTATGGTTTAGTTAGCAATGTATGTTGAGTTTATAGAAAACTCTCAATTTGATCTTACTAAATATACATTTGAAAGGAGTGAGGAGTCTTAACTGTAACGAAGCTTTGAGTAGAATTAATTTTAAATCGTTAAAACAGATGAAGGTACATATGATTTATACAAAAAAAAATTTGTACTGTGATTTCATGTGTCAAAAAGACAAAGCTCTTTGCAAGGGATTGAATGAAACGTTTTCAGTGTGTATAAGTCCAGGTAAGTTTAGTTACTTAATTTAGCCATAATATAGAAAAAATTTAAATTGTTTTAGAAAATTAATAAAAAAGCCTAATGCATCATGAGAAAAATTGTGAAACCATATAATTTTTGTCTTTGTATATAATTATTTTTTTCCTTTTGTATAATTACCAAATTCGTTTTTAAGAGAGACTGACGTGAATTAAAAATGCAATCACCTAAAGGGCTAATTGGCAAATGCATTATAGCCACCATTCTTTTGTAGGATTCTTATATACTGGCATGCATGCCGCCATGCTATCCAAAGAAAATTCCAATTAACTTTGTTTAGAGTTGCAATTCTTGACCCATTTGCTTGATTTTGGCTAGACTTTAACTCCAAATAATATCTGATTATCTAACAAAGGCATCTAAGTCTCGATTTCGAATATTAATTTAAATAATCATAATCGTCTGCAAGAAAATCAAACATTATCAATCATATAAACCAAAGGGAGATAAAGGAGGGTGGGGCCAAGAGTGCACAGACCAACAGTGGGAGCAGTCAAGGAAGCACCGGTGCTGTCGGCGAATGTGGGGTTTGGTTTGGCGTTAGAGGGGTCTTAGCCAGAGGCACGCGCGGGGCTCAGTAGCCATCTAAAGTGTCTCCGCCACAACACGATATGTCGCTGTCAAAAAACAAAATCCTCATCAGCCTCCGATCTTCTCAGTTGTGTGCATTCGGTCGCCCATAATAACTGACATTTGCTTCCATTTGTTTCTTCACTTGCCTCCTCTTGTTTCTACTATCAGCCTGTTCTTTTTGTCTTTTTCTTAGGAGTTTGAGATTCCCTACAGACAATTTATGCATTTGTCTGTTTGGCTTAATTTGCTAATGAGCCAAGTGCCCGAAAACCTTCAACAATCCAAAATTACTAAGTTCATCTTAACTTCATCCTATCTAACTGGTTTCTATGTCTTGTCCAGAACTTAGGAAAAATTGTACTCCAAGAAAATATCTTTGAATAAACTACCATCTGGCCAATAGGTTTACAACATATGGAGGAAGTGTTCTTAATCAATCAATTCGTTTATTTGTCGACTCATGAAACCTAAAACACGAAAATCATAGAACATAAAAATCATCGTATTAAAATTTGAATTAACATATTAAACACAAAATAATTTTAAGTTTTTATTAAATTTATATGTAATTTTTATAAAAAATTAGATTTTTATCATTTTTGTATAATGTTTTGCATGCTTTGCTTTCTACAGGCTTACACAATTATAGTGCAAACAGAAGCTAAAGAACAGTTACGTATGGAAGAAAAAGACAACCAAAACCTAAGATGAGTAATTGAGAATGGAAGGCTGGGCAGTCTGGAAGATGAATTTTCTATTCTGTTTACTAAAGTTTGAAAGGGTTTGGTCGGCAGATACTTGTTCAAATTTGTATGGAGGACAGCTCACAGCTGGATTATTTTCCATTCAAGTTCAAGGCAGCTAAGTTGTTCGTCTGCTTAGGCAATTAAGTCTTTGCATTTGTTGAAGAAAGTAGGTACACAGTTTCTGCTGCGCAGGCCCTGGTGATTTTGTGACTAGAAATCTTTGTTGAAAAGCCGATCATCCACCTTCAACTATAACTAGCAGTTGCATGGGAAATTTTTCTAATCATTTCACATTGATTGAAGTTAAAGTAGCTCACAAGTTTTACAGACATGGAAGAAGACGAATAATAGAAACAGTAACAACTCTCTTGATTAATAAGAAATTTGATTTAAGATTGTAAATATAGTCACAGAAGATGAAGGAAAACCAACGGCTAGAGATTACGAAGCCGTTTAAGATTCACAGGAGAAATATACTTTGGGCTTCCGTTGAGAAGTTGCCTGGCGATTATAAGATTAGCAGCCTCACTTGGGTGGTAAGGATCCCAGAAAACATGCTTGTCACGTTTATCGCATATGCTTGATGTTGGTCCACAAGGAATTATCCCTGCAAATTGGCCTCCATTTCCACAGCAAGCTTTACTTGCTGTTATGAAACCTGCATAAAAAAACAAGCTTCCACGTAAATATTTGGGTTGTACAGGCAGGCATATCAGCATATGCAGAAAGACTCGAAGGTTTTGCTTGATAAGAAGAAAAGAAATCGGTGAGATTGAGAAATTTTTTCAATCCAATGGTTAAGCTATCAAGTAAAACCGATTTGTCGATGTTCATACCATATTTCTCATAATTTATGATGAGCTCCATCACTAGGTCATACACATTGGCATGAACAAATATGGCACCAGGGAGCTTTCCATTCAGTTCAGTCAGCAAATCCTTCAATCGGCCATTGTACTGCATGGCAAGCTTATTCGCCAAATCAACACATTCGTTTTCATTCAATTGATTGATGGTTTTCTGGTAAGGTATGCAGCCTATCGGACCAACATTTCCTATGACAAACTTCCGAGCATCAAGCTGGTAAAGTCTCTGCACCATTAACAGCAAAATATAGTTATTTGATAATCAACAAACAAACCAACTTTCTAATGCTAATTATTCCCTCTTCATACTGTTAATTGGCTCCTTAAGTGATTGATCATGTCATCGATGAAACCATCTGGACTCTGGGAAATCCTTGCTCCTATGGACAGAACCGGGAGAAGATAATTGTTGAGAAAATCATTTGCTCCAATTGTAACTGAGAAGATGGATCTTCTCAAAATATATTCTTTGGCTTTGGATGGACCCAACAATTTATCAAACTGTTTTCTTGTATTATTGAAGAAATCTATTTGGATATCCAATCCAAGCCTATTAACCTGCAAAATAGATTTATTCTTAGATTGTATAATGGAAATGGACGAAGTCATAGAAGGGTAAAACTCTTCAGAGAAAACTAACAAATATTCTTCCAGTTGCATTCATAACCCCTCCTCCTCCGGATGCATAGTTTACACCATACAATATAGCTTTCCCTGTAGAATTTGGGGCAAGATATGGAACTGCATAGTTGGGTACTCCCAATTCTTCTCCTGTTAACAAGAAACAACATATTTAAATCCGAGTTCAGATGGTATGTATATTGAATACATTCTTAAAGGTTGCAGATTCGAAAGGGTTTAGGCGCATAATATTCTTCTCGAGTAAGTTAAGCTTACCTACAATGTCACCTATGGTTCTGCCATTGGTATAGCGGCCAGTAGGTTGTCCACCGGATGCTTTAAAATCAATTCCATTGGGCGGTATATTTGCTCTGGACAAGGTTGGTAAATAGTTGTTATTACCAGCATCCACAAGAGAGTCACCAAAGACGAAAGAAGCTCCAATATAGCTATTATTATCATTAGCAGCAGCATTAACCGAACAGCTCAAACTGATGCACAAAAGAACCCAGGCAAGACACCATGATTTCACCCTGGCCATGGTAGCTATGAGCTATATCTTATTCCAGAGCTGAACCTGATAGTTGATACAAAGAGCACCGTCGATCGAACTGGTGAGTATATAAGCACTTTCCTGTTAGCTGGGAGGCGAAGAGAATTAAACCCACTTGAGAAAACTTGTAAGCTTGAGTTTATATGGAGTTGCATTGGGTTTGACTTCCTTTTGTAAATGGATGGACCGTTTGATTCAAGGTAGTTGATCAACATGTAGTAAATTTCTCAACGTGTTATGAACTTTAAGGCCTTGCTTTAGGCAGAAGTAAGGTGGCAGCCAGGTTTTATTATATGTTAGTAGGCTGAAGCTGAATTTAGAATGTTCTGGTGGAGCCTTGGTGACTGGTAATTCAAGAAATTGAGATTAGATTATTGAGAAATTTGTGTTGTGCACAATTTGGAGAGAATCTACACTAATTTCCAGTCAAATCTAATGCTTGCACGAGTGGATCAGTTCATCAAACCATGTTGAACAAATGACAATTGCACAAATATTGAAATAAATTTGGGATTGTATGGTAGATTTGATAATTTTTTTATATGATATTAACACGGTACGAAAAAATTTACAAAAATAACTTGAATTAAAGTTTTGACAAAAATTATATATAAATTTGATAAAAGTTAAAAATAATCAATTTGGTATTTGACATGCTGACATGAATTATGACATGATAATTATCATAATTTATATAATTTAACATAAAATAAATATTATATAAATACACAAATTATTACATCAGCTTCCTGCCAAATGGGCTGATTCCTGTCAAGATAGGAAGTGTAGGCTTTTGGGTTGCCTAATCCTCTGAATTCTTAACCTTTTAGGATGTAGGCCAATCCATTTTCTAGGCCTAGGATGTAGAGCCACAACATAATGCCCAAATCTTCGGCAATAAAAGGCTCCCGTCAGTTTCATGTGGGCAGTGGGCTTAACACCAATCCATTTCTATATATAAGAAAAGTCTTTTATTTGGAATAGATTATGTTTTTGGCCCTTACAATATTTTTTTATATAATTGAGGAGTCATTAATGAACTAATTAAATTTGTGTTTTGTTGATAAAAATAAAATTATTCAATTAAAGTATATAATCACAATTTATAAATTTTAATAGTTAGTCCATCATCAATTATAAAATTAAATCTCAGCAAAAATAAAAATATTAAAAATTGAATTTGAGAAATTTTTATTTTGATATTCATACATTTATGTTGTATCTCTGTTGCATAATAAAAAAAAAATATGAAATACAAAATTTTTTTATCATAATTTGTAAAGACATATGAATACGAAAAAAGTATTTTTTATTCTTTAATTCATTTTTTTAATGATTGAATATGATGGGCAGACCGGGCAGTACAGTAAATATAAATATGTTAAAATAGTACAGTGTTTTTTTTTATTATCTGGTGGTGACCAACTGGCGGCCAGTAACTGGCCAACTCCCACTTTCCTTTTCCCCTCACATTTCTCATTATGGGCTCGAAACTCGACCGTTGAGACGCACAAACAAGAAAACAGAGACCTTGAAAAAAGACACCGAAGAGGGAAAGAAAGAGAGAGAAGCGGAGAACAATGGCGGCAACAATGGGGAGCAATACACAAGCCCTAGAGACCTCACCGAACAACTCTGATCATCAGCATCATCTCCAATCCAACAATGAGAACAATACCCAAACCCCAAAAATCTCACTTTATGAGCGGTCAAGAGAAGAAAGGATCAAAGAAAACCTTCAGAGGATGCAGCAGCTTGGCATCAAAGACCTCTCCAACGCGCTCCTCAACTCCAATCCTCGTCTCTCTTCGAGGCGTGGGCGTGCCGTATTGACAGTAAGCCACCAGTCACCCTACGATCCAATCCCTTGCCGCCATCTGCCTCCCTTCGCCGCTCCTCCAGGTGAGTTTATTGTTGATATTGTTCTGTAATATCCTTAAGTACCCATTTGACCCAAGTAGAAAATGACACTAAGATACCAGGAAAAACAGAAAGCAATGAATTAGAGCCTTTGCTTTTTGTTGTTGTTGTTAAAGCTGTATTGCCGGTGCTTAAAGCTCCTCCTTTTTTGAGGAATTAAGAAAGAGAAAGTAAAGGACAAAGCTTGTAATTTTGGATAATAATGAAAGTTCAACGCTGAATAATGTTGACGGATTTTTTTTTTGTTATTTTTTGTTTTGGGGGAGGGTTTTTTAGGTTGCAAAATGCTACTCCAGTGACCTATTCAGAAGTGGTTTTGGCAAAAAAAGATGACCTTTTGGAGGATGTGGAGCTGAAGCTAAGGGAATCGGAGGTGTATACAGAAGAGCATGGGAAGCTTTTGGGTAACACTGACAGGAGCTGGACACTTTTTGTGGATGGATATGGAAGTGATGGGAGACGGATTTATGATCCTGTCAAGGGAAAAACTTGCCATCAATGCCGGTGTGGGAGTCTTTCCTATTTCTTTCATTTGCCTTTATGGAAGCTAAAAATATTGGTATATGATGATATAACGTTGTGAACTTTCCGTGGATGTATGAGATAATTGCAACATTTGTAGTTTTAGTTTCTAGCTGACAATTTCTTAAAACTCTAAAAGGGGTCAGTTAGATTAGAGGAAAGAAATTTTAGATCTTATAGTTTTTCACCTTTATTTGACATTAATGAATGATTCATTTTTGAGAAGTTGAAAGTTTAAAGGAAATTTCCCGTTCAATTTTTTTTACGTTTTTAATGTAAGGGCTATATCATTTGTGATTGTGGTGACTGGTGAGAGGCAGGATGCCTTGCTTGATCTTCTTCTAAGTCGGCAACTTGGCCAGCTGGTGGAAGCAGTGATACGTGGTTGGAGTCATCGAGTTTATTATGACTGTAGCATTATCATTTAGCTTTCATTTGTTCTTCCCTAAGTCATATTGCCTCCAACTGCGAGCAAGATACCGTTTCTATATATAACCTTTACTTTGTTAATTTTAGCAGTGTTTGAATTGTGATAGTCTTGTAACTGTAAAAGTGTGTTTTACCAATTTAATCTTCTGCTCCATTATTGCTTATTGCCCAGCTACTTATTTGATAATAATTTCTTGTTCATATTTTTTAAATCAAAATTTTGACCATGACTTTAAGCAGTTAATTCGATTTCATTTAGCTGCAAGATGAAAATGCTGTGTTGCAGGCAAAAAACTCTTGGTCATCGTACTCACTGTAGCAAATGCAACATGGTCCAAGGACAGTTCTGTGGAGATTGTTTATATATGAGGTGTGAAATTTTCTTAAACCCATGTAAATGTCTTCTTTCACCTCTGTGCTTTTTCTTGCCTGCTGCATTGGTTATTTTTATTTTAACACTCATAAAACTAGGTATTCTAACAACTAATGCACTCAGAAAATCTGTTATATCCACATTTCTATATTTCCTTACAATTGAAGCGCATAGATTTGTTTCTATATGCCCTTCATATTTAGAGGGGAACCTTGCAGCAACCGTAAAGGTTGCTTCTTTGTGACTTGGAGGTCATGGCTTCAAGCAGAAACAACCTCTCTATTAATTCTAAGGGAAGGCTGTGTACAATGACCCTCAGACACTCCGCGATGTGGGGGCCTTGTGCACTGGATTGCCCTTTATACCCTTCATTTTGGTAGTTCCTGCCACCTTCCCTGGTTGATTCCAAATTATTAGTTCAAGTAGCTCTTTTTATGTCTTCTCTTCTTGTTATGGCTGGTTTTTTCATTCAGAAGGCGAAGCTGTCTGAAATGATTGAGACCGTCCGAATATTCTAGCCAGTTTGACTAGACATGTTCCGACCCTAAATATTGCATATCAAAATGTTGTAATATTATATCTTTTAGAAGTTACATTAAGGTATAGGAGGTATAAGGGAGATATGATTGTCAAAAAGTCCTCTAAGATTCATCCTGCTCATGCTACCTACATTTGGCTAGCAGATACCTGCCATCTACTGTGATGCTTGATATGCACGCCTTCAGAACCTTCCTCCCCACTTCTCCATGAAGATGTTACTAAATATTGGTGTTTCAAACATCAAGTTGGATTATTATTTTGTATGACTTTCAAAATTTTTAGTTCTAGATATTTATTTCATTCTATTGGTGGTTTTGTTATTTTGCAGATATGGAGAGCATGTGCTTGAAGCCATAGAGAATCAGAATTGGGTTTGTCCTGTGTGTCGGGGAATTTGCAACTGTAGTTTGTGCCGGCAAGCAAAAGGATGGGCTCCCACTGGCTCTCTTTATAGGAAGGTAAGTCTATCAATTGTTCATGTTCCTGCTCAGACCTTTTTTTTTAAGGTCAAGTTAGATCTAAGCTTCTTTATCCACCTTCCAGATATCACAAATGGGCTTCAAGTCAGTTGCTCATTATCTCATTCAAACCCGATGTGTGCAAACCAATATTGAAAAGAATCCAGATAATATTGATCAAGTTTCTGCTAGGAGGTCACTGTCCTTTCCGGCTCTAGAATTGCCATCAGAAGAATCTTCTGAGGTCAATAATAATCAGAAGCCTCAATCTGGGGAGGATGGCTTGAGCAGTGAGAAAACAGAAAGCAATGCTTACCAAGAACCAGATCCAACTATTATCCATCAAAATTCTTCAAGGAAATCATTGCTCATTACGAAGTATGAAGCAGAATTTGAAGAAGGGGATTCTAAAGAGATTAACCTTGATATCCATGGGCAGCTGGGATTTTTGGAGCTGGATTCTGGAAACAAGAAAGATGATGAGTTAAAATGCGAACATGAGAAGGAATTGCATTTCACAGAGAAAGAACCTCATGTTAGCCCTGTGGCATTGGAAAGAAGACCTCGAAAGAGGCATGCTTTGTCTATTGAACCAAGCCCCGACAGCATTGCCGGAAGACTAAGACAAAGGCATGGAAAAGATAGCAGCCATAATGATGGGACAATGGGGGTTAATGACAAAGTTTTGGATGTTAAACAGACTGTAAACCATGTAGTTTCAGAAAAGAAAGACGAAGAGAAAGAAACAGACAATGCCGACAAAGATATAGGCAAAGGCTATATAGCATCAGAGAGTAGTCCAAAGCTTATGAAGAGGCCTGCGTCTGCTATGGAACATAGTCCAGACAGTGTTGCTGAAAGGTTTAAGCAACAGCGTCAACAAGGCACAGATCATGATAAACGGGGGTTACCAGGGGCAACTAAGAGTGTATCAGATGCGCGGCAGGTTGTTGAAAACAATTCATCAGGGAATGAGTCTGAGTCCAACCTGATGCATAGTACTTCTGGAACTATTATGGATTGTATTGCCAGAAGATTGAGGCCTCGAAACAAAGCACTTTGAAGAAGCAATTTCCTCATTAGTTGTAAGCCCTTTTAACGGTCTGAGATTAATCCCCCCTTTTGTCAACTAGGATTGAGTTCATAATGCATTTATTGACACAATGGAAGTAGCCTCAATTTTTTTGTGTAGGGCTTATGTCTACTAGAAAAATTAGTTCAAGCTAGAGTTGGCTTGCTATTGTGTCAGAAGTACTAATATTGCAAATGTCCCATTATGAAGCTGTTTTCGAGATTTAACATTTGAGATTACCTTTATTATCTTTAATGAGCGGTAGCTTGAAATGTAATTTTGCTTATCATTTGTTTTTCTTTACATAGCTTCTTGTGTTCTTGAACTGTCATATTTTCACAAGCAGTTTCAGATTTATGATCTTCAAATTGCGTGGATTTTTCATGACAGGGCCAAGTATAGAACCTTGTAATTGCATATATTACCCCTCAGTGTTTCAACTTCCAATTTCCGAAAAGAAAAATAATCTTTCACTTGGTTTGAAAATTAACAGAACCTTTTTTAAGGTTGGCACTTGGCATCAGTGCAATGGTACGCAGGAATTAAAGTAAAGGAAGATCTTGTTCAGACTGCAATCTGGCTCAAGTTCAGACTCAAGTAATTGTAACCGTGGGAAGAAAAAGCAGCCCAAGACCAGACATTGAAGCATGTTTCAGCCCAAAGATTTTGGTTTTCCAAAGACAAGCTAATCAATAATCATACACATTAAATGTTGTTAATCAATGTCTTGTTAATTCTGAGAAAACTTTTACCGGAGACTCCAGTGGGCTTTCAATGTCAAAACCAAGGCCTGAACAGACACCAGTTTTGCTGGCTTTCTTCTATGAAAACAGAAACGGCAGTACAGAAAAGTCAATTTTCAGTTGCATGGTCCACCAAAATTAAGACCTTTGCAACAGAACTAGCAAAGGAATGGACATGGAAAAAAGAAGAAAAGGAAAGGCAATGTGAATTAAGAACATCCATTAATAAAAAGACAAGGTAGTCAAAGAAAAGGTGATCATCTTGCACTCATTGCTATCAGATGAGCCTCCCAGACCCAACTTTTAACAAAGCTGATGATGGTTCTTGTCTATTGAAGAACAATGATAACATGCATGGACATGGATGGTGAGTGAGTGACAGTAAGAAAGCATTCCCTCAAGCCATGTAAATTTTGAAGGCTGGTGAATTCAAGCATTGACAAAATATCAAGGGAAACTCTTGTTTTTTCACCATCACATCTAATTGTAAATTTTGATTTAGTTTGGTGGCAATATAACTCAATTGGCAATGTTTATTTCCTTGGTTTTTTAAAAGATTGTGAAGGGTATTTTTAAATTTAATTAAATAATTTTCTCGAACAATTTAAAAATTACATTTCTAATAGTCGATTTAATGCATTCAAAATTTTATTTTATTTTTCATAAGAATTATTGTTGTATGAACATTTTTCTTTTACTATTAATATGTTGATGGTATAAATGACATATTTTTTATTATACTAATGATTTTAGCCTTGAAGCATCAATTTAGCATAAATTATATTCCCATTACTAATTAGCCTTTAAGCAAATTTTTATTGTTAACAGGTCAATGATCATTGCTTAAGGCCATTGGAGCCTATTGTCATGGTTTGACCAGGGGTAGCTTGGTACTTTCAAAAGATGGTTGACTAATCATGAATCACGATCATTATAGGCTGGCTTTCACAAGTAATCACAGCTATAGCAATGCACGTGCTCTCCATGTAATGTTGAGGAATGATTTTTTATTTTTTCATTTTTTTTTTTGGTTACAATGATTTTTTATATTGATATATAATATATATATTATATATTGTTTTGATTTATCTTTATCAAGAAAAATTGCATTTAAAAACACATGATTTTCCTTGTTAGAAGCAAATTGTATAAAAGATTCAATTTGAATTAAAAAAATTTTATTACTAAAATCTTAGTTTCAATCACATATGCAGACCCCATCCATCTATTTTTATGTTTTTCTTTAAATCATATATTTTGAGGATGAAGCCATCTTTGATGTGGCCATTTTATTATTAAAAGAAAATTATTGCTTATGTCCAAGTCCAATTAGGCTTAATCTTACAATTTATTAAAATGAAAAAGAGTCAATTTTGACAGATGAATGTATATGCATAAATACAAAGATTAATTGCACAATTTGACTTAAAAACAACATTATTTCTTATTTGAAACATAGGATCCTTAGCTTTTCTATGAGTTTGGGGCTAAGTTGTAAACCATTTCATAATGTTTCTGGAGCGAATTGAATTGAACTGAATTGAATGATTCTAATTTGCAAGAGCATAAAAAAGATAACTTTGTAAAAGAAAACCAAATTGGTGACCGGAACGTTTTGGAGAAAAATTTCTGATTGTTGGTTTGCACTTGCAGTCTTCTGCACCATCATTAGCTGATGGATGGATTTTCAGTACCATAAGTAATTTAGCAAGATTAAACCTTTAGGCCTCCAAAAATGCCGATGAGTTACTAACTTTTTTTTTAAACATTCTTTTAAGAATTTTAGTCAATTGGCCTTTTACTTTTGGGGTAGGTTATGGGGTTTTGTGCATTGGTCCTGCTCTTGAGGAGAGGGAATCCAAAGGCAGTGGCTCATATGTTTTGTACTTTTGCTTGTATTTTTAAAGAGTAGGGGGTTGGTTTTGAATACCCCCCTTTTTTTTAATGTAGCTTCAATAAATAAACATTTTTTTCTTACAAAAAAGGAGATAATGTCCAAAGTGTATGCAAGGGTTCGGTATTGGTGGTAAGGAATGGCAATTTAGAAGTAAAATTTATTGCTAATGTGTTGTACATAATTTGAGTAGAAATTTTAAAGATAATGCTCATTTTTCTTATAAAAAATGAAAGCAAGATTATAGTTTCAGGTAGATCTGACAATTTGTGTTTATAATTTGTTTTCGTATCATGTAAAACCGTGTTCATGTCGTGTAAAACACGAAAATTTGGTGTCAAAATTAGTGTCGACACGAAAAACTCAAAATGTTATTTTTAGCTTTTACCATATTCGAATATTAATTTTATTTAATTTTAACCCGATGTCATCTCGTGTCATTTATTCATATCGTATTCGTGTCGTGTAATCATATCGTATCTAAGATTGTCAGTCTAGTTTTAGAATGCTTTTTCTTGTGAGTGTTCTGGTATCACTAGTTTTTTTTTGGTTGATAGATAAGAGTTCCTCGGATTTCTTTTAATATATCCTTTACTCGAATCGATCCAAGCAAATTTATCTATCCCGAGTTTAATGAATTCATAGGAAAATACTAGTATTTTTGAATGATTGTCAAAGTTAATCCTCACCACAACCATGCTTATTTGCATTAAAATTTCTTTCAACTTTTTCAGTTTTGAAACACTCTCCCTCAAATAGGGTGGTTACTGCTAATATATCAGCCTATTAATACAGTTGAACAGATTTGCAAAATGTACATGTGAAATCTTTTTCCTGCTAACAGGGACAGGAGACCCACAACAACTAACAGATTTAATAAGGATTCCGTAACTGTCTGCATGATGTTCATAAATCTTGGCAAATAGTAGTTCATTTTTGGGCTTGGGGGTACAAAATCTTGGCAAACAGTGTTAATGCAAAGGAGTTGGAAATGCCGGCTGAAGAACAATGTTCTTAGGTATTTGGCTGAAGAACAATGTTCTGATGCAGGAGAATATTAGAGCATTTTGCTGAAACTAAATATCAAAGAAATTTGTTGAACCATAGGGGTTGAAAATGGCAAAATGATTAACAATGTTAAATAAGAAAAATCAACAAAATCAGAAGCATTTAAACAAGTCACTGGGATCATTGGACATTAACTAGTTTACATTGAAGAAAAGGAAGCTGAAAAATTGATGGAGAACTGGGAAAATACAGTGCTTTCTTCGAACTTTGGTAGTTTGACTACAATTGGATGGACTGTTTTTTTAGGAGAAAGGCTGAAAAAGGACAATTAGAAGTTCATGGAATTAATCTGTTTCCAATTTGATGTGCCCTTGTATGGTAGCATAAGTTTTTTTCCATTGCAAATATATATCTTTGTCTTCTTCAACAAATAGCTTAAATAATTTTTAGTTTTGAGTCCCGACCTGGCCCATAATCAAAACTCAAATACATGCTACAAAGCAAGGATTTTCTTTTCCATTCTTTTTTCTCTTCTGGGTTAAAACAGTCAAAGTTTGAAAGAGTAAGAAAGCAATACAGCAAGAAAATCCAAAATAATTCAAGCTTCAAGATTTTCCGTATCATCCTTAAGTTTTTTAACAAAGCAAAAATTTGGGCAATAAGAATTTCCCTTTTATCAAATTGGGTTGTCACCCTTTGCAATTTGCACACAGTTGACAATAGTCGTTATTCTTATTGATGACCTCATTTTAGACAATTTAAAAGAAACATTTTCCTTTTGGGCCACTTGCTCAGTAAGTTACAAGTCAAATATAGTTTAGCAGATAAAGAAGTAGTTTTTGCAATAGAAAATGGCAAGACTAGACTAGAGTGACAACAATTGAAGAATATAATTATAAATAAATGTAAACTTCTGATGGGAAGTTAAAATTTTAAAGGGTTAGTAGAAATATAGATTCAGGGGAGGAGGGAGGATTGGAAGAGGTGGACTTTTCAGATGCTTAGTTGGACAGAAAACAGCTTTTACAAGCCAGCTGATTTTTTGACTTTTAGCCAAGACTATGTGAGGAAAAGGTTTTATGAGAGGCCCCATCCACCCCAACCCACAAAAGAAAAACATGAAATTAGGTAGTTAATTAAAAAATTAGATTTGATTTGAAAGAAAAATAAATAAACATTTACACAGTAACAAGCACTTACATTTGATGTCCTTTCTCACTGTTTGCATTGATGGAAGATCTTGGAGAGAGAAAGTGAAAGGGAGAGAGAGTCAATGAAAGAGAGAGAAGAAAGAGGAAGAGAGAGAACTACAGTGGGTTATCAATTCTGGTTGCAGGTTTTGGATTTACTGCTGCCCCAAATAACTGTGCATTTGGTGCAAAGGAGTTAGCGTGCTTTTATTTGTGGTGCAATTAAGAGAGAGAGAGAGAAAGAGAAAAATAAAGAGAGAAAGGTCCAGTTTTTTTAGCTGGTTTTGTCTAATGGAGCTGTGGAATTTTGGTTGAAGAAGGATTCTGTTAAAGTTCTTGTTTTCTCAAAGTGTCCTGTTTGGGAGAGTTTTCCTTTGTTAAGTTTTGGGATCTGGGATTTGGGGTTCTAGGGCTTCAGTTGTTCAGCCTTTGACTCATTAGTTTCTTCATTGGGTTCCCTTCCAAGTTTTTGTCTTTCAAGTACTTTACTTCAAAACAATTGGCTTTTGACTTTCTTGTATTCTTCCAGTTCAGGGTTCTTTTCTCTACCTGAAAATTTTTTGTTTTTGAGCTGATTCTGAGATGCTTCCTTTTTCTTCAGACTGAGCCTGGGATTTGTTGCCGGATTTCTAATGGTTGTTCCTCTCTGAATTGAATCATTTTCAGCTGAATTTAGGGCTTTCTTGATCTGGTACAATATTCCTCCCTTTTGCTTTGAGTCATAGAGTTAAAAATTGAACCCACTTAGTACAAAAAGGTGGGGTTTTCTTAGATGTTCTAAAGACCCTTTTTCTTCTGGTGGATCCTAAGCTCGTCTTCTTCCTGGGTTGTCTCAAGCTTTGCCGCTTTGATGCATCTTTCACTGTGGAAACCCATATCTCACTGTGCTGCTCTTATCTTAGACAAGAAGAGCAGGAGAAGAGATGGGTCAGAATCTGCAGCTGAAATCAAGAAGAACCCTGCTATTCTCAGGAAACTGCACGAGAACAAGCTGAGAGAAGCTCTGGAAGAAGCATCCGAAGATGGGTCTTTGTTCAAGTCTCAGGACATGGAACCTGATGCCCTGGTCAATCAAGATGAGAGCTTGGGACGATCAAGATCCCTTGCCAGACTCCATGCTCAGCGTGAATTCTTGCGAGCTACTGCTCTCGCGGCGGAGCGAACATTTGAGACTGAAGATTCTATCCCTGATGTCCACGAGGCTTTCAATAAGTTCCTCACAATGTATCCAAAATACCAGTCATCAGAGAAGATTGATCGGTTGAGGTCGGATGAGTATGCACATTTGTCACCAAAGGTATGCCTTGATTACTGTGGCTTTGGGCTTTTCTCTTATGTTCAAACTTTGCATTACTGGGAATCTTCTACATTTAGCTTGTCCGAGATAACTGCGAATTTGAGTAACCATGCACTTTATGGTGGTGCGGAGAAAGACACTGTGGAATATGACATAAAGAGTAGGATAATGGATTATTTGAACATTCCTGAACATGAGTATGGCCTTGTGTTTACTGTAAGTAGGGGGTCTGCGTTTAAGTTGCTGGCTGATTCGTATCCTTTTCACACGAATAAGAAATTGTTGACGATGTTTGATTACGAGAGTCAGTCTGTGAATTGGATGGCTCAGAGTGCTAAGGAGAAGGCTGCAAAGGTTTACAGTGCTTGGTTTAAATGGCCAACTCTTAAACTTTGTTCTACTGATTTGAGAAAGCAGATTTCAAACAAAAAGAGGAGGAAGAAGGATTCTGCGACTGGTCTTTTTGTTTTTCCGGTGCAGTCTAGAGTAACGGGCGCTAAGTATTCATACCAGTGGATGGCATTGGCTCAGCAGAACAATTGGCATGTCTTGCTTGATGCTGGGTCATTGGGTCCCAAAGACATGGATTCGC
The DNA here is from genome assembly GCA_031772115.1 of Heritiera littoralis. Lineage (NCBI taxonomy): Eukaryota > Viridiplantae > Streptophyta > Magnoliopsida > Malvales > Malvaceae > Heritiera > Heritiera littoralis. Next base: position 2,956,844 of record JAPDPK010000044.1, read on the forward strand.
TTGGCCTGTCCTTGTTTCGGCCAGATTTCATTATCACATCATTCTACCGGGTGTTTGGATATGATCCAACTGGCTTTGGGTGCCTTCTTATAAAAAAATCAGTCATGGGAAGCCTTCAGAACCAGTCTGGATCTACTGGTTCTGGAATGGTGAAGATTACCCCCGAGTATCCTCTGTATCTAAGTGATTCTGTAGATGGTCTTGATAAATTGGGTGGAATTGAGGACAACGAAGTTGGTGTGAATGGGGATAAGCCCCCTGAAAACCGTCCAGGAACACAGTTGCCTGCCTTTTCTGGTGCCTTCACATCTGCTCAGGTTAGGGATGTATTCGAGACAGAAATGGATCAAGATAATAGTTCTGACAGAGATGGAGCAAGCACCATATTTGAAGAAACTGAGAGCATTTCTGTAGGAGAAGTGATGAAAAGCCCTGTCTTCAGCGAAGATGAGTCATCAGACAACTCATTATGGATTGATTTGGGTCAGAGTCCATTGGGGTCTGATGGTGCAGGTCAATTGAATAAACAGAAAATTGCTTCCCCTTTGCCACCATTCTGGTTTGGTGGCAGGAAGAACCACAAGCGGCTCTCTCCAAAGCCAACATCAAAGATATATGGCAGCCCAATATATGATGATAAAGATGTTAACCGGGGGCATGATGATCATCATGTGTTATCCTTTGATGCTGCTGTTCTATCAGTTTCACAGGAACTGGACCATGTGAAGGAGATCCCTGAAGAAGATCAGTTTTCAGGAACGAATATCACCTCACGAAATCATAAGAAGGCTTCAGAACATTCACGTGTTCTGGAAATCCAGGAAGAGCAGGGTACCAGCAAACCACTGTCTGTGGGGCCTGTATCTAGTTCTGCCATAGATGGAGCTCGCCTCAATAATTCTTCTGTGTTTCAGAATAATGGGCTAGCAAATGGCTCTACGTCTGAAATTTCCTCTGAGATTAAAGAGAGTGCAATAAGAAGAGAAACTGAAGGTGAATTTAGGTTGTTGGGGAGGAGGGAAGGGAATAGATATAATGGTGGCAGATTTTTTGGGTTGGAAGATGAACATCCAAGCAGGGGAAGAAGGGTATCTTTTAGCATGGAGGATAGCCGTAAAGAGCGCCCGAGTGATACTTTGGAGCCGGGAGAGGTGTCTGTGACCAGCCTTGATGATGAAGACTACAGTAGTGATGGAGAATATGGTGATGGACAAGATTGGGACAGGAGGGAGCCTGAGATAATATGTCGGCATCTTGATCACATTAATTTGTTGGGTCTCAATAAAACCACTCTTAGATTACGGTTTTTGATTAATTGGCTTGTAACCTCATTACTGCAGCTCAAGTTACCTACTTCAGATGGAGATGGCAGAGTGAATCTTGTTCACATTTATGGCCCGAAAATAAAATATGAAAGGGGTGCAGCCGTGGCTTTCAATGTGAGGGACAGGAACAAGGGCCTCATTAATCCAGAGATTGTACAGAAGTTGGCTGAAAGAGAAGGTATCTCTCTTGGTATTGGTTTCCTCAGTCACATACGAATATTAGATAGTCCACGACACCAGCGAGGGGCTCTGAACCTCGAAGATACTACCCTGTGCAGACCGATGGAGAATGGCCGACATGATGGGAAAAGTGGGTTCATAAGAGTTGAGGTCGTCACAGCTTCTCTCAGCTTCCTGACTAATTTTGAGGATGTCTATAAGTTGTGGGCTTTTGTGGCAAAATTCCTTAATCCAGCTTTAATCAGGGAGGGTACACTTCCAACAGTTGCAGAAGAAGAGTCAGAGACATAATTTCTGAAATTGAGCAATTCAAGATCATTTGCAATATAATCTGAGAGTCTGAGTGGAAGATTCAAGAAGACCCTGGAGAGGTTTTGAAGGTAGCACTATATGGATAGCTTGCTCTTCCTCAACGCTCTTGGATGCATGCGGGTGAATTTGTTAATTCATGTTTGCTGTTGCTTGAAATCTTCTTTTTATCTTTTTGAGTTCTTGTAGAGTTGGCTTTAGAAAGATGTACCATTTTGGAAGTTACCATGACCTCAAAACAGAAGGATATGAACACAACTGTTACCACTTAGCATTCTGCTTTTGGTTTATACACATTTTGTTTTTCTTCTCTGTATAAAGAAGTAGCTAATTTTACCTTCTGCAGTTCAAATACATTCACTACGATTCTGATTTGTCTATTTGTTGTTATTGAACCATATTGCATTTGATTTAAGCAATGACAGACAACCTGCCAACAATTTTTTGATTGAGTGGTTAAGGATAGGTTTTGGTTTCAATCCAATAAATCTCATCTCTTACTAACACAACATCTTAGTCGAGAATTCAAGCAAGAGTTGTGATTTATTGAAAGACTTGAATTCAAATGCAAGCAATCTTATCACATATCTCTCAATTATGGAAAAAAAGGACTGCATGGCCTTTCCAATTTCCTTCTAGACTTTGTTTAGGGTAGATGCTGGTGGGTGAAACATGTTGTCTCTTGGAGCCAGTTTTCACAAAGGATTAGGTTTTAAGTTTTAATATTTCATACTTCTGAGTAGCATGATAATCTTTTAAATCAGTATAGTTTGAAAATTACCCTTTTGGATAGACATGATAGAATGGATTGGAATTGGTAGATTTGCAATAGTAATTTGACATTGAACAATAAATAGATTTTGCAAAGCCCCATCATGAAACTGGATAGACAAGTCAAAGAAATCAAAGGTGGACTAATTCAAGAGTGTTGCATTTCCTTTTCCACTGGTAATTATCATAGGTTGGGCCATACCCACTGAGTTTTGTCTCCCGAGGGATGTAACGTTGAAGTTACATATCATCCTGAATTTTTTTTTGTGGTTTTTCTGGATTCGAGGTTCTAGGAAAAGAAAAAGCAAAAAAGCTTTAGTGGGTATTTTAATAAAGGTGGTAGGGTATAAAAATGGCATTGCAAACATCTTTTCATAACTTGAATCATTATTTAAGGCCTACTTTGTACTAGACATGAAACAAAATCTTCAATAATCTTTTGATTATGTAATTAAAAAAAATTATAATAAATTATAAAATTTAAATTCGAACTCAAATAATTTATACTCTATTCCTCCTAACAAGAGCACTGTATTTGATGGAAAACTGTTTTATGCACGCTGGCTTCTGCAGGGAACTTCGAACCGAATGGTTGGTGATGGTGAAATGTTGACAAACTTCATCTACTTGGAGATGCAGTTGGCCACCAGTTAAAACTGTTAGATTGGAAGATTTTGCATGCCATCATCCAGAAGTTTTGTTATTATTAATAAGCATGAACCAAATATAAAAATGAACTCAAGACAGAAGCTTCTGAGCTGTTAAAGGCCATTATCTGAAGCAGTATGACCAAAAATCCCCACTGAATTTGCACTTTCATTATTATTTAACAAGGGATAAGGTACAATGACATCTAGAGATAACAAAACTTATAAATAATAATGATAAAAATAATACTAATCTCAATGAGTGAAAGCAACACATGGCCAGAAAATTGAACTTCTGATTCATGAATCATCTAAAGTTCTCCCTGTCTTTATTCAATTGGCTGCTTTAGCAGATGAAACACTTGAGTAGGCCATGACTCCATATAACCATAACCTAAAGAAAGCAGATTCCAAATGTGTATAACACCATAGCAACCAGAACAGAGTAGAACTTTTGACAAAGCCCCATCATTTAACCCTGGGATTGGTTACGAGCAGGTAAGCATAAGGATGACATCGATTATCTTAGTTTGGTCACAGCAGAGAAACACCCCAACTTTCTCCATGCATTGCAGAAGATCAGTCGCAGAATCCTAGGATGGGATGCTAAAAGCCAACTTATGAATCCATTGCCTTTATAAGAAATGCAGTCTCCAACGCCGACTCTTTGCACTGAAGATATCTATTTTCCTCTACAATATCTGCCATTAAATTAAGCAGTATGGGATGTTTGGGGTCATAAATAGTTTGTTCCCGAACTTGAGCTACCCATTTCGCTGCTTCCCAAACCCCAAATCTGAAAAAAAATGTTAAAAACAGAAAGGCATTAGTGCCCACTTAGATTATAAGGAAAAAGATATCACCAATTTCTAGAATGCTCAATGCACTACTATTTGTTGGTTTTGTGTTTCTCCCTTTAATCTCTGTTTAGATGCAAAAAGAAACAACTTTGTGGCCATCAATTCCTAAAGCCTTGATGTCCTCACTCTTTAAAATGTAAACCTAGAAGTTTTCTTAATAATATTCACTATTTCGCATGAAATAACAGATTTTTTTTTTTGGCCAACATGAAATAACAGATTGATCCCACTTAAATCCAACTTTTAAAATGAAAAACAAAAACTAGAGAGAACAAATCCCAATTGCACCAAGCCAGGAACATTTACACCATACACACATATATGGATTTGGTCAAGTAATGAATGTCCAAAGTCCAAAGTGATCTATATGCTACTATACAATTCCATTCTACCCATTTGGAATTCCATTATCCAAAGTTAAGCTCACAAGTTCCTTATCAGTAAAGTTCAGGCCTTCTGTTTTCTCAACTGATAGGCATTTTATGCTGATCAATGTCCCAAAATCATAAGTTAGGATAACCAAACAAAGCACTGCTAACAAGAAGAGCTACTTACAGCGTGTTGAAAGATGAGGAGACCAATACAGCTGGATAAAGAGAATCCTTCTGAATATTGTCATAGGGAGAAAATTTCCTTATTGCATGAAAATCATCAATATCCGCAGGGTACCCAAATTCTTCGTAATCAGCAGCTGTGAGAGGTAAAATGGGATAGAGAAGAGTGTTGGTTGCATCTAAAAATGCAACCTGAACCAGACAAAAAGATCGCATGAGCATACCTAGAATTAAAAAGTAATAAAACCTGCCTATACACATATGAAATTCTAAAGTACCTAGTAACATATCCTTACAGGCATATAATGGAAAATTTTACTAATGTTCTAATACTTCCTTTCTCACAATTTCAGGGAAAAAAAAGGAATAACAATAGCAGATAGATTTTTCCCTGTGAGAATGCTAAAAGCAAATATGTCTAATCAGCGCAAGCAAATTAAGACTATGCAGCAAGTATAATTGAGCAAACTCAAAAGCAAGCAGAGAGATTTGTCATACCTTCAAAACTGCAGCGCGAAATAACTCAGGGCAGCAATTGATGGCTGAGGCAACCAAGAGTCCTCCAGCACTATATCCCCAGGCAGCAAGCTTGTTTTCTTGCACAATCTCTTTTTCAACAATGTACTTTGCGCAAGATACATAATCTCTAATTGAATTCTGTTTCTTTGTGCGTCTACCATCATGATGCCACTTCTTACCACCACCACCACCACCTCTGCAAAACATACCATCCATAAACCAAGAAACTAGGTGTTATGCATGCAATTTTCAAAAAAAGAACGACAACCATTTGATAAAGTAGTAGAAAACCAAATAATGTTATAGAAAGCTGAAGGTAACGATGGCCAGAATAACTACCATAATTGTAACGAAAAACAAACCTTACATCAGCATAAGCAACAATCCAACCACGATCAAGAAGGCTTTTCAACTCACTGCGCCACCGTTTATCAAGTATTTCACCATAAGCTCCATGCCCAAGAAGCAAACCAGGGCTTTGTTTGTCCTTTCTGTTTTTGCGTGAGTAAACAATAGTTAAAGGTACCAGAGCTCCATCATAAGAAGAGACATCATGATCTTCACAAGCATAAAACTCAGAGAGATCATTCCACGAGTTATCATCTACGGATTTGACATCATTCACAGTAGAAAGTTTCACATTTGTTGACTTCTCAGCAAGGGCTGAAGTTAGAGCTGTACCATACAAAATTCGGGTTCTTTCATGAAGCATATTTTGCTGTTGAACAATATTCCACTTGCCATTTGATAAGTCATAATCAACCACAGCATCAGGCATCTGTTAAAAAAAAAAAATTTAGAATATCACTGTTGATGAAGATTTGAATAATTTAACAAAGATTGCCGGAAAACCAAAAACTAAAACAGGGATAAATGAGATATGAAAAGTAAAGACAGATAACTAAAATTATTACTTAAAATCAAGAACAAAATGCTTGTGAGCTACTAAATGTCATATATATACTCATCCTAGAAAAAAAAATGAACAGTTGCCGGATCAGATCTAGCAGATGACAAGCAAATTCAAATCAAGCAGGTATCAACCCAAGACGTAACAAAAATTTTTAATCTCTAGAAGCCATTCAGGAGGCAAATTGATTTAAGCAGCTTATACTCAAGACTAAAAACCCAAACTACTAAAAGTAGAGACAACATATCTTCCATCACTGACACTAGACATTTATAGATCCTTTAGCCTTTCTTTGTTTTCTAACCGTGCTTAAACAGGATCCATGCATCAAAGTTTACAAAATTAGTAGTAAGCAGAAATGATAAGGGAATGGCTGCTCTACTTCAAGAGATAAATAATGCTCGCATGGTAGTCATCTACATACCACAGGTGATGATATTGTGAATCGCATGGTTGTGGAGTAGTAGTCATAGTTTGGCCCAGAAGAAATTTGACAAACATGCTTTGGAAGAGGAAGGAAATAAGGGTGAAGCTCTCTCAGATGAACTGCTTGCTGCCATAATAACAGAAGACAGGAAGAGATAAGATGAAAAAATGCCCATAAAGAAAAAGAACAGCAAGGGGGGAAAGGAAGAGAGGTGAAGTATGAGAGTGATAAGCACAAAAAAGAAATTCTATTCTCTTACCTTCCCACCAGGCAATGGTAGAGCAACAGAACAGATTCCATATTTTCGACCTTCCCTTGTAATAAGAACCAGGTGTGAGTTGCAGAAATCAACATCCTCTATAACCAAGTCTTGATCATCAATGAATACATTCTGTGGTACATAAGTGATAAGACATATGATTACTTAAATAACACCGCAAGCAGAGGTAGCATTTAAAACAGAGCAAGAAATAGATCTACAGGTATGAGCACATATCATTCAGCCTCATTGCAAAACAAATGGACAGCAAAAAAACAGGAATGTGAATCTACAGATCACAGGAAGAAAACAATATATATAAAGGAAGTCATATTTAATTCACCAACCTCCCAAATTCTAGGATTGGATGAAGAATCAACAGGACTTTGAAGAAGATAATGACTATCAACTATTTGTCCATCCTTGGCCGCATCTGTGAATAAATAGAGGTATCCCTGATGATGCTCAAGAATGCAGTGAACAATACCTTCACTCTCCCAAACTAATGTCATGCCAGAAAATGGGTCAGCTGCATTTATCAGAAAGACCTAAAATATGGTAAAATTTGTTACACCATTTGAGCATAATCAATTTAGAACAATCTAAAGCTGAAAACAAGCCAATTTTGCTTTCCAGATACCTTCGAAGATGTAGGAGAAAATGTATTAACTGCCACAAAATGGAAATCTTTTGTGTGCCTTATGTTTACATAGACATTTTCATCTTGTTCTTCCAGCAGCAAAACATCTTCATCAGTTGATCCAATCATGCTACAGTATACCCTAAAATGAAATCCAATTTACAACTAGATTTTGTTAAATTCATTTGACAACCAAAAAGTAATTAATAGATAAGTGAATTGATGATAAACCAGCAGAATTTCCACCTAAATGGCCTCTTATGTTCATCTGTAATGACATAGAGCAATGCCTGCCCATCCTTGACCCAAGCCAAATTTGAAACACGAGTTGCATGAGGCTTGGTGCATAATGCACCAGAATTCAAATTCCTCACAGACAACTTGAAGAAGTCATTGTCCTTATCATACATTGTGTACGCAAGAAACTTATGGTCTGGCGATATCTCTGATAATTCTTCATAAGCATAACCTTTAAAAATATTGAGAAAGCAGTGTTAAACGCAATCTCAGTAGCAAATAAAAGAAGATGGTAATCTTCCATTTTCTGCAATACCTCCAAATCTCTCAGCTTCTTGATTGTAATCAAGCAGCTTCTGCTCAATCCTCTTCCCAGAAGTAAAATCAAATCCAGCACCTGGAGACTTATGCGAAATGAACTCCTCATTCAAGCTCACCAACCTCCTACATAGCACTGGATACTGCTTCCCTTCTTCCACCCTTCTATAATACAACCTGCAAACTTATTCAGATTTCAACTAATATTCTGATTTTCTTTCTCATATGAAAAAAAAAAAACAAAAATACGATAAGGTAACATAACAAAACAGTTTAACCTATGAGCTCCTAGGACATCATATATCCATTAACAATTTCGTAGGAAATACTTACTCGAAGACTGTGTAAAAAAGCAAATTCATATTTGATTAAAACAAGAAACTTAAAAATATTGACTTTATATCCAAGATTATCTCCTATGAAAGCAAAAGCAGTGATTTTGCTATAAAAAAAATTAAATTTTTAACTTTTCGTCTCAGAAAAATAAAATTACTTTGTATCGACCGCATTCTTTACTTTCTCGTTTTCAGAAGCAAAAAACAAGTAGTAAAAATTAACAACCAACCCGAGCATAAGAAAACTCGAGATTGTACTGAATACCCAGTTTAGTTGTTTCATTTTGTTAATGAAAAAGCTGAAAAGGCAAGAATGAAGAAAGTACCAGGGACCCCAACGCACTGGAGGAGTAGAGAGGTCAAAGTTCAAGCGAGAAGCCATCTCAGACTGGAGCTTAGTTTGGAGGCGTTCAGTGTCAGACATGACAGCCTCAGTATACTTTTCTTCTTGTTCCATGTACATGTCCATATGGCGCATGGCGACTTTGTCTTGGAGAGAAGACATCCAGGAGTAAGGATCTTCCCAAGTGACATCATGGAAAGTGAAGGTTTGTGGTTTTTGAGGGGCCTTCGGAGGCTTCGGCGGGGAGGGTGGAGTTGGGGTTTTGGGGGGTTTGTATTTGGGTGAGCGGTGATAATGGTTGCAGAGGGGGAGTATGGTGGTTGAACGGTGGCGGACGGTGGTCACGAGGAGGCGTAACATCTAATGGGGTTTAGTATGAGAGGCTTTGGGAGCAATTGTCTTTGGTACGGGCTTTTTCTTTTATAGATGGTCGGGTTGGGTTTGGATACGTTCTTTTTTCTTCATATTTATCTCATACAAAGCCTAACACAAGCCTTGATCCATTAACACTTTCTATTTTAATGCTTTTTTTGGGGGGGACAAGAGTTTGGGTAGTTCTGAATTTGGAAACAAAGTAAACAACGAAGGCAGACTTGATTAAAGAGTTTGATTCTTGGAAGAATTTGAAAATTGATTATTAAAATTATGAGATGAACTTGATCAAATAAATTAGATTTGATAAAAATTATTATACTGTATTTAGCTTAGATCTTATACCCCAACATTAAAGTAGACTGTTTGATTCACAGTAAGATTTATGCGGCTCAATCCAAGACTTAATATCCAATTACAACTTAACGGCCCATCGCAAATCAGTTTATGGATCGGTGAAGGTCATATTAAAAAGGTCTTTTACTTGAAGTCCTTGTTTAATAATATCTCTTTGAAAAAGTCCTACATAAACACATAATTTGGCCAAAAAAAAACACACACACACATAATTTTAACCATTCTCAGATACAATTAGATAAGACTATACAAAAGAAGTCAAGGTACGCATATACTCTCTAATTTCTATAAGCCTATTACTATTTCGTATACTTGTGACTTCTTGTTGCTGACTTGAGTTTCCAAGCATGCTCTGGAGTTAGCACATCTCGGAATGCAAACATATATTACAATGCGTGTAATTTTGGTAATCCAATGTTTTTTATTCATTAATCACAGATTTAGCTATTTGTGATTTTTGTTGATATATCAAATACAAAATATTTTTTTTAGTTTTTATTAAATTTGAGTTCCTATTTATTGTTGTCAAGTTTAATTAATTATTGTGTTCAATAATATTTATTCTTAATTTTTTTGTTTGAAAAAATGGTTGTGTTTGGATGGATTTGGTGATTGTTAACGTAATATTACAATTAATGTTACAATCAATTGTAATATTACAGTTGACTTAGATTAATTTATTATAGTTGACTAATTGATTACGATAATGTAAACGTAATATTACAATTAATGTTACAATCAATTGTAATATTATAGTTACCTTAGACTAATTGATTATAGTTGACTAATTGATTATGATTGATTTTAGGACTTAATTACGATTTTATTTCCTGATTGTATTTCCTTTATTGTCATGTTCTATTGCCTATATAAAGGCCTTTAACCTTCTTGTAATGCATCATCAGAAATACAATTCCTTCTTTCATTCTTTCATTCTTTCTTTTCTTTATCTTTTTCTTTTATAATCTCTTTCTTTACATGGTATCAGAGCAAATTTTCTGTTCATCCCGAAGGTGAATCATCTTGGGATAACTCGTTTCTTTCCAATTTTTTTTTCAAAACCCAATCATCTAGAAAAGATGATAAGTACTCAAAGAGAAACCGCACAACCAATCTCAGTCATTCTTGATGGGCATAACTACAATTGATGGGCTTCAGCTATGCGCAGTTATTTAAAGGGGATGAAACTATGGCTTGTTGTCACTGGAGAACGTAAGGCACCGATCAAACAAATAGAAGAATCTGATGAGAAATACGCAGATCGACTTGAAGAATGGGAAAGTAAGAACCATCGGATCCTTACATGGTTCACCAACACTATTGTTCCCTCTATCAATGTACATTTTGGACGCTTTGATCTTGCTAAGGAAGCTTGGGATTTCATTGCAACACGGTACAGTTCTACTACTCTTTCTCATCAATACCATCTTATGATCACTTTGTCTCATCTTCGCCAAGAATCAAGTCAGTCAATTGATGAATTTCATTCCAAAATGCAACATTTATGGGATATGCTTGAGAATTCTGAGCCAGAGTTCAAAAATGATCGAGATATTTTTATTGATTATCGGAATCAACTTCGACTTATTCAATTTCTCATGGCTCTTCGAGATGATTTTGAGAATACCAGGTCTTCACTTTTGCGTCGATACCCTCTACCGACTATGGATAATGCACTTACAGAGTTGATTTCTGAAGAAACTCGGTTAGCTATGACTCGAACTCATCAAACAGACACTGTTGTTGCTGCAACTCCTAAACAACGCACTCCCCCTTGTTTTCGATGCGGACGAAGCAATCATCTTGTTGCCCATTGTAAAGCAATATTTCATTCTAATAGAGCACGGATTTCTTACTCCAAATCTTCTTCGGCAATGCCTTGTTTGCGATGTGGTAGGACTAATCATCCTGTTGAAAAATGCAAGGCTACATTTCATGCCAATGGAACACGTCTTGATGGTTCTCCAAGCACCAAAGCTGCTGTAGCAACCAACACTGAGTCTATTACCTCTGAATCTTCTTTTAACAAATTTACAATCTCGACTGATGACCTTCAGGCTTTGATCAATCAAGTAATGTCTCAAAATCACACTACTGCCATGTCTGCTGCTACATCAGGTAACACTTGGTTGTTAGATACTGCTTGTGGAAACCATATGACTGCTGATCCTTCTTTATTTAAGAATACAATGCCTATTTCTAATAATTCCATCATTACAACTGCTAATGGTTCCACCTTGAAAGCCACCCACATTGGTAATGTTGAAACTTCCACTCTTTGTATACCTAATACTTATCTTGTTCCTAACCTTGCCTTTAACTTGCTTTCTGTTGGCCAACTTTGTGATCTCGGTCTTGACTTACATTTTTCAAAACAATATGGTTGTATTGTGCAGGATCCTCGAACAGGTCAGAAAGTTGGGACAGGGCGTAAGGTTGGAACACTGTTTGAACTTGAAAGCCTGAAAGTTCCACAAAACTTGATCACCACTGCTACATCTCAAACACCTATTCCAGCTTCTTTAGAGTTATGACACTCTAGGTTAGGTCATGCATCTATTTCTCGAATAAAATCACTATCTTCTACTGGTGTTTTACGTAAAGTTTCTCAAGACATTTTTGATTGTTTATCTTGTCAACTTGGAAAACAAAGTGCATTACCATTCAATAAAAGTGAATCTTCTTCTTTTACCATTTGATTTAGTCCATTCTGACATTTGGGGTCCAGCTCCAACATCAACTATAGGAGGTTCATGTTATTTTGTTATTTTTATTGATGACTTTTCACGATATACTTGGATTTATTTATTCAAACAACGATCTGAACTCTTGTCAATTTTCAATGAATTCAATAATATGATACAAACTCAGTTTTCTCGCAAGATAAAAGTTTTTAGGTGACAATGCTGGTGAATATACATCAATTGAGTTCAATAAATTGTTAAAGAATGATGGAACTCTTTCTCATCGATCTTGTGCACACACTTCACAACAAAATGGTAGAGCTGAAAGGAAACACCGTCATATCCTAGACACTGTTCGTGCCCTTCTTGTTTCATCCTCTCTTCCTGAACAATTCTAGGGCGAAGCTGCTCTTACTACTGTTTACACTATCAACAGAGTTCCTACACCAGTACTAGGCATGCGAACTCCTTTTGAGTGTCTATACAATAAGACCCCTGACTATCATTCTCTTAAAGTTTTTGGATGTGCTTGTTTTGTTCTACTTCCTGATCATGAAAGAACTAAACTTGAACCTCGAGCTCGTTTATGTTGTTTTCTAGGGTACGGTATAGAACATAAAGGCTATAGGTGTTATGATCCAATTTCTAAGCGTCTTCGTGTCTCGCGTCATGTGGTCTTTTGGGAGCATAAGCCATTTACTAGTGTTTCCGCATTGCCATCCCAATCTTCTTCTCCACAGGTTTTCACAGACCTATCTTTTGATATTTCACTAGCTAATGAGAATCTTGCAAGTATTTTTAGCTCAAACAGTGACCAATCTTCCTTGTCTCCCTCAACTTTTGATTTGATCGAGGCTCCTGCTGATACATCCGTGCCTTCCTCATATGTACCTTCTCCTCTTCGTCGCTCCACTAGAGTAAGGGAACCAAATACTCAACTTCGTGATTTTCATTGTTATTATGCCTTAGCCACATTACATGAACCTCATAATTTTCGTGAGGCAGCTTCTAATCCTATGTGGCAGCAAGCAATGGCAGAAGAGTTACAAGCTCTTGAGAAAACACATACTTGGGACATTGTTGATCGACAACCTGATAAGTCAGTCATTGATTGTAAGTGGGTTTACAAGATCAAGACTCGGTCTGATGGCTCAGTGGAACGTTACAAAGCACGCCTTGTTGCTCGGGGATTTACTTAAGAATATAGCATTGATTATGAAGAGACTTTTGCTCCAGTCGCTCGTCTCACATCTGTTCGCTCCCTCTTAGCTGTTGCTACATCTAGAAAATGGCCAACATATCAAATGGATGTTAAGAATGCATTTCTAAATGGTGATCGTATCGAGGAAGTTTACATGAAGCCACCTCCTGGTTCTTCTGTACCGTCTAACAAGGTTTGTCGTCTTCGACGAGCATTATATGGTCTTAAGCAAGCCCCTAGAGCTTGGTTTTCAAAATTTAGTACCACTATTGCTCAGTTGGGTTTTACATCCAGTGCCTATGATTCTGCTCTTTTTACTCGAAAAACTAGCCAAGGTACCACCCTTCTTTTACTTTATGTGGATGACATGATTATTACAGGTGATGATAGTGATGATATTCGAGATCTCAAGACTTTTCTCCATTCCCAGTTTGAGATGAAGGATCTTGGTTCTTTGAGTTACTTTTTGGGTATTGAGGTTACTTCTGATTCTACGAGCTTACACTTATCACAAACAAAGTATGCTTCTGATCTTATTGCCAAAGCAGGATTGACAGATAGTAAGATTTCCTCTTCACCACTAGAACAGAACATCCAGCTTTCTCCTTCTGATGGTAGTCTTCTCCCAGACCCGACTTTGTATCGTACTTTAGTGGGTAGTCTTGTTTATCTGACGGTTACTCGCCCAGATATTGCTTATGCTGTTCACTTGGTCAGTCAGTTTCTTTCAGCTCCACGTTCTACTCATTTTGCTGCTGTTCTTCGTATCCTGAGATATGTAAAGGGTACTATGTTTCATGGACTGCATTTTCCTTCTAGCTCATCATTGGATTTGCAATGTTATTGTGATGCTGATTGGGCAGGGGATCCTACTGATCGTCGTTCTACCACTGGTTATTGTTTCTTTCTTAGTTCGTCACTTATCTCTTGGCGTAGTAAGAAACAAACTGTTGTCTCTCGCTCCAGTACTGAGGCTGAGTATCGAGCTCTTGCAGATGCAACATCTGAACTCCTATGGTTACGATGGCTTCTTCAAGACATGGGTGTTTCTCATCGTTTCGGTACTCCAATCCATTGTGATAATCAAAGTGCTATTCAATAGCTCATAATGATGTCTTTCATGAGCGTACTAAACATATCGAGATTGATTGTCACTTTGTTCGTCATCATTTGCTCAGCCAAACTCTACGGCTTGTTCCTGTCACTACCACAGATCAGAAAGCAGATATCTTCACCAAAGCACATCCACCTGGACAATTTCTTGCACAAGTTTCCAAACTCAAGTCGGCTTCCACATTACCACCTTGAGTTTGCGGGGGGATGTTAACGTAATATTACAATAAATGTTACAATCAATTGTAATATTACAGTTGACTTAGATTAATTGATTATAGTTGACTAATTGATTACGATAATGTAAACGTAATATTACAATTAATGTTACAATCAATTGTAATATTATAGTTACCTTAAACTAATTGATTATAGTTGACTAATTGATTATGATTGATTTTAGGACTTAATTACGATTTTATTTCCTGATTGTATTTCCTTTATTGTCATATTCTATTGCCTATATAAAGGCATTTAACCTTCTTGTAATGCATCATCAAAAATACAATTCCTTCTTTCATTCTTTCATTCTTTCTTTTCTTTATCTCTTTCTTTTATAATCTCTTCCTTTACAGTGATTTTATTATGTAACTCAAGGATGAGTGAACTAAAAATCATACAGAACTTGGCTAAATCCAAATCTACTAAAAATAAGGTCTTGATTGCATACCTCGTTATCATAATCTTCTCAGTATGATTTTCATTAATCCACTTCTCACTTCTCAGCATGCGTTTATTGATCGATAAATGGTGGAAGAAAGATAGATCAATCTGCTGCTGGAGCCTTGTTTTGAATGGCAGAGGGAAGAAGACAAAACGTACGGATTCAATACAAGGCTATACAAACACCTTGCTTCATTAATGAGTCTACCTCAGAGTTTCACCGAGACCAGAAACAATGAATTTAACATTCAATAGCTAACGACTGTCATTAAATCCGATTGATATCCTTCTTTTTATCTTTATTTACAGAAACTCTCATGGGAAGTCATTGAACATATGCTGGAGCTTTCCACCATGACTTCTGATAACCAGAGAGTCAATGATCAATCAATTTTTACGTCCAAAACTCCACATTTCTTCAAAATAATTCTTGAGGAAACTATTCGAGAGGGAAAACTTGTATGTATATTTTCCTTCTCTATTTTCTATTTATCATTGTTATATTCAATTCATGCGTGATCGACTAAAGGTATTATTATGCAGGGAATTCCTAGAAAATTTGTAAGAAACCATGGAAAGCATTTACCGAGCTCTATTAAGCTTGAGGTTCCGAGTGGTGCAAAATGGCAGGTTGAGTTGACGAAGAGTGATGGAATGGTGTGGTTGCAAAAGGGTTGGAAAGAATTTGCAGAGCATTACTCGTTGGAATTCGGACATTTTCTGGTTTTCAGATATGAAGGGGATGGTCATTTCCAAGTACTGATTTTTGACAAGAGTGCTTCAGAGATCGAATATCCGTGTACAAGCCATGAAGATGATGATGATGATGATTTGCCTGTTGAAATTAGTGAAGACGTTTCAGCGAGTAGGAAAAGTAAAGAGAAATCATATCTTCCATGTCCACGGCCTCACAAGAAAATGAGAATTGATTCACCTAATCAACCTGCAACTGATTTGAGCTTAGAGATTTTATCATCTCAGAATAGCGCTGATAGGCTCGGAAATCGCAAGAAAGTTGATAAATCACGTTGTTCTACGCTACAACTTGATGGTATGCTAGCAGTGCTTACTTTGAGATCTTCAAATTGTTATGTTCGTGTCATTTTCTTCTTCTGTCTCCTGATTTTCTTGATTACAAGGAGTTCCGAGTCCAGCTACGAAGGGCACTGGAGGAATTACAGCTCCGAAAAGTGTGGAAACGGAGGTTTTAATCTGTACGCAACGGTTGACAGCTAATGAAAAGGTTCACGCCGATCTGGTAGCTAGTTCTTTCAAAAGTACTGGAAATCCGGCTTTCATGGTGGTCATGAGACCATCATTTGTTCGCTATAGATGTAAAATGGTAATTTCTAAAACGAGAACCTGGGTATTCTCTATGCAGTATTTTCTTTTGTTTGGACGGAAAATGTTTAATATCTCTGATTCCTTTTCCTTCTTGCTTTCCAGGTTCTACCTTCCGACTTGGGATGTAGGTTTCTTAAAACGCAGAATGGTAACCTGACCTTATGCGATTCCACCGGGAAAACTTGGCATGCCAAATTCTTTCGCAGTTCAGAAAATAAAAAGCCATTTGCACAAATCCATGGTGGTTGGCGGGCATTTGTACAGGAGAATAATCTGAATGTTGGTGATATATGCGTCTTTGAGCTAATTAAGCAACCTGGAATCTTATTGAAAGTTGTCATCCACCGGCCTGCCATTGAAAATGCAAACAGGCCACCAGGTGAGATTGATTAATGATTGTTTAGTTTACGTGACATTAATGTTTTTATTCTTATCATTTTCTTTTGGTAATCAGCTGATGGAAACATAGCCAGTCGAGTTAAAATCAGGACCTTCGCAAGTGATACTGACGCTAATTGTCGCCATAGTAGGTGTCCCTCCAGCTCGAGAGAACGTAAAGATCCAAAGTTCAAGGAAAATGAGAATGTTGACTCAGATATTGAAATCTTGGATGAGTTTCTGCCGAACCAGAAAACAAAAAAGAAATCGCCATCCACATGCTTTCAGCCTTGTAAGAACTTGGGGGTGAAGTTATCTTTGTGTTTGAATCACTACAAAAAACATAATTTTTAGCGGCAGTTTTATTTGGACAGTTTTAGAAACCGCCCGCATTTCTCTTTTCAATTTAACATTCACCGGCTCTAAACCAAGCGCCGCTGCTAGCAAATGTTTAGACGGCACTTTAAACTTTCTGCCCGACTCCCTTAAAGAAAAGATTGCAAAAAATACATTTTCCTCACCGTTAATCAGTTTTCCTCTGCTCTCACAACGTCACCTCTGCTCTCACATCGTCGCCTCTGCTCTCACTACCATCATCGTCACCTCTGCCACTCCGCTGCTCCACCGGTGGATCTTCAACTATACTCCATTGTTCCCCTTTCTTCAAGATCCTCTTCTCCTTATCTCATATTCTCTTCTGTGGAGATAATCTACAAAACTATAATTAATATAGCTGCTGTGGAAGTATAATGCGACCGTCGTTCGAAGTGAAGATGAGGAATCAAAAAATTTGGAATCAAATCTCTTCGATATGGAAAGGTGCGGTCTAATTGCCCTTCACATTCGTTTAATTGGGAACAAAATTAAAAGTGTTCATCTTCAAAACCTTCACATTCGTTTAATTAATGCTGAATTGCTCAAACTCCAATTGCCCTTGGAACCCTACTGATTAATTTTAATTGATTTGATTTTTTTTGGTAATATCAACTAGTTTTTTATTATCATTTTATATTCACATTATTATTACCCCTATTTTATCACAAATTCAGGTTTTTTTTTTCATTGTAGGAAAATGAGGTACTTAGATTAAACAGCCTCTGAATCCATTGCTACTTCGCTGTTCTAATTGGTGAGTTTAAATTCTTTGTGGGTATTGTGGAATGTTGCTTGCTACCTATTTTATAGAGTCGAGTTCGACAATAGATCATAGATGCTTGGTTTTGAAATAGTATAAGAGAATATGGAGGAGATTAATTATCTCTAGACTGGAAATTGAGCTCGAGATGTTGAACCCGCAAGTTATAGCTTGCTGCCTTATGGGCAGAGGATGATTTAACATCTGCATTATAGTGTACGAAAGTGTATGCGATTCAACAATGCAGCTGTTATATGCATCTATTTCGTTCTTTTTCTTTTCTAATTATAAGTAATACTTAGGCATAAAATAAATGCAGTTTTGTAGTTCTGATAGACAGAGGTTTATTTCAAAATGCTTCAGAAGGCATTCTCCAATTCAAATAGATTACTGAAGGTAGCCTTTTCTTCCTTTTATTGTTTCTTTTGTGTTCTTTCCTAGATTGGAATATTTTGTTTATTTCTTCATATAATATATATATATATATATATATATATATATATATATATATATATATATGAGAGCTTTTCTATCAGGACTCATTTAGGTCTTCATTTTGTTCTTCTGATGAAGGAGTCAGTGCTGCATTTTAGGACCTTATTACTGCATTAAAGAAGACTTTAGATTCTTTATTGGAACTGCAGGAGGTTTGGCTTTTCTCAAGTGACCTTTTTCCTGCTTATTTAATATCTTCTCTGCATATAAAACATTTGACAAGAAGTTGATCAGTTATGGATATATTAATGCCTTTAACTATATCATCATCATCATCATCATCATCAGAGCCTTTATCCAAATATTGGGGTAGGCTATAATGCCTTTAACTACCCTATCACGAATTTCCTTTTCCCCTGAATATTTTTTGTTTTACTGTCATATTATCAAGCTTTGCTGGAGAATAATCCATCAGTGGTTCAATTTCTAGATGGTATGACACTAGTGCTCTTATCAAACTTTGTCATTATGCTTTCTGTTACTTGACAGAAGCTTTATTCATATTAGTTAAATGCTATGAGCTTGTTTTTCCTTGTTAGATTTTGATATACTGCCAGCACTGCCTGTGTCATGCTGTGCTTAGTTTAAGTTCATAACAACTACCAATCATCTATTGATTTTAACCACATTTATCTTCTATCTCTAAAGTTCTTTTTTTTCAGTGTGAGTATTTAAATATCTGTCAATTTATATATTGTGCCAAATCTGGTATTTTGGACTGTGATTCTTAATAGAATAATTTCATCACTGTCTTTCTCTATTGTTTTTTTTTTAAATTCTAGAAGATCTTTCTATAATATGTGACTACAAATCTATCAAAATTATCTTCTATTATCTTTTTGGTTTTTGTTCTTCTTTTCAATAAATGTATGATTTTAGTGTGTTACTTTCACTAATGATTGCATAAACATTCAAACATAAAACTAAGCATGCACACTATGGATCTTGGTAATGCTTCCATTGTCCTAACCCTGCATCCTGTGCTTAAGGTAATACTGGTCAATCATCTAAGAAGCTTTCCAGAGATTCTAAGAACCCAACATAGAAGATGATGAAGAGTGGCTATGAATATCTCAAATGAATAGGAGGTAACTTTATCATATTTTGGATCACTATTTCTGTTTTGCTCAATTTGTACTGAAATTCTGTCTTAAAGTAGAAAGTTTCATATGATAATATAAATTGGTTAAAGTGATTCTTGTAGAAATAATGAGGTGGTTGCTTTGGCAGACTTTTCTTATGCGATTATTCATCAAGCAACACCATGTTTCTTGATTGATTGTTCTTGGAGTGTTTACCAATGCTATTTCTAATATGCTGTATCTTCATTTGCATTTTGAAGTCCATTATTCCTGATTGGACAACATTCGATTAATGTTTCAAGAGACGTTATGCTTAAAAGAATATAAGCCATCATCAGTTACAGATTGTTGTAATGGACTCTTCTCAAGATTGCTAGGTTAAAAGATGTTGCATTCAGAAAGGTGTGTTGATTCCTGGAGGCAGGCATAAGTGCTTTAATGAACAGTCACAAATTGCTCTAATGGTTTTGGTAAGCTAGATCATGTGCTTTGTGCTTCGTTTTCTTGTTATAAATTTTGTGTCTTATTTTATCCCCATTTGCTACAATTCTCCTTTGCAAATCATATTTATTGATATGAGCATTTTAAATTAACTGGAAATTTTAACGCTTGAATTTTGTAGAATATCTGCTTTCAGAGATAAAGCAGTTGATATATGGCAGAGAAAGACAGGGTCACAAGTGGTGCTGCTGCAATCAAAAGCAAATTGGAAGCTTTTAATCAGGTTTGATCCTATAGCTGTTGCTGAAAATGATTCCTGCCTTGTAGGATGTAAAATGAAATCAGTTGCCTCTTCTTTTCCAATGCCAGAATATTAGTGAACAAGTGGCTGCCCAGATGAGGGATCTGAGTAGAATGATAAAGCAAATGCAACAAAGAGTATTAACAATCGACATATTTGGGGCTGTAAGTTACTAAATTCTTAACTAGCTTAAGGGTGCTGAATTTACCTATATGATTTTTTTTTTCTGTTTTCTACTTCTGTTGATTATACCTTCATTTGGGCAGGTTAATGAGGCCCCTAACAATGCTAATGGAGAGGTAATGTTTTTCTGCCCATTTACTTTAGTTTTGAAAAAAATGAAGTGGTGTCTGTATCAACAGCTAGGTTCCAGGTAAAAGTGTGTGCTTTTTTTTTGTGGGGGGGGGGGGGGGGTTGTGGCATGGGTGTTGATAATGTCTTGTTCAGGTAAGAGTCATGAAGGAAAGAGAAGTTGCTGATGGTCAAGTTGCAATGAGTGCTAAAGTAAAATATGTGTGGTTTGGATGATTAGTGTAAGAATGCCGCTTTTGTTATTAATGCATGTTAAGCTGCTTTTCTCTTGTCAAAAAATTTTAACTTTGTACCTTTTGGAGTTTTATAAAATTCCCTGATCTACAAATAAATTAGAATTTGTACATTTGAATAACAGAAGTTTGTGATTAAGCTAGTTGATAACTTATGACAATACCATTTAACCGACCTACTGGTACAAATTTTATTTAGGATTTTACAACTAATTGAAGCCTAATCCTATTTTTCACTCATGTTTTGAACATTAAACATGGATACTAACTTTTACATCTATCACAGGAAACTCCATTTGAGGACTATGGAAGGAAGCATACCAATGCAAATCAGGATTTCCTGGACATGGATGCAGAAACAAGCCTGGAGAATATCATAAAGATAGAGATGAAGATGGAAGCTTCAAGGATAATCGGTATACAATTCAGTTAGGAATTTTATGCTTGTATTAGACTTCTAGGAAGTTTAGAAAATTTTGTGGCTATTGTGATTGGTTCTTGAGGATATTATTCGAACCATCATGGTTCAAGACTATTAGGTGTTAGCTGTAACATCATGGTTCTTGAGGATATTATTCTTTTGTAGTCAGCTTCTTTCTTGAATGATCGCTGGATGGCTTATGATTTTTGCTTGATCAGTTTATGATAACGATGATATGATGTCTTGTTGCTATTTTGAGACTAATTATTTTTAAATATGTTTTAATGAATTTTAAAACTTCAGTAATCTGATAATGAAGTTTAAAAATCCCAGTTTTTGAATGGAGAAATTAATTTGATTGCTAGGTTCAAAAACATCGGCTTTAGAATTGGAAAGTTAATTCTAAAGTGTCGGCTTAAAAAGGGGAATGAAGAATAGAGGGGGTTTGTATTTTTAAATTTAAAATAAATTCAATAAATATAAAAATTTTAAATTTCAAATAAGACATTTACCGACACTTAAAAGTGCCGGTAAAAGCTTTTAAATTTCAAATTAATTCAAATTTTCAATAGGTTTTTTCCCGGCACTTTAAAGTGCCGGTAAAAGCCTTATGCTTGTAAAGGCATTTAAAAGCACCGGAAAAAGGACTGCCCTAATTCCCCTCGTCTTTACCTGCATTAGAGTACATGACCGCCGGAAGACCTTCACCGGCATTCACCGCCGGCGGTTTGTTGAACGCCGGTAAGATCTTTGCCGGCGTTTAATTGGCCTTTTACCGGCACTTATAAGTGCCGGTAAAAGTGATTTATCTTGTAGTGAATGTTTTTGTCTTGCAAAGTAATTCTTTGTTTTTGAAGCTATTGCCTTAGGCTTTGCTTGGTAGGATGGAAAGAAAAATGAAAAGATAAAAAATTGAAATGATGAAAAATGGAAAGAAGGAAAATATTAATTTTTTTCTTTAGATGTGCTTGGTAGGAAAGATAAAAAAATGGATAGAAAATATATTTCTTTCCTCCTATTGCTTGATAGAGTAAAAAAGTGAGAAGAAAGAAAATTAAAAATAAAATGATTTTACCACTCTACCCTTATACAAATATTTATTAAGTATAATTGTTTTTGAATAATTTTTTTTGGCATTTATTGAATTTTCACATTCAATGAATTTTTTTTTAAAACAAATTCTAGTCATAGTAATTCATCAATAATTAAATATTAATTATAAATAAATAAATCATTAAATCATTAATTATATAATGACTAATAAATGTTAATAATTAATTTACTGTAGAAAAATCATTCATAAGTCTAATTATGGGAATCAACTAATTAGAAGTATAAAATTGTAAACAAAGAGCATCATCACCGACTAATGGGCCATGGCAATTTTTTAGGTAACAAAAAAAAAATCAAATATATATGTTTTTGAAAGGCAAAGGAATTTTATTGATGATTCAAGATAAAACAACAGTACAACATTGACTCAAGTGAAATGAAAGTGAATTTCACTTGAACACATCAAGACCACCAAACACTGGCCAAACAAAACACCAAAGCAACTCAGTCAACCACCCGATAGAAAGAACAACCAACCCACTCATTGATACAAAAGAACAAACACCTTATAGACAAAAGAAAACCTATCTAGAACCCATCCACCAAAGCTAACAACCCACTCAACAATTGTAGCACACCTGCACAATCAGAATATCCAGAAAAACAGACATAGTCACCACAACACAAACACCATCGATCCCGATCAAAAGCAACTCACCAGAAAAAAAAATGAAATTCTAAACCAAACAGAACAAACCCATCCCAGTCGAAAACATCTCAACCAGAACAACCAATCACCTTCCACAAGAAATAAGCTAAAAACAGAGATTCTACAGTTGCCAAGAAATCGAAATAAAGTCAATCAAACCAGCCTAAAAGGGATTATTGTGAACTTAACAAACAGAGTTTAAGCAAAAATGAAGTACAGAACAAACAAATCAATTATATCGTTAGAATGAAATGAAGGACCTGGAAAAACTCAGGAACGCATCAAAAATATTAAAAACTCAGAAGAAATTGAACATCAAATGGTGGTGGGAAAGACGACATCGGGGATAGAGAAGATAGAAGGAGAGTTTAAGAGAGTCTGGTGAGAGTGAGACTGAGAGATACAGAAGGATAAAAGGAAAGCAAAATTGATAATTTAAAATTTTATTAGGGTATTTTCGTATTTTTATTTAACTTATTTATTTGCTCATATTTTCTTTTTTATTTTCTGTCCAATTTGGACAGATTTTCATTTGTGATTCGAGCAAAAAAAATAGAGAAAAAAAATACTTATCCTTTTTATTTTCTTTCTTTCTTATTTTCTGTCTTACCAAATAACTTTAAAAATTCATTTTCCTTTCATTTTTTCCTTCTATATTTTTTTTCATCCCACTTTTCATCTGTACCAAGCAAGGCCTTAATGTTTTGATCTTAGCAGCTTTCATTTCCCCAAATCCGTGTTTCACTGTTGTGATGCGGCCATCATATGTTCGTGCCGGTGGTAATCCGGTGAGATTTCGGCTCAAGGACTTCTGTCGAATCATCTATTCATTCCAATTATATAATTCAAGTTCAACAAATGGATTCTACGCAAAAAAAATGTATGAAACTTTTCTGATTAAGGACTGAAACCATCTTTGTTTTTATTAGCATTTTTTCTTCTTTTTGTTTGGCAGAACATCCCATGCGATTTTGCCAGGAAATATTTCAAGAAAAGAGGTGATGTTACCCTGAGAGTTCCAGATGGCAGGACTTGGAGTGTTGACTACAAAACAAATGTGTTAAGTTCTTATTCAAGATGCAATTTTCGCTGTAACAGTTGGAGAGCATTTGCGCTGGACAATAACTTGAAGGTGGGGGACATCTGTGTCTTTGAGCTGAAGGAGAATGGAAGATTTCTGGAAGTTCATTTTTCCAGCCGCTGATATTGCAAGTTGTTTCCCTTTTGGAGCTGATTAAAGGATGTGTAACAATTGCTGTGGTTCAAAGCATGTATCCATCTCTGGAGATGTTGGTTGAGTGGACAGGACTCTTGGAGAGCCTGCTGGAAGGATGACTATTGCTAATACTAGGAAACCTTCATTTTGTACTAATTCCTTTTGTTCTTGTGGTTAAAGGTTAAGAGTCCTGGCCCACTTTTTGAATTTTGTAGACAGTTTAACAAAGGTGATTCACATATCCAAAGTTTAGGGATGCTGGGTATCCTATAAATTGATATTCGACATTATTCAAATCGATTAGGTAGGATTAGAATAGTATATCATTGGGATATAATTGGGTTCGAGTATGGTTCAAGTAGTTATTTTAGAGTACCTACTACTTGAACATGATTATAAATAATAATTAATTAATATGATATTTATATTTTTTATATATAAATTATTTATTATTAATATTGTATTTAATTAAATTAATTCATTAAATATCATAATTATGATTTTTAAATTTAATTTATTTTTATGAGTTAAACTAAATTTATTAACTTAATTTTTTAAAATAAGTTATTCTAAAATTGATTTTAAATTTAAATTTGAAAGTTATATTTTGACTTAATAAATGGATATTTAATAAGTTCAGGTAAACAAGTAATTTTCATTTTATAGAGTTAGGGTTCGAGTAATACAAATAAAAATAATTAGGTAATTAATTGGTTTCGAGTTTTATAAAATCTAATCGGATTAAGATATTTCAAAATTAGTGGATATCTAACTCTCGATTACATTCTTATCAAAGTTTGGTTAAGCAGATGTTGGCCTAAGATGAAATCCTTTGGTTTATTTGTCATTCTTGAATACATACGATGACACAATATAAAAACCAAAATTTTGTTTTTAACATGAAAATAATTAAAATTTATGTATTTTATACAATATAAATACTATTTTACATGATACAACAAATATAAATTATGTACAAATAATTTCTCATGACAGGGTCTTAATCGGATACTTTGCTTTCATAATTTTCTCGGTATGATTTTCATTAATCCACCTCTCATACTTCTCACAATGTCTCTTAGGTCGAATAGTCTGCAGCTGGTGCAAAACCTAGCAGCCTTGATTTGAATGGCCGCAGAGGTTAGAAGACAAAACTGTTTCTATAAAAGGCTATATACAAACACCTAGCTAATTAATGAATCTGCCTCGAGCCTTGAAACTATGAATTTAATGATTTTTACATTCAATGGCTATTTACTGTCATTAAATCGGATTGATTCTTCCTTCGCTCCCAAAGTGTATATTTATATATGTACGGTTTATTATCAGAAATTCTCATGGGAGGCCATTGAAGGTACGCTGGAGCTTTTCCACCATGACTTCTGATAATCGGAGAGGCAATTATCATTCCATGTTTACATCCAAAACGCCCCATTTCTTCAAAATTATTCTCGAGGAAACTATTCGGGATGGGAAACTTGTATGTATATTAATTCTTCTTTATCTCTTTTCTATTTATCCGTGTTATATTAAGTTCATGCGTGATCGATTAAAGGTACTATCATGCAGGGAATTCCTAGAAAATTTGTAAGAAAATATGGAAAGAAACTGCCGAGCTCTATTAAGCTTGAGGTCCCGAGTGGTGCAATATGGCAGGTGGAGCTGACGAAGAGTGATGAAACGGTGTGGTTGCAAAAGGGTTGGAAAGAATTTGCAGAGCATTACTCAACGGAATTCGGACATTTTCTGGTTTTCAGATATGAAGGGAATGCTCATTTCCATGTATTGATTTTTGACAAGAGTGCTTCAGAGATCGAATATCCATATACTAGCAAAGAAGATGGTGATGATTTGCCTGTTGAAATTAGTGAAGAAGTTTCAGCGACTAGGAAAAGTAAAGAGAAATCGAATCTTCCATGTCTTCGGCCTCACAAGAAAATGAGAGTTGATTCAACTGATCAACCTGGAAGTAGTTTGAACTTAGAAATTGCTGATGACCCCAAGTCTGAAAGGATCAAGCTCGGAAATCTCAAGAAAGTTGAAAAGTCACGTTGTTCCACGGGACAACTTGATGGTATTTTTTTCTTTGTTTCAATTCTAGCATTGCTTATTTTTGAGAGTCATTTTCTTTTTCTGTCTCTTGATTGTTCTATTGCTAAGAGTTCTGAGTCCAGCTACGAAGAAAGTTGGAGGAATTACTGTGAATACAGAGGTTTTTTGCTGTAGGAGAAAATTGACAGCCACTGAAAAGGCTTACGCTGCTCAGACTCTTCAGAGATTCTGTGCTTTCAGAACTACTGAAAATCCAGTTTTCATGGTGTTCATTAAACTATCAGCTGTTCGCAATAACTATCAAATGGTAACCTGGGTACTCTCTAAATCATCACTTTGCAGACTCCAAGTTGCTTAAAGTTTCATATCTCTGATTTCCTTTCCTCCTTTCCAGAATATACCGTCGAACTTCGCCAGGAAGTTTATTACAATGCGGAAAGGTATTATGACCTTACGCGATTCCACTGGGAAAACTTGGACTGTCAAGTTCAGTCGCGGACCAGAAATTCAATGGCCACATGCACAAATCTCTGGTGGCTGGCGGGCATTTGCAGTGGATAATAATCTGGCTGTTGGTGATATTTGTTTCTTTAAGCTAATTAAGCACCCTGAAATCTTATTGAAAGTTTTCATCTACCCTGCCGTTGAAAATGCAAACACGCCACCGGGTAAGTTTGATTAAAGATCGTTTAGTGTACGTTACATTAATGCATGTAGATGCTTTATTCCACATCATTTTCTTTTGGCAATCAGCTGATGAGAACATAGCCAGTCGAGTTAAAATCAGGACCTTCGCCGGTGATACTGAAGCTAATCGTCGCCATTGTCTGTGTCCCTCCAGCTCCAGAGAATTTAAAGATCCGAAGTTCAAGGAAAATGACAATGTTGACTCAGATATTGAAATCTTTGATGAGTTTCCGCCAAACCAGAAAACAAAGAAGAAATTGCCATCCACATGCTTTCAGCCTTGTAAGAACTTGGGGGTGAAGTTATCTTTGTGTTTGGATGTTTCTGAGTCTGACAAAAGTAATTCTTTGTTTCTGAAGCTATTGCCTTAATGTTTTGATCTTAGCAGCTTTCAAATCCCCAAATCCGAGTTTCACTATTGCGATGCAGCCATCATATGTTCGTGCAGGTGGTACTCCGGTGAGATTTCGTCTCAAAGAATTCTGTTGAATCATCTATTCATTCCAATTATATAATTCAAGTTCAACACATGGATTCTTCTCATATATATATATATATTGCATGAAACTTTTCTGTTTAAGGACTGAAACTATCTTTGTTTTTATTAGCATTTTTCTTCTTTTTGTTTGGCAGAATATCCCACGCCATTTCGCCGGGAAATATTTTAAGAAAAATGGTGTAGTTACCCTGAGAGATTCAGATGGGAGGACTTGGAGTGTTGACTACAGAACAAATGTATTAAGTTTTTATTCAATATGCAATTTTCGCTGTAACAGTTGGAGAGCATTTGCACTGGACAATAACTTGAAGGTGGGGGATATCTGTGTCTTTGAGCTGAAGGAAAATGGAAGATTTCTGGAAGTTCATTTTTTCAGGTGCTGATGTTGCAAGTTGTTTGCCTTTTGGAGCTGATTAAGGGAAGTGTAACAATTGCTGTGGTTCAAAGCATGCATCCATCTCTTGAGAAGTTGGTTGAGTGGTCAAGACACAGGGTCATCTATTTTGCGGAAGTGATCTTGGAGAGCCTGCTGGAAAGATGACTACTGTTACTAGGAAAGCTTCTTTTTGTACTTATTCCTTTTGTTCTTGTTGGTTAAAGGTTAAGAGTCCTGACCCACTTTCTGAACTTCTGTAAACAGTTTAGCTAATGTAATTTACAGTTCCAAAATCTGGTTAAGCAGATGTTGGCCTAGGTGGAATCATTTTGTTTACCTGACAATCCTAAACACGTAATGTAAGGGCTCAGTTTATTAAACAGAGTCACTTTATTCACACGTATTATTTATTTTAGATCTAGATTACTAAGTAAGATCCTCACAATTTTATCAAAGAATAACACTCTATTTCGTATTCGGAGTGACTTGAACCTTTGACTTTCTCAAGTGTCAAATCACTCTTAACAATTTGTTGCGTTTTATTGTAAGGTCGTAAATCACTAAGCAGGATCACCTTACTCATCTGTACTGTCCTTTTTAGTTTTAGATCACTTAGCAAAACCCTTACAATTTTATCGGGAATAATACCTCAATCCATGTTCACATATCTCGAACTCTTGACTTCTTTTCGAGATATACGGACGCGAATTGAGATGTTATTCTCCGATAAAACATGAGAATCTTGTTGAGTGATTTAGACCCAAAATAAATAATACAGATGAATAAAATGACTCAATATAAAAATTATGAAAATAAAATTTTATTTTAAACGCATCGACATAAATTTCGATATAATTATATATGAATTTGTCCCGATAAAAAACGATTTTACATAGCATGACTAACGTGAATTACGTACATATAATATTCTCAAAAGGTCTTGATTGGATACTTTGTTATCATAATTTTCTCAGTATGATTTTCCTCGACACATCTTGGTACAGAACCTAGCGTTGACATGAATGGCTATAAAAGGCTATACAAACACCTTGGCTCATTAATGAATCTGCCTCGAGCCCAGAAACTATGAATGTAAGGATTTTAACATTCAATAGCTAACTACTGTCATTAAATCGGATTGATTCCTTCTTTTACTCCTAAAGTGTATATTTATATATGTACGGCTTATTTGCAGAAACTCTCATGGGAGGCTATTGAAGATAAGCTGGAGCTTTTCCGCCATGACTTCTGATAATCGGAGAGACAATGACCATTACTTGTTTTCATCCAAAACTCCCCATTTCTTCAAAGTAATTCTTGCGGAAACTATTCGGGATGGGAAACTTGTATGTAACTATGCATTAAAATTCTTCTTTCTCTATTTTCTATTAATCCTTGTTATACTCAGTTCATGCGTGATCAATTAAAGGTACTATCATGCAGGGAGTTCCAAGAAAATTTGTAAGAAAATATGGAAAGCAACTGCCGAGCTCTATTAAGCTTGAGGTCCCGAATGGTGCAATATGGCAGGTGGAGCTGACGGAGAGTGATGAAACGGTGTGGTTGCAAAAGGGTTGGAAAGAATTTGCAGAGCATTACTCAGTGAAATTCGGACATTTTCTGGTTTTCAGATACGAAGGGAATGCTCATTTCCATGTATTGATTTTTGACAAGAGTGCTTTAGAGATCGAATATCCATGTACAAGCATTGAAGATGGTGATGATTTGTCTGTTGAAATTTGTGAAGATGTTTTAGCGAGTAGGAAAAGCAAAGAGAAATCACATCTTTCATGTCTTCGGCCTCACAAGAAAATAAGAGTCGATTCACCCAAAATTGATGGTATTTTTCTTTATTTCAATTTTAGCACTGCTTATTTTTTGGAGTCGTTTTCTTTTTCTGTCTCTTGATTTTTTTTATTGCTAGGAGTTCTGAGTCCAGCTACGAAGAAAGGTGGAGGAATTACAGTGAATACAGAGGTTTTTTGCTGTATGAGAAAATTGACAGCCACTGAAAAGGCTCACGCTGCTCAGACTATTCAGAGATTCTGTGCTTTCAGAACTACTGAAAATCCAGTTTTCATGGTGCTCATTAAACCATCAGCTGTTCGATATAAATGTCAAATGGTAACCTGGGTACTCTCTAAATCATCACTATGCATTCTCCAAGTTGCTTAAAGTTTCATATCTCTGATTTCCTTTCCTCCTTAATTTCTTCCCAGAGTATACCGTCGGCCTTCGCCGGGAAGTTTATTACAATGCTGAAAGGTATTATGACCTTATGTGATTCCACTGGGAAAACTTGGTCTGTCAAGTTTTATCGCAAATCAGAAAATCAATGGTCACAAGCACAAATCCATGGTGGCTGGCGGGCATTTGCAGTGGATAATAATCTGGATGTTGGTGATATTTGTTTCTTTGAGCTAATTAAGCACCCTGAAATGATATTGAAAGTTTTCATCTACCCTGCCGTCGAAAATGCAAACAGGCCACCGGGTAAGATTAATTGATTAATGATCGTTTACTTTACGTGACATTAATGCATGGGGATGCTTTGCTTCTCTTTTTTTTTGGCAATCAGCTGATGAGAACATTGCCAGCCGAGTTAGAAACAGGAGATTGGCCAGCTCCAGAGAACTTAATGAACCAAAGATCAAGGGAAATGAGAATGTTGAGTCAGATATTGAAATCCTGGATGACTTTGCGCTAAACCTGAAAACAAAGAAGGAATTGCCATCCCCAGGATTCCACCCTTGTAAGATGATGAGAACCAATCCAAGTTGTATAAGAGCCAGTGCTTTCAAATCCACAAATCCCTCCTTCACTGTTCAGATGTGGCCATCATATGTTCGTGGTGGTTGGGGACCGGTGAGATTTCGGCTCAACTACTTCTTTTTGTTAGCTTGAATTCGAATTCAAATTTCACAATATATCACAAATATATTTTAACCATTTGATTAAAAGATTATTGTCACTCGAGGACTTATGTTGAATCATCTATTCGTTCCAATTATATGATTCAAGTTCATCAAATGGCTTTCTCGAATGTGGTGAGAGTGTCTAGTTTGGAGCTTCTCAGAAACAAAAAAGATTTGTACGAGTTTACCTTTCTGATCAAGAACTGAATCCGTCTTTGTTTTTATTAGCGTTTTGTCTTCTTTTGGTTTGGCAGAACATCCCATTACATTTTGCCAGGAGATATTTCAAGAAAAATGGTGAGGTTACCCTGAGAGGTTCAGATGGGAGGACTTGGAGTGTTGACTACAAAATGAATTCAAGATGCAAATTTCTCAGTAAGAGTTGGAGAGCGTTTGTGCTGGACAATAGCTTGAAGGTGGGAGACGTCTGTGTCTTTGAGCTGATCGACGAAAATGAGAGATTTTTGGAAGTTCATTTTTTCAGCTTCTGATCTATCGACAAAGGGAAGACAACCATGCTGCTGTTTGCTTTTTGGAGATTGATTAAGGGAAGTGTAAAAAACAATTGCTGTGGTACGTTCAAAGCATGTATCCATCTCTAAAAATGTTGGTTGAGTGGTCAGGACTCAAAGGTCATCTATTTTGTGGAAGTGATCTTCGTAAGCCTGATGGAAAGATGACAACTGTTACTAGGAAAGCTTCTTCTTGTTCTTGTTACTTTTGTTCTTGTCGTTCAAAGGTTAAGAGCCCTGACATACTCCCTGAACTTTTGTAAACAGTTTAGCATATGTGATTCACAGTTCCATAGTCTAGTTAAGCAGATGTTTTGTTATTAACACGTTAACATGGATTTTTGACATCAATTTATGCGTTTTATATAATATAAACACGATTTTACATCATACGCTACACAAATTACTAAACTATAAAATGGTGTCAATTGCCAAGCTTCAATTACAGGTTAGCTTTTAAAGCAAAGATTGAGTAGATTGATCGTCATTGTCCCCATGTACCTTTGAGTAAAGCTGCAGAATCTGCATTGAACGACTTGTTAATCATGGCGTTGGTGTCATTCTCTATGAACTCTTTGAACATCTGCGAATTAATTAAGCAAACAACGTTGTTTTCATTGTTTGTTTGATAGTAGACAAGAAAAGAACGAAACTCGATGTAATTAACACTGCAAAATAATGGGATGTTGGAACCAGTTCTTATCCCATGGTTATTTATAGGGGCCATCTTCAATGAACGAAACGATTCCACTTCTGGCAATTAAATTTCGAAGGATTGACTAGTGAGTGCCAGCTGACAGTCATAACTACCATTTAAATTTTGGTTCTGAACCATAACTTGCATAAGAAGCAAGAACTAAGAAGGCAGAGCAGCTAAGTTTTCTTAACTTATTGTTAGTTGTCACTTAAGCTTAGCTCATGATTTTAGTGGGTTTGAAGTAGATTTGGTAATTTTAGATAAATATAAAAATAATATAAATAGAATATAAAAAAATGATTCAAATTAAATTTTGATAAAAATTATATATGAATATGATTAAAGTTAAATTTTTTTCTTTATGTGTGAATATAAATTTTTATAAAAAATTTATGTACTTTATGTAACATAAATACAATATGACTTTGACATAATACTAATTTTATACTCAATTTATCTTGGTGTTATTTCAAGTTTGAGTTTATGTAATCATGTTTATATAAAAAAGAATTTCAATTCATTCAAGAGAAATAGCCATGATAGTTTAGGTGGTTAAAGTTTGGCTTGGAAAGTTGGAATATTATCTTTCAAAGCAAAGAGTTTAATTTTTTAATTTTTGTTTTTTAAATTAGGTGTTTAGTCACGATAAATAGTTACTTTATTCGTCAATATTCGTCTAAAAATTGTGTTTTGCTAGGGTTTTAGAAACTCCTGCCTATCCAGGAAACGCTAAGGTTGAATACTCTGATCGCAAACCAGTAAGAAGGTTTTGTTTTGAAGAACCTGTCTCTAGGTTTTTGTCTTTCTCCTGTTTCCTATCACAACTGACTCCAATGGGAAGAAAACCAGGGCCGGAAGACAGGCCAGGCTTTTTCAAGGTTATGCTTGGTGACTTCTCTAAGCGATTGGTATTACAACTCTCCCCTTCTCAGAAAACAATACCGTATTGATTTTAATATATCCATACCCATGTTTTCATTGTTCTTGTATAGAAAAACATAGTTATGGAATCTGAAAAACCTGTTTTTTTCTCTTTAAATCATTAATTTTTCTAACGTTCTTACTTTCTCCACACTCTTTAAACCCTCAACTAGCTACGGTTCTTTTTCTCTTCTGTTTAATATGGTCTATGTTGCTTAAATTTCCATTAACTTTGGATGATTAGTTGAATTAGTTCAGTTCTATTACTCTCTTTATTTTCATCCAATTTGTAGTTCTGTTTTGGTCTTACCATGATTAATATTGAATGATTTTGATGTAGCAAATTCCACCAGCATTTGCCAAGTTCTTTAATGGAACACCACTACCTCAGAAGATCAAGCTTCAGAACTCTGCAAACAGACTTTGGCAAGTTAATTTGGAAAAAATCGATAACAAGTTGTTCTTCAAAAAGGGTTGGAGGGCCTTTGTAGAAGACAATCCTTTAGAGCTTGGAGACTTTGTAGTTTTTGATTATGTTGGGAGATCAACGTTTAGATTTACCATCTTCGGGAAAAATGCCTGTGAAAAAGATGTCATTGCTGTCCCCCGGAAGAGTAATAGAGTTAATCAAAGGGGTGAGGAAAAAGCAAGCATGTTTGACAATGAGAAAAGGCATGGAAAAGTATCATTTAAGAATGGAGCTAATCAATCTGATTCCAGAATTCATGACAAGCCTGTAGTGATTAACATAGAAGAAACTGATGAGGAGGATGCCAACTCTGTTGAATTTCTGGAAGAGATTCCTAAGTTGGGAGAGAAGAGGAAAAGAACGGAATCCAAACCATCAGCTCCTAGCACTCATCCCCAGGGCAAAGAAGCTGGTGGATCAAGAGTTACCCGGTCATTGAGAGCTGCAGATTCAGAAAAATCAAGAGGTTCTAAACTTATTTTCCTTCCCCCACTTCATCTTGAATTGAATTTACTAATTTCTGTATATAATTCATGTTCCATCTTATGAAAAATTGTAATTTCCTGTCAGAAGTTGTGTTGACATGCAGTATACAAAACCTTAGTTTTTATCAAATTCATTTATAATTTATCCAATTTTATTTCATATCATTTTATTTTTGTCATGTCACTGTATTGTATCTAGAATTGCCTAATCTGCTTCCAGTATGATACAGTAGCATATGGTTTTCAAAAAGCAGAAGAAATCCTCTGTGCTTTGTATTATCATTCACATTCATGTGCAAGTTTCAGTAATCTCTGCAGGAGGTAGTGGAATCAACTTCAGAACTCGGAGCTGCAGGCAAGAAAGGGCTCTTGATAAGAATGCCCGAAAGCTGACAGGCAAAGAGAAATCTTTAGCTCTTCAAAGATCTGAGAAGGATTTTAAATCTAAGAATCCCTTTGTCACGGTTGCAATACAGCCGTCCTACGTTGGCGTTGGACAAAACAAGCACAGTACGGTAAGCATTCAATTCAGAGCTCAGCCACCAATTGCTGATCGTATGAATAATCCAGTAATCTGTGCAGAATATACCTTTGAAGTTTGTGGAGGCACACTTTAACAGGGAGCACAACAATGTTATCCTGCAGCTTCCAGGTGGTAAAGCATGGCCTATGAAGTATTATGTCCCCAAGGGAACCAGACGACCAGCAAAAGTGAATAATGGTTGGATGGCCTTCGCGCTTGATAATCATTTGACTGTGGGTGATGCTTGTGTTTTTGAGCTGATTAACCGAACTGAAAATATTCTAAGAGTCGAAATATTTAGGAATATGTACAATCAAAATGATTCCTAGATGCACATATGAACGAGTTCAATGATGTTTCTCATTCTAGGCTCAGTTTGCTTGACTGGTATGAATATTTAGGAACATGTGCTTTTGATGATTCGTATATAAAATTTGTGCTCATGTCATAAAAAATTATTTTTTATCATATAAAATACATAAATTTTGTATTGACACATCAAATATCAAACTTATTTTTTAGTTTTTGTTGTATTTATATACAATTTTTATCAACTTTTAGTCCGTATCACATTCGTATCTTGTATTTGTATCGTTTTCGTATCGTATCACTATAACGTGTCTAAAATTGTTAGATAGGTAGACATATGTAGGGAATTCTATAGTAAGATCAAAATTTTTGATCTTATTGTAAGGTCAACGTAAAAAACACATGATTAAACTTAAATTTAAAGTCATTAGGCATAATATATATTAGAAATGTCGTAAACACTTTATAATTAACTTAATGTTAATGTAAACAATACATAATTAAGAATAAATCTAAAGTTATTAGGTGTAAAATAAGTTAGAAGTATGTAAACACATGATAATTAACATAAACATACATTACAACAAAATTATTATGTGTTTAAATCTATTGACTCTAATGTTTAATTGATTATTATATTTTTACGATACTTCTAATATTTTTTACGCCTAATGTCTCAAATTTACATTTAATCATATATTTTTTACATTAACTTTCAGTAATGTCAAAAATTGTGACCTTATTATAGAAATTTCCAAACAGGTGCATTGACAAGGAATAAAGGATAGATCATGGGAAGAATCTGATATAACATATCCAATCTTCTTTAAATCACCAATTAGATCAAACAATTCATGTCATATAAATCGTGTTTATGTTGTCTAAAACATAAAAATTTTGTGTTTATAATATTTTTAAAATTTTTGCCACGTTCATATATATATTTTTTATTAAATTTTAATTTGCGTCTCCTTTGTATTGTTTTTATGAAATGTTATCATGTGGTGCTCAAAATTCTAAAATGCCTCAATCTATCTTCATGTTGCCGACGAGTTAAAGCAGACAACGTCAGCAGTCCATAATACGGTAATGTTGATGGTTACCGCACCATGCCCTTCATAGCAGATAATTTCCAGACTACAAGTGATTTTGCAAGAAAATTAACAAACAATCTTGACGGTTCTCGATTGTTAAAACAGACGTCTGCTTGTCTCGGACATGAATTACGATCACGTCCGCACGAGATTTCTTCACAACTTTAATATACTTGAGGAAACTAGTTAGAATGATCAACTGCATCAGACATTTTCATCATATCTTACAAATGAATGTAATGAATGTGTACAAAGCAGCAGCTACAAAAAACATGTACAAAATACAACTGGCCTCACTGTATAAGATATGGAGATCTTCTACTCCATTAAAACTTGTATGCTAGTACCAAAATAAAGCACCATACCATGACAATCCACGCAATGCCTAAAACGGCCTTGATGAGCAATCTAACAACAGCTACGCGCGTAAGAAATCAGCTTCTCCTGCGCTTTCTCATTGGGATAGTATGTACACTGGCATTAATGAATTAATACAGGCCTTTTCTTGGCCTAGAAATTAGACATCAATGAGAGGAGCTTGCTTCTGTGCTATAAAATGAGTGTTCACTTAAGCTGAAGTTGGCTCTCTCTTCATCCCATTTTAGAATCTCCCTTGCCAGTTTAAGAGCTGCATCAACGCTGTTGGGTTCCAATCCTTTCACATAGGAAACATACAACTTCCGCTCGGTGAGAAAAGAATAAAGCCTCTTGAACTTGACTGCAATATAATGGAATGCCAGCTGTCCCTGTGTGGGATTATGATTGATGCTGTTGCTATTTGTATTTGATTGATGATGACTGATCACGGGATGAAAATCATCAAACCACTCACACCGAGTCAATGGTACCCGTTCTATCTTCTCCTCAAACAGATCAAATTTGTTTAGTATTAAAAGGAAGTCCATCTGCTCAAATGCTGGATGAGTAACAATGCTTTCAAAGAATTTCCTGCTCAGTAGCATCTTATTATTCCCATCAGCAGTGAACTGATCATAGTCAGTCAAGGCAACACAGAAAATGACCATTCCAACATCTTCAAACATCTCTAGCCACTTGCAGTTTTCGCCAAGGCCTCTTGCTTGTACACTAATAAGTTGGTACCTGAGACCCAATCAGAAACACTAAGGATAAGGACACATTCCACATGAGAACATAAGACAGGATGAGTTTTCACAGCTTAATAGGCTATTAGATCACTGCAGTGTAACACCATTTAAACAAATGATTTGAGTAAAAATTGCTTGGTAGCTATCAATAAGAACTACAGCTTCACAAAATGCAGATGACTTCATTTAAGTAACACGTGACTGAAATGTGTGCTCAATATTGCACCCACCTGAGCAATGAATCATGATGATCAGCTTTTTCAATGTTCTCATCAAGTGAAGACTGGGGAAATGAAAAGTCCACACAGGCAACCCCATTTGATGAGGTAACACCCTCAGCATATAAGATATCCAAATCTGAGGGTTCATAGTCCATTCTCAATATCTCAACAGCCTGGAGAGTACAAAAAAAAGTATTAGAAAAGAGTTTATAAAAAATAAGCACTCGTCATAGCAACTATCCCGACACAAAAGCAAAAAATAACAACCCACAGTAGTGCCATAAACAAGTGCAAGTATAAGTGCTGGTTGAGACTGCTTGATAGATCTGTTTTAAGAATGATGGATTAAGAGGTCAACTAACCTTATGCATTAGCCTAAATAGAAGGCAAGTGTATTGTTAAATGAACCATAATTAAGGAACTCCTGGCTCTGTTTAATCAGGATATAAGAACCTCAAAGGTCAAGCATGTGCTGTTATCCACTTGCTTGATAAAGCTAGATGCTTGTGCAGCATACAAAAGATTCTGTGTTAAACTCATAAGATTCTCCGTTCTGAAGAGATTTTATTTCCTTTCAGAAATATTAAACCTAGAGTTGCAAAAATCCTACACTTAATAGTACCACACTTATAACGCCACATCTGTAAAACCAAAAGGTGTCCCTCTTTTTATCTGTTCACCTTGCAAACAGGACCTCATGGTCTATATGCTACACTGAAAGTCAAACAAATCAGCAACTTTTCCTTTTTAGTGAAATAATGTTTTTCTCTAACCACATTCTGAGGATAAAATTCCTCATAAAATAATTGTATTTAAATGTCCAATTTAAACACTGTGGTATAATTTAGCTATTGACAACAAGTTCTAAAGATGGGGGGAATATTATTCTTAAAACTAGTGATATGTTCGAGCAAACTTCAGATACATAAAATTAGTGATATGTACGTAAATTCTGAGAAGTTTCAACAAATTTAAACAAGCAAGGTAGTATGAAGCACGGTCTTACCCGCTCCAAGTAATAACTAGCAACACTAGGTAGCATTTCCAATTCACTTTTCCTGTTGTAAGTGGCCTGAATGGCTGCATCCTTCCACAGCTCCTCAACCAGTGGTGCGTATTCACGAGTAGCAGCTGGAAAAATGGCTTCCAAATTGCCTGACAACATACTGTTCAGAAGCCAGTCAGCGAATGATTTGAGCCTGGGGCCAATGGAATAGATAGTTTTGCCATCACTACTCCCTGCTAATAAAATGAAAAAAAAAAATCAGATGCTTCCAATATAGATGCCATAAATCAATTCATTATGATGATTTTAGCCTCGGGCCAATGGAATAGATAGTTTTGCCATCACTACTCCCTGCTAATAAATATGAAAAAAAAATCAGATACTTCCAATATAGATGCTATAAGTCAATTCATTATGATAATGTTGGATCTGAGATGCTAAAATGCACTTCAAAAATTTACACAGGTGGGGAAAATTAAAGGCTTAAATCCTTAATGATATCCACATATAAACAAATTAGTTGACAAAGAAGCCGCATATGAAGAGCATAAACATTGTCATATTTGAATGTTCAGCAGGAAATAGGTGTGCACTAATTTCTAGGTGTAGCTTGTTCCATTCAAAGTACGATCATTATATGCATGTAGGTCAAAAGGATGACTTGGAAAAATTAACATGCAACCTCACCTTCAAGATCAGTTTCCTTGGAACATTTCCTCCTCATTTCAGCCAAACTCTCCTCCTCAAAACGTTCACGACCCTCAAGAAGCATGCCAAGGTAACCATACACATTGGTTTGGATAGTCAACTTGATATTTTCACGCTCATCCTCTGAGAATGGTACATCTTTATAAAGAATTTTAGCCTGAAACAGACCATTTCATTTGAAAGATCAATTGACTGACTAATTACATTTGTTTGCAACATACATTCTATTTTTAAGCAGTTATCTTACATTATAAAATAAACATACACCATCAGCCGCACAGGCAAACTAAAATGAAGACATTTAGGAAACAATAACATGTTGCTGCAGGCAAAATGCAGAAGAGAAACACTGAAGTTAAAGGTTCATGAAAATTCAGGGAACTATGCATACAATTAGAGATATAAGTTTTCCCATTGTCAAAAACTTGATAATCATAAATATTGTAACACACTATCTCTGAAAGTCTATTCACAGTATAATCTCTATAAAACTATGGAGTAAAAACTACCAAAATATTCGTATTCTACTACAGAACCATAGAGAATTATACCCAAATGTAAGGCAATCCTGCTGCTGACATTTGAATAAATTTGATCGATGCACTTAAAGATCTTCTTTTAACCAAATTTGGATATCCTTCGGTAAAAGAGGTGAAATTTTTATACAAGCGATTTTTAACAAACAAAAACTATCAGCACATAAGTAGAACTACAGAGCAATGAATGTGAAGATATGATTCCCAAAAGTATTTTACCTGCTTAAATATGGTACTTGACGCAGATCCAGAAGATCCAACCAAAAGAATTTTCTGTAGCGTGCGCTGCTCAAGATAGTCAGGAAGAGATCTACAGGTCATGCCGTTCAACGGCTCCCCACAAAGATTTGAAGATTTAGAAGGAACAGGCAGTGACAAGACAGTACAAACAAGCTTTGTTCCAGCCTACATGTATTTTGAACAACAAATAAATGCTTAACTAGAACTATCTTCATCCACCTCAAGAATAAATCAATTAAAGAAAAAAGAGTAAACATAGCATACTGAAATATGTATATACTATATACCTTTCCCCATATATATCCTCTTGTATTTTTTTGTCCCTCTTCTTGGTATGACCCATCTTCATTCACCCAAAAGTGTGGGTTGCCAGCAACTTGAACCCCTGCCAACTGCAATGTTCACCAAAATGGTCATTGATAATCCTAGCACCATAATGACCGTCTTAACAGCATTATATTTTAATAATTTTCAACCTGTAACATCCGGAGTTCTACTTTTGTGATCTCCCGACCATTTATCAAAACTTGTGTATTTCCATTGCTAGCATCTGGCCTAATAGAGCCACCAACATTTAGATGGGGACTAATTATCTTTGAAGGTTTCTGTCCCTCCTGTCAAAAGTCAATTGTAACACAATTATCAGTTTCCATAACGATACAAATCAACTCCAATAAAGAAACCAAATAAAAAAGCCATTCAAAGATTCCATATTCACCTTTCCCCAAAGACCGGATACTTTATCATACCAATAGTTTCCTGGTTTTAGCTTCTTCGGTGGGTTAGGGCAACTCTGCAATATAGCCAATTCCTCATGACAAAGTGGTTGACCATTCACACAAATATATTCAGGGGGCAGCTGATTCGCTTCACACAACTTTTCAGCCTTCATTATCTGTCTTATCTCCAAGTCATTAAGCAGCCGTTTAAGCATTCGAGAACACTTTCCCAAACTGCCTCGTTTTGACTCGTCAATAGGAAATCCAATACAAGGAACACATTTCCTTCCTTCAGGCATAGACCCCATAGCTCGAAGCACACAATTACTACAATACTTGGCATCACAAACAATACAAACCTCCTTCTCCGTGAACCTATTCCCCTTAAAACACCGATAACACGACCCTTTCTTCCCTTTCGTTGGTGGCTCTCTTTTGACTTTGACAACTTGAGGCAGCAGTTCATCTTCATTAAGTTCCTCATCGATTCCATCATCCAATTCAATATCTCGAAAAGTAACAACCTGAGGTCTCCTAACATCACCATATAACTCATTATTACAATCCCCAGTCTTAAGAGAAGAAACCCGAGAAGACGGGTAATCTAAGCTCAAAACGGACTCATTAGAACCCCAATCAGGTTGGTTCAAATCATCATCATCATTTGGAACCCTTTCTCGCAAAGAACTTTTCCTCGATTTATCAAAGCTATCACAATAATCAAGCCTACACGAATCTTCATTACTAACAGAACAAGCCCCTAACCGCCTCGAAGCACTATCAGTATTGTTAATCAATTCAGCTGACTCCCCAGACTCGCAACCACTTAACTCCCCAGATAGCAAACAGTTATTAGTATCTTCAGAAACCCTTTCTTCAAAAGCAATAACCGAAGTTGGCGAAACAGTCGGTTGAAGAAGAAGTTCTTTAGAGAACTTGTTACGATCTGGAGCTAAAATTGGAGGTACAACCGGTATATGGAGTTCAGTACTGGAGAGTGGTACCTTTGAAACTACGGCTGCTACTGGAATTTTCTCGACGTTGATTGGAACGGCTCGTGGAAGAACGTACGGTACCGGAGGGCCGGTGTATTCCACTGCAAAAGAGTATGGTTCTTGTTCATTTTCCAAGCTTGGAAAAGTTATATCTTCTTCCAGTGGCATTTCTGGGATTCTGGGTTAGAGAAATTGCAGAAGAACTGTTGAAATTTGGGGAAGAAGGAAATGAAAGAAAGGTGATAAAAAAAAAAAAGAGTATTGGAGTGGAGGCCTGGAGGGTGTAGGAAAATGACAGCAAAGGTGTAGAAAAAAATATATGATGGCTGATTCATTTGAGGCAGATTCGCTAACAGGAAATATCATAAGAAAATATAAATTAAAATTCTAATAAAAATTATATTTGAATTAAAAAAAATGGAAAATTCAGATTCAATGCTCACTCAGTGTCCTGATATCAATTATAATAGGTTTATTTTCATAATTTATATGATTTAACACGAAAAAAATATGTGATATACAAAATGTTTATGTTTGAAGCAGTTGTAATAATAATCATTAATCAATCAATTATAAAACATTATTTCATTAATGAAAAAAATAATATATATATAAACTTTTTTTTCATAAGTGTCCATCACGAAGCTCGAACATATGAGTGACGTAGTTTAATTTTTTTTTAAAAAAAAATCAACGCAGAACATAAATTATCGATTTAAAAAGAAGAAATAAACCACCTTAGGCCTTAGCAAGTGGGGGAAGCTAGCTAGCTTAGCTGGAGAAATTTGAGTGGTGGTGTTGGAATTTGAGCTGTGAAAGAAAAAAAAGTGTAAGAACATGGAGGGATTTGAATTTGGCTGTGGATTTTTCCTTTTCATGCCCACTTTTGTTACAATTTGTTTGTTTTATTGGATTGAAATTTAATTGATGAAACCCTTTTTTTGAAGTTTCACTTTCAGATTTTTGGTGCTGTCTGTGAGGTTTTGAAAACTTTTTTTTTTTGTACAGGTTGGTTGGCTGGTTAGGGATGCAATTTGAAAGAAATGGATAAGGAATCAAGCAAATTTGTTTTTGAGTGGTTGATGGGTTGGAAAAATGTTCATCAAATTCGGTTAGTAGTTAATTACTTTATTATATGATTAGTAGTGTTTTATCTATTTTTAATTTTTTATAAATGAAAAAAAATCAACATTGCTTCATGTAACCATCCTAATATGTTAGGATAAAAGCTTTGATAACGATGATGAAATGAAAAAAATAGAATTATTATTCAATAGTAGTAGTACATTGTTAGTAAATTTTCAAATTTTCATAAATGAGGTAAAGATTATAAAATATACCTTATTTTATTTATTTTTATTTTTTAATTTTTTTTAAAATATATGTATTATCATCTTAACTCTAAACTATATATTAGATAATAATTCAAAAAATTATCACATATCTTATATTTTAAAAGATATGGCGTTGACTTAGTCTTGGTAAAAAAAAAAAGGCTACAAAGGAAACATTTAATATCCAACATTGGTTGGAATTGAGTGGTAAGGGACTCATTCCCCCTTAAGCATAACCCTGGTTCGAGTCATACATATGGAGCAAATCGTGCTGGGAAGGGCGCCCCACTTCCATGTGACTTGACACTCCGAAGTAGTTGCATAAAGCGAATACCGAGAAAAAAAGACCAAAAAAGAAAACATTTAATAACTGGGAGTGGAGTAGCTTGGATTCAAAGTCAAACCTTATAAGATGCCACCGAGAAAATAAAGACCAAAAAAGAAAACATTTAATAACTGGGAGTGGAGTAGCTTGGATTCAAAGTCAAACCTTATAAGATGCCACAATTTATTCTTAACCATTCGGCCAAGAAGTTGTTGGCATCTTGGTAAAAATTTACTAACAATAGATGTGATTTTTTTTATAAATATGTGAATTATCA
The DNA here is from genome assembly GCA_031772115.1 of Heritiera littoralis. Lineage (NCBI taxonomy): Eukaryota > Viridiplantae > Streptophyta > Magnoliopsida > Malvales > Malvaceae > Heritiera > Heritiera littoralis. The sequence continues at coordinate 2,999,994 of JAPDPK010000044.1, forward strand.
AAATAAAGTTCATTAAACTTGTAATTAATTCTAATACATATAAAGAACACTATCAAGCTTTGAATTATTACATTGTTGTTACCTCATCAAGATGGAATTTTCAAAATCTAAATTAAACCTCCTTTTGATTAAAGACCTAAACGACAAACTTTACCCCCTCCAAAAACAGAGTGATTACAAAGTGAACAAGCTGATGAATCTCTTTTCCCCAGCTGCTGCTCCTTGAATTGTGGAGATAACGAACACTGGCCGACAGGCCCCATTGCTGGGGCTTCGAATGAATTGCTTCAATCCTCCGCAACAAAATCTTTGGATTCCATGTACTTCTCTGATCCATGTTATGCCAGCCCTGCCTTTGATTGCCCGTACAAGGTTTTCGGTTGACTACCTAAGCTAACAACGATAATCAGCTCAATCCTGCTTAGTCGGATTAAACAACATAAGATATCCCTTTAATTGTGATAATCGGCTCAATTCTACTCAATTGAATTAAATAACGTAGAATATCCGTCAATCCTACTTAACCAAATTGAATAATATGAGATATCCGTTTAATTATAATAATCAGCTCAATCCTATTTAATCGTATTAAATAATTAATGTAAGATACGTGTTTATAAGATATTCATTATCTCATAGTCAGAAAACTGAAAATCTATGAATTAAGGCCATGATAATGACGATTTGAAGGCGACTATTATGTTGGGTGTAATGTTCTAACCTGCTTCTCTGTTTTGTTGCAATTTTTCCATCAATTCTATCGCCACAACCAAACTTCTAGCTGGTTTTCTCCACTACTTTGAAAATTAAGCCTTGCCATGAAAGATTAGCCGGCTAATGAAATTTATTTTCTGCCTTTTAATAAGGGATTGGTAATTGGTTTGTCAACAAATACTTAAAAACAAATGATCAATCAATACCAAACTCCTGCATTCACGTCTTATTCCATCCACACGTAATGAAAACATATTTTAAGTTTTTTTATAATCTTATATCCAAATTTCTATGTTATTTTCCATGCTATTTGGCATAATTCTCATGCTTACTTTATTTGCACCTCTTTGAAACTGGGATTTTAAAGTCAAAATGTTTGGTTTCAATCTTCTACAAGGAATTGTTCGGATCATTTTTTTAACCAATATGTCAACTTCAATGATTTAACCAAGAAGAAATACTAAAGCTGCCTTTCAGTAACGATAACGAATGGTCGTACTTCAATTTGTCATTAGTTTGGCCTCTTTGAGGCTTTGACTTTTGTAGATATGCAGAAGTCACTGTACTGTCCAAAACTACTATGTTCAAAGCAGAATTTGACAATTAAGATTGTTATGAGTCGTTATTAGCAGACATTCATTCGATGATACCAAGTTCATCACCTCATATTCTGTTCACACCAAAATTGTAACATAAGTCAATGTTGAATTTAAGTAAACTTGTCAGTCGGATATATATATATATATATTTCATATGGGAATTGTTTCAAGTTATGTTGATATCGTGTAAAATATAAAAATTTATACGTTAAAATTAATACATCTAATAAGAAAACATATTTTTAGCTTTTATAAAATTCATTTTTTATCAAAATTTAACTCATATTTTATTTTCATACGATGTTTCGTATCGTGTCATCATATACCTAATAAAATTATCAGTTGCTACTTTCAATAGTAAGGTAAGCATTTTAAGCAAACCTAACAATTCTAAATATGACAAAGTGGCACAGCACGCAAATGACAAATTTTAATAAGAAATTTTCGTATTTTACACGATACGAATATAATTTTACTTAACACAAATAAATTTCTTAAATATGACAAATTGACATGACACGAAAATGACAAATTTTCATATAAAATTTTTGTATTTTACACGATATAAATATAATTTTATTTGATATAAATAAATTTCGTACAAGAATTATCGGGCGTAATTTGAGGTGATCTCTTGTAGCCCTTTTGTTTTTTTCCAATCCAGGACTGAAAAATGGTGATCCAAGAAACCGGCAGACATGAAAACTCAGCAAGGAAACTGGAGCAATGGTACTACGATAGGCTAATACAAATTCAGGTCTAATCAAAACCTGAGTCCTTTCCCTGAAATGGCCAACGTAAAGTTAGGCCATGATTCAAAATCAACGTTGAAACTCTTCAGGATTACTTTCTCTGGCTAATTCTGCCGTGAGCTGAGAAGCTGGGAGCCACTGTCAATGAGCTGGTCGGCACACGCTTGCTGCCCGATGAATAAGGCTGGTTCAGGCTTGGCATCATCTCCGGCGCTCGCTCCGATATGCGCCACATCTTCACCGACTTATCCAGGCTACCACTGTAAAGGATCCACCGCTTTTCACCTGATGCTGATTCATGGTCTATTTCTATCGCCAAACACTTCACAGGACCGCTATGGCCTGTCAACGTTGACAAGCACAAATGCTCGCTCCCTGATCTTCTCCAAACCGAAATTCCCATGTCAGCTGATCCACTGATTACAAGATTCCCGGCTGCCACCAGACACAGCACAGCCAATTTATGGCCTACCAAAACGCCGCCCTGAGAGAGATGATTTTCACGTTCCCAGAAGTTAACCAGCCCATCTGACGAGCCACAGTAAACAAATGTGGCCTCAGGATTCACAGCCAATGCTGTAACAGCACATTCTTGTTTCAACAATGTCTGTGAAAAGAAATGCTTGGTTCCTTTTCCTTGCAACTCTCTTCTCCAAACCTTGACTGTCCCGTCAGCTGAACCTGTAAACACTAACCCATCGAATCCTGCGACAAGGGAATTCACTGCATCATCGTGAGCTTGAATGGATTCCAAGCATTTTGAATCAGAAACACGCCAGACTTTGAATGTTTTATCCCAGGAAGCCGAGTAAAGTAACGTTTTGTCTTCGTTCAAACTAAGGCAAGATATAGCATCCAAATGCTTGAGCCATAGGGCGCTACGATTGCCCTTCACTCCAACATAACTACTAGGTTTAATGGAGTTTTTTAAATAATCTTTTAAGGTTGGTAATGTCGCAACCCGTTTATGAACACCTGAATTTTTTTTGGAAATCTTCCAAACTCGAATCTTCCCATCTTGATGACCCGTAAAGATCTTCTCTCCAGCAATGACGATGGTTTTCACCAACCCACTATTCGATTTAAACCCTGAAAACTCCTTCTGGTTCCTCCAAACTCTTATGTTCTTGCTATCAGAACCTGTATACAACAAATCTCCAGAGGCCGCCAAGGAATATATGTGCCCTTCTTCACGTACCAATGAACCCATCAGCGCATTAGGAGAAAGGCCGGTGTCTTCAACGGCGGCAGAGCTGCAATCCTTGGATACACGAGATGACCATGGAGATTTCTTGAGAGGGGAAGATGAGTCATTGTACAGAAAGCCATTGTCGACTGCCATTGAAGAATAACCTTGGCTGCTTCTAGGAGAGTTATTTGATATTGGAGAATCACTATTTCGATCTTCGCAATCCTCTTCAACATAGGTTGAATTCTTTAGCCTGCCAAACTTTTGGCCAAATACGAAGGCTCCCAAGCAAGGAAAATTTTCGTTTTCCTTTTTTTGCCGGAAAGCTTTGAAGGGTGCTCTTTTGGGATTGTTTCCACCTTTTTTCTGTGAGATCGAGTTTGATATCCAATTGGATAATGCCACGTTTGTGTGAGAGGACAGAATGACAATCTTATCCCGGTTGTCAAAGGCTTCATTGAACTATCTTTGGCTGCATACGAAGGAAAACTATGAAGGTTTGACCTGGTCTAAAAGGCTACGAATTTCTTTCTTTGTTAAGGTTTGAGATTGTGGTTAAGAATGTTCCTAGGAGCCAAGATTTCTACTGGAGTTAGCATTTTCTTTATTTTAAGGCAAACAATTCCCATAATTTAGGGTTAATCTATTTTTCTAAATGGGTAATTTGAGACAATGGTTTAGTTATATTGATCTCTTCCTTGATATGGGTTTGATTTTATTTTTAATTGGATAATTGATTTAGGAATGAATATAGGTTTTACGATGGATACACCACTAATTAATTTATTTTCCAAATTTGATTTCAATTCAATCACACTTCAATTTTTTGTTCTTTTTCAGTTGACAAAAATACTTGATTTCTATTTTTTGTCAACATGCCATGTATATTCATCTCATTCAAATCATATTACTTAATCAAATTATTAAACAAAACTTATCATTATTTGTGCATTACATGTGACCATTAATTGTATAATAATTAATGATTATTTTTTTATGATTATGTGACATAATATAAATTTTGAATTAAAGAGACATATACTCACTTAGAGTAAATGTTTCGTATAATATTTCCTCTTTTTTATATATTATAATTAATCTTAATACATAAATTTAAGATAAAATACTAAATTTTGTTAAATATATGCATTTTGTAGCTAAATTTTACATTAGAAATGTATTTAAGAAATTAGATTGCACTTAAATTAACTTTATTTGTTATTAAATTTAAATTTGATTTGAATTAAGCAAGTTAGGTTTTGTTGAGGGACTTACAAGTTTGGAGAGATGTTCCTCTACTCGATGAGACGAGAGACTATGCTAGATAGAGATGGTCAGGCTGATTTTCAGATTGCTTCACGGTCTCTGCACACGAGAAGCAAAGCAAGATTAGATGGTTGGAGCAAAGGAGTCGTGTGCATCGACGTAGTATCAACCCTAAAACTATAAGATTAAGAAAGGAAGTTTATGGAGCATGGAAGTGAGGGGTTCAAGGAACATACCAGCTCAAACCATTTTCACTTCAACTCCTTCGAAAATGCATGCATATTCTAAAATTTACAATAAAATCATTTAATAGAACACTTTTTTTCTTTGTTTCTCGAAGGACTTCCTTTTTATCTTTGCTTGGTGGTTGGTGAAGCACTGGGTTCTGGTATGGATTGGAGATTGTCTTGTCTTTGGGCTTTCCTTAGCTTTGGGCTGTTCGGGCCCGGCATCATTATCGGGCCGTACTATTATTTTGTTTATAAAATGAAAAATAAAAACATCAAAATACAATTAAAAAAGAATTATTATCCTATTTATAAATAAAATTTTTTTAATATTATAAATAAAATTAAAATAATAATATATGCTTTCTAAAAATATTAAAAAATTAAAAAAATAAATAAAATAAGATCCACATCACCCTTTTAATCTCATGTTAAAGTTAAAAAATTTTACTCATGAACCCTTAAAAAAATCTGAAAAGGAACAACGTGAAAAAGCAGAAAATGACCGGACCCCACTGAATTATTGAGCCTTCTGTCTATAAATTCAGCCTCCCTTTAGCGCAGTTTCCAATTTCCTCGATATCTCCACACAACACTTTCTTCACACTGAGTAATGGATTTCATGATTCCTAAAGCTCAGCCACATTTCTCAGGTTCTGATCAGAAGGTGATAAATGTGAACAATCCGGAAGAACAAGGTACTCAAACAGCCAAACTTGTCACCAGCCAGCTTCAGATAAAATCCTCAGCTCGGTCTTCCTCTGAAGCCTTGGACAAAGATGTTGTCCTCAGGCGTATCCGCCATCACAAGGGCAAAAACAAAGTCAAAAGTGCTTTCCAGGCTTTGGCTGGCAGCTTAGGACAAGCTCAAGAGAAGTGGATGGAGCTGGGTGATGCCTTCACCTGCCCCTGAAAGGATGCTGAAAATCCATAAATCCATGAGATTGTAATTGCCATGAATGACTATTGATTATGTATTTGGCGATGTAAAACAGTTTAAAACTCTGTTATAGAAGAGGCCTCTCTTCCCAGAAGAACTGTGGTAGTAATGTTTCTCTACTGTGTTTAATTATTGCAGTTGTGAATTGCGATTGATTGAAATTTGAGCCCGTAATTCAAGTATGTGTCCTAGATTTCTAGTATAATATCTTTGTTTCTTTCAGAAACCAACGAATTTGATATTGTTAATGTACTTCTGATTATGACTTGAAACATTTTTAAATCATAATAATATGAGCAGAAGCTGCTATCGGCTGATTGCTAAATGTTGGTGATGAATGATGGGGATTGCAATTGTAAAATTGCCAATGACATAACACATAAGGGTTTTAAAATCCTTGCTTACAAGCTAGCATTTGAATACCAACTTTCAGTGAACAAATTACACATTAAGGCTAGCTTTGAAGGATTGTGAAGGGCCATGCTGTCACATTGGAGCTCACAGATCGTGAAAATACACAAATTATAATGTTAAAAATCGTATCAACACATTAAAACAAAACAATTTTTAGTTTTTTTTTTTAATTTATATACAGATTTAATCAAACTTTAACCCATATCATTTTTATATTGTTGATTGGATCTTTGTACCGTTGGGAATGATTGAACCACATACTACAGGACCAAAGAGAACTACAATAAATCCCACTTACGAAAAGTAGGGCATTTTTTTTACCACTTGCAATTGTTACTTTATCTCGATATTCAGATTAGGTAGGAGACGTGAGTGGACCCGGTGATTGATAAGTGATACCAATGAAATGGAAGAGCCTTTTAATATCATACTGTTCCGTGTGATTGAAAAAAAAACAATTGCTAATGAATTCAATATCTTTTTCAATACAAATGATAAGGGCCTTCCAAAAGTTTGTCATGTCATTGGCCAAACTAACAACCCACAAGTTTAAGTGGAAGATCGGGTAGAATTTCTTCCGGAAAAACATCATGGCATTCATCGAGAGGAGGCTATATTGTAAGAGGCAGCTCATTCTTGCCTTCATTTCCTTCATAAACTGCAATAGGCATAGGCTACTTCTAACTCTCAATAATCTTTTTCAAGTTCCCACCTGGTTAGAAAGATTGGGATTTGATCTCAGGTTTGGAAGGACCCAACGAAACTGTATTACAGTCTTTTACAGCTTTCCCGTAACCCGGAAGTAGAAAGGACACAACTTAGGCGAAGTGCTTGGTTGTCGTTCTTTAAAACTGAAGTTGATCTTGGAACTTGCATTTTCCTTTTCTTCAAGAACTCCAATGAATTCTGTAAGCATTGAGGAGGTGGTATGTCCTTCAGAATTACAGATTCTAACCTGCAGACAACAATTGACAAGCACAATTGTTAAGTTTCAATAGTTTTGATAAGAATGCCTCTTCAGTTTTCTGCTATCTCAGAAAAAAAATGTTTTTTTCCGTTAATGAGAGAAGTAATCCCTCACCCTGAGCTTTTCTTCTTTTTCTTTCTTGAAGTGGGCTTTACCTCAGTCTTCTCATCCTCGGAGTCTGATAAGAAAACTTGTCTGCCAAAAGAACATGTTTTCTTCCTTAAACTCTTTACATTTAAAGACAAAAACTACACACATCCACAGAGAAACAGAGAGATGTCATACTTTTCACGAGATGCAAGCATTTCAACAATGTTAGTAGGAAGCATCCCTTTCTTGATCTGAGAATCCTCGTCAGTTTCAGTTTCTAGATCTTCTTCGCCATTTTCAACCCTTGCAGATTGACGTGGTGTTTTCCTCTGAGCCCAAAGTCTGAGGCGTTCTTTTCCCTCACGAACAACTCTATATAACGGAGCAAAAACATGTTTTCATTTAATATAAATAAACTTGATGCAACCAAAAGTTCAACATGACAATTACCAAGCAGATCAGCGTACACGCTCAATTCAATCAAGCTTTACTCCCACTTTGCAGTATATGCATGCTCCTCCATTTGGTCCAAAAATAAAACATTTTTTCAAACTAGTTGAAAAGTTAACATCTAGTATTCCTTCTCGCCGAATGTGAAAATACTACTCAAAGTTATTCTGTTTCTTTGGACTCTTTTCCCTCCGCATAATGATGGTAATACCACATCTCCGAAAGCTAACCCCTCAACCCACAGCTCGTAGCAAGTGCATTAGTACTGCAGTTTGAAGAGCATCCCATGAACGATGGGGAGCTCCGTAAAATCATAAATCACAGGAAACTGAAAATTGGTCTATCTCAATTACCATGCTTCACCTTCAAAGAAATTGTCTTTGATCTCAACATTTAGCAGTCGTGAAAAGAATTGAACTTTAACATCACCATAAAACCAGCCAAGTAATCAACCTTGCCAAGTTCTGATGTTCATTAAGTTCAATATGGATTAAAGAAACGTAAAATGATCAAATAAAGAAAACTCCTACATTTAACCAAGTCTCAATGCCTCAAGCCCAGAATACACTAAATCTTATGCAGCTTAAACATACCCTGTATTTTTCTAAGCAATCTTAAACAATATAAATATATATATAAAGAATTGTAAATAATTAATTAATCACCTGGCCTTGTTTTCTTTCTGGATTTTTCTTATCTCTTCATCTTGCTTTACACCCTGCATTCGAAAACAAATTTTAAAAACAAAAAAAAAATCAACTTTTGTAAATACAATTAAAAAAAGAATGAAAACCTGCTCGTTTGTAAATTCTTCGGGTGCGTCAGAGTCGTAATCTTCTTCTCTTTCCGACATATCTGCAATGTCGTTTGTTTCTGGTTCGGGGAGTTTTAAGACTGATGTCGCTCTAGGGTTTAAGGTTGGAATGCCATTAAAACCAGTAACTTTGAAGATATTTGGACCCAAATAAATATAAAAAGGCCCAAGCTTCACATCATTCGGACTTAAAGAGGAATATGGGCTCTAATGGGCTTTTTGGCCTTTTTTCCATTTTTTAAAAATAACAATATTTTAATTTTAATTAATTTTAATTTTAATTTTTTTACAAAAAAAATCATAATTTGAGAACGGAAAAAGAGAATTTTTTTTTGTACCAAAAAAAATGAAAAAGATATTTTTTTACTTTAAATTATATAAGTGGTTTTATTAATTATCCAACTTTATGTTGGGTTAGGTTAATATTTTCCTTTTTCGATTTGAATTTTTATTAGTATATTTTTGTGGAATCAGATAGTATCTAGATAAATCAAGTATGGAAAATGTTACAATTTCTGTCATTTGTATTATTTTGCTTGAAAAATTACTACTACATTATTATTTATTTCAAAATAAGTGCATAATAGTACTAAGGTTTTGTTAAACATCCTTTATTTTTGTACATTAAAATTAAGATTATGGAACAATTTTTGTGTTAATTAAATTTCTTTTCACATGTGATGTTATATCTTAATAATTTTTCCTCTTTAATTAAGAGAATTCTTGGAACTTTGTAGCTAAGATGCTGCCATGGAAATGAAAAACAAAGTAAATCCTTTAACTAATTCTTTCTACTTGCTAGGGTTTTTTCTTCCTTTTTTTTTTCAAATTTTTTTACCTTATCTAGTCTAGATTAATTTTCAATTTCTAATAATCTCAACAAAAAAAAAAAAAACCCCTCTTCCTTTATGTGAAGCATCACCATGTAAAAAGGAAACCAAGTTTGTTTGTAGCATAAGTAGTAGTCTCTTCTAGAAACAGTATTTGGATAAGGAAAAATCAAACACTTGCCTCAAACATCAGTTTCATAAACAAATGACTCCGTGAAAACCAATCTTCACACTAATCTTCATTGCAACAGCGCCCATGTGCCATCCCTTGACTACTTCATTCAACTCCCTACTTTTCTCCTCATTTCCTTTTCCTTTCCCGCACCATTCCAAATTCATGTTTTTCCACAAACCACACGTTGCCATACGACTCAGTCAATATATACAACGTTCTCAGACCGCAAGTTGCAGGTTTTGGGGGAATTTTCCTTGCCTGCAGCAGTAGCTTGCGAATCAGAAATGGTTTGTGGGAGACTGATCATATAGTTGAGATTATTCCATCTCGAAGACAAAGACAAATTAAACTGTCAGCTCATAAATCATTGGATTTTTATCTGTAGATTTTTCGGACTTATAAATTACGTGAGATTCGAATTTAAATGTTTTTTTCATACAGCATTCGAATTTTAATCACTTAGCCTTGTATGGTCTTCAGCCAGCTGGAATAGCTTGCGAACGGAATCCCTGCTTGGGGTTCATTTAGGTCGGTTTCGAAGCATATTTCCTTTTTATGTGACAAAGTTGTTTGACAAGTTGCATGCCTTGAATTTCTTACCGCCATAGCCAAATCACTAACAATATCCAGGGTGCATTTGGGAGCAGGATCAGTGTTAAATAATAGAAGGAATTTGGAACAGATTAGAGTGCATGCCGGTCATGCAGTTAGGTCAATTTTATACAGCTTGTCCCCAGCTGCTACGTGCGCAAATTCTGAAAAAATGGGTGTTGAAAAGTTTGAAAAGTTGATGTGAAAACCTTGGAAAATTCTCTTAATTAATTTGCAGAAACTTAAACATTGTTGTAGAAAATTTCACAAAAAGTAGATAACCGAACATGGGAAGTCTTTCATTAATATTATCTTCAAAAGCAGCAGCAACAACAACAAAACAATAATATAAATTTCATGTTTAATTTAAATGGTTCGATAGCAGCAACTGATTCAAAATTTAAATCATAGCCTCCGTAATTTTTTATTTTTAAATATTGATATCTTTTATAAAATAAAAAAAACATTTGAAATATTATACGCCATGCAGGACACGCCTCACGCAATAAAGTTTTAATTTGTCTATGATATATATGTAAATCATATTCATAGACCTGAAAAACAATAAAAATGGTTTAATTGTGATAAATAAAGTCATATTCAAGAGTTTGGCTGGTCAAAAAATGCTGCCCTTTATAGCTTGCTTTAACGAAATTGAGGGAGAAAAAAGAAACACTTTCATTTGCCATTCAAGCTTGTCATCATTTCAAATTTAACAAAGATAGACATGAAACCTAGCTACTACTATATTTACGTTGACATCAAATTCAAAACGTGAATATTTTTACTTCTTCATTAGCGTATATACACACACGTATTAATTAGCTTGTTTCTAAATTAGTAGGAAATTATTTAACCTATAGTACTAAATCTTGAATATCAATTTATTAATGTATGTAGAAAATTTACGGGTATTTATATCTATTAATTTGATTTATCGAACTCTTAAATGACAGCAAATGATAGTAATATTTGGTGTTTAAAAACCAATGACAAAACATATATCTCGTTGAAAATAATGTTAGCTAAAATCTCCCTGGATTAACATTTGTGTTAGGTTTGCCACTTTGAACCAACATAAGAAGTCATGGTTGAAGAATTATCATTATCTTATCACCTAATTCAGACTCTCTAACAGTATAGATTTGAGATTATAATTAGAAGAACTCAAATTTTAAATCTTTAAAATGAAAATGCAAATATTATTCATAATAATTAGGTATTCGTTGTTATGGAAATCTATTTACTTTGTGCTTGATAGTCATTAAGTCCTCTTAAAAGAGACTAATCACGATTCAATTATTTTGCTTTTTATATAATAATTAAGTTGTTAATTATCAAAACTTCTTTTCTTGATATTTTATCATGATTTTAGTGTTCCTTCACGTACGGGACAGGGACAGTACACTTATCATGTGATTTTTTTTTTTGGTTACAACTTGTCATGTGATTTTAATTTCACATGTATAGATGATGAATTTACTGTGAGATAAGAACTTATACTAAATTTATCACAATTTCTTTTGAACCGTGATTGATTAATTGTAATGCAATAATTATAATTAATATGCTTTCAGATATAATAAATCTATTAGGAATGAATGAAGACGCCATTTATTTTGATACCATGTAAAATTTTACATGTAAAACAAACCTCAAATCATTTACGATAAATACTTTCCATACTTTTTAACATTAATTTTGTATTTAAATCTTAACGTTGTTTGTCATTATCCCTGTCTTAAATAGTGTTACATCTCCTCTAATTAGCCGCCGCCCCCTAATTACCGGAGCTGTCACGCGTTTTGGACATTGATTTTCTTCGCGAAGAAACAAAATTAAGATAAATAAAAACAAATCTATATTTATATAATTATTATTATTCCCTATGTAATAAAGTCAAAGACCTGATTCGGCTTCATGGGCAACATTGTCCAATCACTTAAAGTCATATGGAAATTAATAAACCATGTCCAAAGGAATCCGTATAAAGGGACTGCTCTGCACGAGAACTTATAAATAAACTCCATTTTTTACTCTTTATATCTCATTTCTTTCATTGTGTTTACTGTTCATTAGACATGGATGGGTGAAGTTTATTTAGAAGTTCTCCTCTGCACTTACCCAGGATCTGTGTATTGCCATTATTACCCTTTGACTATAATCCTTAATGTCGCTATTTTTGTTTTAAGAAAATCTACTATTTCAGAAAATGCCAGCTCCAATAATGGAGATTTGAGTATTTGCAATTTGTATTTTATTGCAAATTGGGACTCTTTCTCCTTTTGCTGTTTAATTTTATTAGCTTAAATTTCCTTTTCTAATTATATTATGTATAAGCTAATAAGTTTTTATTTTTTTAGTATAAAATTTTATATAAGTTATTCAATATTTAATAATTCATTCAAGAATTTAGTTTGTTAATTAATGAAATTTTTTTCTTAAAGATCGGAGTTCGAATTGATTTTGCTACTATCTTAGTAGAAAGAAAGAGATTTTTAAAATATTTACATTATATTTGATAAAAATAGATAAATAAATAAATAAATAGAGTGGAAGGAAAAAATTAGTTTGTTTTCTATTATTATTTTTTTCTTTGGAAACAAGAAATAAGAGTGAAAAAAATAATGAATTTGCACATTTTTATTTTTAAATTTATTTTTTTAAATATGAGAAGAAAACATTTTTCACATAAAAAAAGGAGTAAGGATTTACTCAATCTCAATATCAAAAAAATAAATGAAAAGAAAACATTTTTTCACAGCAAATAAATGATTAAGGATTTACTCAATCTCAATATCAAAAATGTAATTATTTATTATATAATAATATTAGTCTAAACCAATAGATATTAATTAAGTAATAAAAGAGTTTACTTTTCTCTTAATTGTTTTTATTTCAAATTCACTACGAGACCGTGTAAAGATGAATTTTCACACAATTACTAATTTTGACAAAAATAAACTCATTTAAATCAATAAAAAAATATTACACAAAATCTAAAAATCCTTTATTATTAAGTAAAAAAACCAGTCTAAACAATATTTTCAAAGAAACAAATGGAACATTTGTGGGACCCCAGCATCATGATCAGATCATTAATCAAACACGGTAGGTGATCCGGATGCCGTCCATTCCCACATTCTGTAAAAAAACTATTTTTTTGGTCGTTGCTGATGATGATCGATGATAACAAGGACAGAAATGAGGATAGCAAATGCTCAAAATAAGAATAAAAAAACCTAATATTTTTTCATCTTAGTCAAAATCCACTTTAATTGCGTACTGCACAACGTTATTCCTGGGTCCAACCCGTAATTTAACCGGTACAATCAGTTTCCCATGTTTCCGAATTAAAGCGTGCGTTTGCATGAAAAATATTTAAACAAAAGTATTTTAACATGCATAATTTAAAGGATTTATAATATATATATATATATATATAGATGCATTAACAGTATATAGTTTGTATATATTATCAATACATCAAATGTTAACACCTTATCAATAGACCTTCATGAGTAAATTAAGAAATATTATTTATATTTGCTTTTAAGGGTTTGACATATTTTTTAATTTGTCAATTGATGAGGTGTCAACTTCTGGTGCATTGACAGTGTATAGAAACTATACACTGTCAGTGCATCATATACAAACCCTAATTTAAAATGTTGTTTGTAATTTTATTATTTGAGAAAAGTTTTTTAAAAAGAAAATTTTGATTTTTAAAATTTAATTAAATAAAAAATTAAAGTAATATAATGATACTAGATGAAAAAAGAAAAATATTAAAACTATATAATATAGGTATTATTAAATTTGTAAAAATGTATACATTATTCATAATATGAAAAAAAACATACATTGTATTTAAATAAAATAATTTTTCTAGTTGTGTATTTAATAATGGATCATATGCAATTAAATAAAAGAAAATTTAGAATAATTTTGAAAAACTAAAAAATGGATTTTCAAAAGAAAATTGGAGTATATTAATTTTTTTTTGAATTCTCTTAAAGTTTAAAAAGTTTTCAATTTTAACCAATAAGGAAAATTAGATTTCAACCTTTTTTTAAGAGAGATTTTAATTATTTTTTGGTTCATAGAGATTTTAAAATTTTAATTATTATTTAAACGAAGAAATTTCTTAACCAAAAAAGGTAGGTCAGTCTCTCTTAAAGGTTTAATAGCCAAATAAGCCCTCAACCTTTAGCCCAAAATGGAATTCAGCCTTCAACGTTTTATTGCGTGAAATTCAGTCCATAAACTTTTATTTCAGTGAAAATAGATCAAATCTGTTAAATAAACTAACTGTCGTTAGTTTTGCATACGTGGCATGCCACGTGGCAGCTAACTAAGCTATCCACGTCAGTTGCCACGTATGCAAAACTAACGGCAGTTAGTGTCATTTAACAGATTTTGACTTAATTGCATAATTGTAAAAAGTTGAGGGTTTATTTCCATTAAAATAAAAGTTTATGGACTGAATTTCATGCAATAAAACGTTGAGGGCTGAATCCCATTTTAAACTAAAGGTTGAGGATATATTTGACTATTAAGCCCTCTCTTAAATAAAACCTACTATGCTTGTACTTGATTTGGATATGGAGTTTACCGACTCTGTACACAAAACACTTTTCTATTTTCTCGCTTCTCATTTCATCTTCTAAAAGTCTCAGTTTTTTTTTGTTTGAAGTTGAATAAAAGCCGGAAACCCAAATCAAAGAACTTCAAAAGAAGTTATAGTAACTCAGTTTTTTATTTGAAGCTCGGCTCTTTGGAAAAAGCAGAGTCAATTGCTGCAGCCATTGAAGAACAGCGAGAACAAGAAAAGTACAGAGGTAACAAGATCATAAATATTCTCAACTAAACCAACCCCATTCTTTCAAAATTTTCACTTTTCTTATCTCCATACACAAATTGACCTCCCTTTGTATTAGCATTTATTGAGATTAGATGGCCTCCCCAACGCCATCAATTGCCCTGCTTTAATTCCCCTCAATTACTCCTCTCTGTTTTCAGTTCTGTTAACCTTTTCAATTTCAAGCACCCAGTATTTACTTTTTACTCTGTTTCTCTTAATCGAGTTCTGTTTTTAATCTTTTTTTTTTCTTCTTCTTCTCAGGAAGCTGATGATTGCTCTGTTTTCTTCTTGGAGAATCCAACATGATATTGTACCAAGCAAAGCTATCCTTCTCAGTGACAATAACAGTTCTTTTTGTCATCTCACAAGCGAAATCAGTTAACTCAGAGAACAACAACTGCCATGGCTCCTGCCCAACCAGCAATTTCTCAGGAAACTTACCGTTTCCTTTCGGATTCTCATCGGGTTGCCGCATCCAGCTCAACTGCAGCCGAACAGGGGTCAAAATTGGAAACTTCCATGTCCTGAACATAACTTCCACGGCCATCATCATCGACCTTCCCGCCAAATGCGACCGACGGCTTGCTTCAATCTCCGGTCTGTTCGGTAAAAACTACGCGGTTTCGGTTTCTAATAATCTTCTTCTCCAAAACTGTTCGAAGCCCATACCTTCTCCTTGTGAATTAAGGCCAATTTTTTTAGAAAAATCTTTCGAACTTAACTCCTGTGCTGATAAGAGTGATAACATAAGTTGTTTTGCCGGCGGTAACGGTGGGCAGTTGTTGAATTTTGAAGATTTTAATAATACGCAGTGCCTTTTCTTGTTTTCGTCGATGGTAGTTGACTCGGCAAGGAACTCAACGCTGTTCTTGGAGTTAGAACGAGTTAGCTTGGATTGGTGGGTTAACGGGGACTGTAATTGTGATAAAAATGCTGACTGTAAGGATCTTAAGCGTAGTAACGGTACGGTGGGATTTAGGTGCCTTTGCCATGAAGGGTTTGAAGGAGATGGGTTCAAAGAAGGCCGTGGCTGCCGGAGAGGTGAGTCAACTCTTCCGGTCACTAATTTTTTATACCGATTAAAATTTAGTAAAAATTGAACATAGGTAATATCAAAATTTTCGTAATTTATTCTACACAAATATGATTTTGCACTGACAAAAATACGGATTAGATAAGCAAATTAACAGTTCTTTCTGCTTGGTATGGTATGAATAACTTTTGACAGGGGAAGTGGGAAAGTAGACATCTTTATTCTCAATGCTTGTTTTTCCAATGAAACGGTGACGCCTGATTTGTATGACTGCTTTGGATCAGTGGCTTTTTTGATTTTTTGACTTGGAATTTAGATAACTTTGGTGGGAAACTATGGGATTCTTGACTTGTTCTAGAAATGGTAGTTTTAACAGTTGAACCGAAAAATGGTCTGAAAGAAGAAATCATATGCAATTTGATGTTTACCACTTTAGCTTTTCTTTTCTGAATGCTACTTTTTCCAGTTTCCAACTGCAACGCATCGAGATACTTGTCTGGCAAATGCGGAGGAACTACAAGAGTTGTTGTTCTGGTTGGAGGTAATCAGGCAACAAGCCACCGCATCAGTGTTATTTTCATTAAAATAGGGTTCATAATTCTTGAAATAACCGGTGAACCGTGTTGTTATCTTCTCAGGGCTTATAGCTGGGGCTTTGGTAGTAGGCGTTGTGGCTCTTCTATACTGCTATGTCCGACGACGATCCAATTCCTTAAACAAACAGAAGAGTGCAAAGCGCCTGCTATGTGAAGCTGCAGGCAACTCTAGTGTTCCATTCTATGGTTACCGGGAAATCGAAAGAGCTACCGATAGTTTCTCCGACAAAAAAAGGCTGGGGACTGGAGCATATGGGACGGTTTATGCAGGAAAACTCCACAATGATGTTTGGGTTGCAATCAAAAGGTTCAGATACAAAGACCCTGATAGCATTGACCAGGTAATGAACGAGATTAAGCTGCTTTCCTCTGTCAGTCACCCGAATCTCGTCCGCCTCTTAGGCTGCTGCGTAGAGGAGGGCGAACCTATCTTGGTCTATGAATTCATGCCGAACGGAACCTTATCTCAGCATCTCCAAAGAGAGCGGGGCAGAGGACTTCCGTGGACAATAAGGCTGACAATCGCTGCGGAAACTGCCAAGGCCATTGCGTATCTTCACTCGGTGAATCCGCCAATTTTTCATCGGGATATCAAGTCTAGCAACATACTCCTGGATTACGACTATAAATCCAAGGTTGCAGATTTCGGTCTTTCCAGGCTTGGGATGACTGAATCATCCCATATTTCTACTGCCCCTCAGGGAACACCAGGGTATCTTGATCCGCAATACCATCAGTACTTCCATCTTTCGGACAAAAGCGATGTCTACAGCTTTGGAGTTGTTCTTGTGGAGATCATAAGTGCATTGAAAGTGGTCGACTTCTCACGGCCTCACAGCGAGGTAAACTTGGCTGCACTCGCTAATGATAGGATCGGGAGAGGCTGCGTTGATGAGATAATCGACCCGCAGCTTGACCCGCACAAGGATGCTTGGACGCTGTCATCGATTCATAACGTCGCGGAGCTTGCATTCAGATGCCTTGCTTTTCATGGGGACATGAGGCCAACCATGGCCGAGGTTGCAGAAGAGCTAGAACAAATGAGGCTCAGCGCTTGGGTTCCCGGTCTGTGCATGGACTCCCCGACAGCTTCCTCTTCCTCGTCCTCGGATGATGAAAGTGAGAAATCTTCGATGGCAACCAAAATGTCAGTTATCAGAAGCAGGAGATTGGTTGTGAAGCAAAGGGAAGGAGATTGTCGAACATCAACGGGGGATGATGTGAAAAACAGCTCCCCTGTTTCAGTCCAATATGATTGGTTAAGTGATGAAAGCTCACCTTCAGCAAACAGCTTGTTGGGTAATGCATCTCAGCGAAAATGAAAACTCACAATAACTGTTTATTATCGGTGAATACAATTTGCTCCATCCTGTCAAATTCTCGACACTAATTTTCTATCTACTTTCTCTTTTTGGTTCATTTCACAAAAATACTTGCAAATGCGAACAATGGGTTCAATTAAATCAGTCAAAAGTTTTATTATATCGGATTAACTGATTAAATAATTAAGTTATTACATAGCATATTTTACATTTTCACTTTAAAATTAAAAATCAAAATTAATTTGGTTAATTCTTTAGTTGGATTATGAGATTTGTTAATTGTATTTGAAAGTGAGAAATTAAAAATTATTCTTTTAAAAGAACTTATACATGTAAAGATAAAGATTTTGCAATCAAAATATACTTTTGATCCAATTCCAGTGCCAAATAATAAAAAAAAATACTACTTTTTTTATTTAAAAAAATTTGATTTGCAGATTAAAAATAAAAAAATTCTTAAAGAGATGTTTTTGAATTTAATCTCTAATTTTTTAGAGATTTTATTACCTATATATCTCTAAATTTTATTATTTTTTATGTATATTTTTTTATCATTTTAATTTATTACAATACCTTTTCATCAATAATATTGTCAATCACTTAAAATTCTTAAAACCACAATTTTTTTTTTGCATTTTTAATGCTAAATTAGAACAAAAACACATTAATTTAACCATTTCAAACGAATTTAATATGTTAATTATATGAGTATTATAGTGAACATGAAAAATAAAAACTACTGCTAGAATGAAAGAAAGTATAAATAACTAATTTTATTAACAAAAACACTTAAATCAAATTAAATATAGGAGAAAATCAAGATTTTTGGGCCTCGGGCCCTAAAATTCCATTAACAATAGAAGTAGCCACCACAACGCCGAGAAATTCGGCTCCCGCCACAGCGCCCGCCTGAGCCAGCGCGCCAAAATTAACGGCAGTTTCAACCTCCTTTTCCGCTGTCTCAATCTCCTTCTCAGCCGTCTTCAGCCCTGTCTCCACTGTAACGATCCCTCTCTCCGCCGCCTCCAGCCCTTTCTCCGCAGTCTCGAACCCTTCCTTCACGATCTCCACCGCTTCCTCCTCCACGTTCTTCAACTTCTTCCTTAAACCGAACAACGGAATATCCTCTGCATTCGACGCCGGCTCTCTAACTGTCATTGCCGTCGTTGTCGTCAGAAAGAACAGAAGCTGCCTCCGGTTCGGGAGAGAAACCACCGGTGCCGGTTTACTGACCTGCGTCTTGACGGATCGTCCACGGTGCGCATTGTGCACACAGCGTACTGAGAGAGAGTGGAGTACAGGTGGCGAGATTGTCGACGCCATTTTGCTTTCCTTTCTTCACAGCCTGATCTTCGAAATCAAATCGTGTGACACTAATAGGTTTAAAAATCTTGTTTTCCCCCAATTACGAAAATGCCCTTAATCGATTTATCTCATTGAAACGTCATCGTTTTAAAGGTTCAGTCATTCCTCTTAAATATCCAATTTTATGCAATTTTCCGCCATAAAGGGTTTTTGAAGAACGCACAAGGAGAAAACCCAAAATCTCTTTTCAATTTCCTTTATTTTGCAGAACAGTGATGGCTGAAGAAGAAGTTACGGCGGCGGCGTCGGCATCGGCATCAGAGGCGTCGGTGACAATGATGGAGCAAACTTCTGGCCAGAAAATTGGGGAAACCCTAGAAACACAAGGTTCAATCGAAGCCACTATCGAATCTGCGGCTCAAGGAGGCACTGAGTCGACATGCAACAATAACAATAATGTTGAAAGCTGTGTAGTTGCTTCGGATGTTGATCGAGAGAAGACGCTGGAGTTCGCAGATGAGTTGGCGGAGAAAGGATCCAAGGCTTTTAAAGAAAATGATTTCGCTGAAGCAGCTGATTGCTTTAGTCGCTCCCTGGAAATCAGGTTAAACTTCAGTTTGATTTCATCTCTTTTTTCTTTTATATATATTTCCAAATAATTTTTTTTATTAATGTACGAGGAAATGGAAATGAATTATTACAATTAATTTCGTGATTTAGGGTTTGGTTTTGCAATTTTCTTGAATTTTTTCTTACATTTAAAAATAAAAGATTGAACTTTTTTCATCGACCTGCATATTTCTGTATAATGTGAAGTAACCATGTTGGATTAACATCTTTTGAGGATGCAAAATGCAATTAGGAAAGGCAACAACAAAAAATTTTCATTAGTAGCTTAATTTACTTGTTATGTTTCAAGATTGTTTCTTTATTCTTAAAATTATGTTTATTTCACCCCAGGGTTGCGCATCACGGTGAACTTGCAATTGAATGTCTCAAGGCGTACTATCTTTATGGGCGTGCACTGCTGTACAAGGCTCAAGAGGAGGCTGATCCTTTGGTTTCTGTACCAAAGAAGGAGGGTGAGGCTCAGCAAGATTCAAACAAAGAAGGGTCGGTTAAAAGTGCTGTAACTCGTGAATCTTCAGTTGCTTCTGTATCAAGTAACTCCGAACAGGATGGCAGTATGTATTCCTAAAGGGATTATTTAACTCTAGTTGAATTGAGCCTAGATACGTGAGTGTAGTTGAATCTTTTTCAATATCTTGATATTTTTGCTATTGCCTACAGATGGTACTAAAGCAGGACTTTTACTCCTTCCAACTTTTCATTCATGTTGTTGTCAATTGTAGATAGTAGCTGCTCTATGATCAATGTTATGGTCATTGTTGCATATGTTGCTGATAAACTTTGCCCATAAACTAAAATGTCAACTGTTCTTTATTTCAATGTGTTTCAGCTGGAAAAGATGAGGAGGAGGAAGATGATGATAGCGATGCTGATGACGTGCCCGAAGCAGATGAGGACGTGGATGAGTCTGACCTGGATTTGGCATGGAAAATGTTAGATGTTGCCAGGGCAATTGCTGAAAAACAACAGTTGGGTGACACCATGGAGAAAGTAGATATTTTATCAGCATTGGCCGAGGTTGCATTGGAAAGAGGTCAGTGCTTAACTACTCATTATGGTTAGTTGCATGTGCTTGTTGGGTGTAAGCAGGGCGAGGGAGGGACCTTTTTTACCAATTTCGAAAGTAGCTTTTTCTTGACGCATTATATTTCACGTAAAACATCAAATTTGTTTCTGTTATGCTTCTTTAGAGGACATTGAATCTTCACTCGGTGACTACCAGAAAGCTCTATCTATTTTGCAACGGCTGGTTGAACCAGATCACCGTCAAAAAGCTGAGCTGTATCCTTGATATATAAGGTTGAAATATCTTTATTATTGAGATTGTTACACTATATGTAGTACTCAATTCCAGGTTCAAGTGCATCCCCCTAATTCCACCCTTCAGTTTCATTTTGATTCTATATATGCTACTTAACACTATAATTTAGAAATTTTCGAATATGTATGTGTTTGGAAATTGGCTCAAAGCCCCAAGAAGCAATTCCATACTGTCAGAAAGCCATCTCAGTTTGCAAGTCTCGGCTGGAGCGGCTCGCAAGTGAAGTAAAGGTTTCCTCTGGATCAGCACCATCTTCAGCTGCCTCTGAATTGGATGACAGTGTACAACAGTCCTCCAATGGCTCTCAGGCTGATAAATCTGTCAAAGATAAAGAAGAAGAAATTGAAACACTCGCTGGACTTGCTGAAGACCTGGAAAAGAAGGCAAGTACAAATTTGAATATCTATTTGAATTAAAACCTTAATGTATAACTTTATTATTCTGTCTATTTGTGCATTTGCAGCTTGAAGATCTACAACAGCTGGTTGCCAACCCAAGGTCAATTATTGCAGAAATCCTTGGAATGGCATCTGCCAGGGCAAAGGGCAGTGAGCAGAGTGCATCTCCTGCTGCGGTGAGCTCTTCACAGATGGCTACTGCTAACAGCAATGGTCATTTTGATTCTCCAACTGTTTCCACTGCTCATACGAACGGGGCTGTCGCCGTCACAGATCTTGGCATTGTAGGTAGAGGAGTGAAACGTGTTTTGATGAGCACAGGAGCGGTTGAATCGAGCTCGGTAAAGAAACCTGCAAACGACCCATCATCTGAAAAAGGAGATGGCAGCAGTGCCTCTTGATGTTTTTGGTCCTAGATTTTGGTGATGCATGCTTCGTTATTCCTGGTACAATTGGGGCATGCTGTTGAGCCGTAGCAAACTAATGCTTGATGTTAATGGATTCATCTCTTACTGCTGAACCTATTCTGCTTATAACTGCTATCTGTAATAGTAAACCAAAGTTTTATGTGCCAGTTTCCTGTATTCGTAATTGACCTGTTCTGCTGTAATATGCTTATGGAGAGCAAACTCTTTCGTTAAGAGCATTTGGATTGGTATTTTACCTTTTACTTCCGAAGCTTTCATCCAGTAATTTTCTAATATGTAATCACAGTACAACAATGGTAGATCATATGAAAATTTTGAGACAGTTGCAATGAATTGATCACATCCCTCCTCATGGAACCTGATTGGAAGCCTTTTAATTCATTAATCTCCCATTTTTTACCTCTTATCAATTTTGGATTTAACTTGACAATTTTAAACATGACCAAAAAATATAGGAAGGTGATAGAAAAAATTATATATGAATTCAATAAAAGATAAAAACTAAAAAAATGTATTTGACTTTTTGATATCAATCAAATTCTCTACATACAGTTTATAGTGGGTTGTTGTAAATGGCTAATGGCTATGGGTGGTCATGCTTGTAATTGCCTTTGTTATCAAGGTAGAAAGGACGGAAATTACACCAGGTAAGATAATAGAATGCCTGCTCTGAAACCAAAAAGCATGTGTTTTGTTTTTGTTGCCCTGTACGATTTGGGATTGTTAAGAAATTTTATATTATCAAAACAATTATGGAATTATAAATTTTATGGATAACTATTACATATACTGCTTTGTCTCTCTGCCAAAACAAATCCTCTTTGGCATGGGCAGTTTGCTGCCAGGATATATACTGTTGAAGAGAAGCAGCCAAAATCCATACCATTATTACTCCTCGTGCAACAATGCAGCCAATAAACAAAGGGTTGGAGACTGCAGACGGCGAGCGATCAAGGATCGACAAGAACATGACAAAGCAAAGCGATGCAATCAATAAGAAACAAAGTTCTAAAATGGTTCGATTACATCAAGCAAATGTTTCACTATAAAACTGGAAAAAAGGGTTAGGAAGAGATGTGAAGCAACACCAATATCAGTATAACATTTCAAATTCTTCATCTCAAAGAATTCCTAAAGAATGTGTTATAGAGTGGATTGCAAGCAATGTGGTAAATATTCTTGGGGTGGTTGTGGCAAGCACCTATCCACCCTCTATGCCAGCATAGATGAGGGAAAACACTGCTTCTGCCGATCATGGCCTGGCGTTGTCACCCAATCTGCAAATAATCTGACAAACATCAACAATCAACAGCCTGCAACTTCAGCTTCAGGTATTAGAGTTTCTTGAAGTTGTCTCATACATAAGCACCAAATTAAGCATAACATATAGGGAGAATGGGTTGAAAAACTGAACCTGGAAAGATGCAAAGCAAGGGACAAGAAGCCAGCAAAGTCCAACTTATTTTTCTTGTCAGCAAAGTGGCAGTGTATTTTACTTGAACATGAATATTTTATTCTAGTTAATAATTACTTGGGTTTTCTTTTGCAGGCACCCAGAAATCTTCCTGAGTGCTTTGGATGCTTGTCAGATGGGATTCTGCTTTGCCTTGGAGAGGAATGCTAGGGCTAATATATTAATAATAAAGCAAAGAAAGAAAGATGTACCAAAAAAAAAAAAGCAAAGAAAGAAAGAGAGGGTTATTGTTAGAGTGATTATGTCATAAACAATGTGATTCTGGTTGATAATTGTCAATGTTTTGTTGACCAATCTGTCTCTCCAGATCTATGGATTAATGAATTAAAAATCAAAGTGTTCCTATCTTGTGCAGGGTGCCAGAAAATGTTTCACCTTAGCCCTAAACCCCATTGAGACCACCAGTCTCAATGGAGTTTTGGTTTTATTTTGGATGGTTCTGCCATGGTTTTTGTGACTATCCCCAAATCTGTTGAAGTTTTCTGATGAGTTCCAACTTCCAAGCAGCCGCATTAACGTAGAAAGAGAAGACGGGAACGAGATTTGAAATTTTAAGGGAGATAATTTAAATGATTCAGGTTTACATTTAAGAGGTGAAGTTCAATAAATTTGAGTTTTTTTTTTTTTTTCATAGAGAGGTATAAGGGAAAATGAAAGAATCATTAGACTAAGCTTTGGTTGTTAGTAAATTTGAGTTTTAATCCCGGCACCAACAATCCTTTTTATTTTCATATTTCGATCTATTTTGTATAATAAATTTGGGTTTCAAATTTCAACACCTATAATTCTTTTATTTTTAGATTTCAATTTACTTTGTGTATAAAAAGAATAGATAATAAATTTCAATTTCAAATCTCAAAACCTACGTTCTTTTCATTCAACTTGTTTAATATGTTAAAAGAAAAAGGTAGCATTGGATTTCTTTTGCAATGGGAGGATCTGTTTGTCCCTCAAATAAACATGTGACCCACATTAGAATTATTGGTTTCATAAATCCAAAAGCAAAGTTGCAATTGCTCTGACCTTGGTAAAAAACATTTGGCTTTTTATAGTTTAGCTTTTCCATTGTCTTTAGGTTCAAAAAAGGCAGGTTCAATAGATGCCCACGAGGATACTACAACCCCATCCTTCTTTTGTGCAGTTTGTCTAATGAACAGTGACCTAACCCGAAAATGCAGAAATAAAAGTGCTTTCATTAGTCTCCTTCAATGGTTTTCTGTACCTTCCAATTTTCATTCAAAGGCAATTATTATGAGAAGATTCAGCTTTGAACAAAGAGAGGGCCTAGGGTTCTATTCTCCTTTTCCACAGCCCTTGTTTTTGACAATTATCACCACATCTTAATCTAATCATTAATTGATCATTGAAACAATCAAAGAAGATAACATCAATTGCCTTAATTTAAAGGATAAAAGAAATAGTCTGAGCAATAATTTATATTCAAATTAAATTTTTGTTTATACCATAAAGTTTTTGACATGAAAAAGAAGAAAGATAAGTGTTGAAATTAGAATTTTAAATTTCAAAAATTTTTTATTTTAAAAATGAAAACATAATTACTATTGTAACAACCGAGCCCAATAGACAATAGCCCAAAAATACCAACTAAGAGGGACTCGGCCTTAAGTTGTAGGTTAAATATATATACAAAAGAAAGAACGCCCTAAATATGAAAGTAGTTCCTGTAACGCCGAAAAGAAGAGGAAAAATAGGAAATTGTAGTGGCTGTGCAATAGAGAGGCAGTGATGCGGCGTCAAATAGAAAGAAAGAAAAGAGTAAAGCTTGGTTACTGTGTGCCAAGTCGAAGGGGAAAAGAAATTTCGAAGCTGGCGTGAAAAAGTTTCCTGCAATAGCCAAACTAAAACCATAAAATTTTAGATAGAAGGAATAGATAAACAGAGAAAGAAAGAGATGAGAGAAATGTAAATTGAAGTAGTGTGGTAGACGACAGCGATGATTATGACGACAAGAGATGATGATGGTAAATGCCACTTCTCTATTCAATAAGCTTCCATCATTCATGTTAACAGGAAAATAGAAGCTGTTGGAAGAAAAAATATAAAATATAGAAAGGGAGATTTGGAGTTGCTGTTAGTGTTACTGTAAGACGACCAGGTGAGTAAGGATTTCTCTTTGGTTTTTATGGTTACATTGTGTAGTTAGGTATTGACTTTTGAAAAAAAAAATATTTAGGCATCGAATATTTGGAGAAAATCTGTATTTTAAAGAAAATACAAATATTTTTAGCTTTCGTCAAATAACGTAACTTACACCAAGTTCATAGTGTATCGAGTTACAGTCATTTAGTAATTACAGCATAATTTTTTTTTAGCTTCTGTCAGATGGCATATTTTCTGATATTAAATATTTTTGAATAATAGGCTCCGAGAGATCTTAAAGCTTTGTTTTGGTTTCAATCTAGCAAGTTCAGGTAAGTGACTTGATATCTCTTCGATGTTTTGATACCCTTAAAATTAACCTTAATATGAGATATGTTTCGTATGCTATATACAAATATAGTTTTGTCCTATGATTTTTAAAAATGGGTTAAGCATGCAAACATATGGATATATGATTTCTTTATTATGAATTGCGAAAGTAGTTCTGTATTGACTTTTCAGATATAATTTTATTCAAGTATATGTATATAATTATATTTGAGAATATAATTTTTCATACAAGATATTTTGAGAAGACATGCGAAATATGCTTTGCATAAGATACGTTTTGGATGATACATGATTTAGTCGCTTTGATCTTTGAAGTTCGTTATAATGTACTTACATATATTTTTATTTTGGAAATACGAAATTTGCTTTGGAATAATTGACGAAATTTGCTTTGTATGAAATATGTTACAAGGAATAATAGTATTGTTCTGTATATTTGGGATATTCTGAAAATGTTTTGTTTTGTCTCCTAGTATGGTTGTGCTCTGACCCTGCCAATGGGGGTTAAATGTTGGCCATGTCGACATGTATTCTGTTAAATGAAACTAGTTTCTAACCGAACCACCGGTTGAGAATAGTGGCCCTCTGTTCTGTTTCTGTGCAACTATTAGTTGCTTCTAACATCTCTGACCCGAGCCACCGGGGTTAATTGTGGTTTTTGTTCTGATTCTGACCTGTGCCACAAGGGTTAAGCGTGGCCATGGCATGTTACAGGAGACTTGAAAATTTTGATTGTGAAGCTTTTGCTCAGTTTTGGCATCTGTGAAACTCTGTTAGTTCTGAAATCTGAATATATGAATTTGAATAAATTATGTGATTAAATATAAGATTACCCAATCTTGATTTTGAACGTTTACATTGATATTTTGGCCTAGTGTTTTTATGGCATGCTTAATCCAACTGTTGGGATATCGGTTGCTTACTGAGTGGTTGTACTCACCCCCCTTTTTCTTAAAATCTTACAGGTTTTGATGTTGATAATGTCTACGGGAATGTTGGGGAGTGACGCTTTGGAGTTTAGGATATGTTTCAAAACTTTTAAGCTTATGATCAAATTGAGACTTAAAAAAAAAATCTTTTAAATTTCTTTGTTGACTTTAAGCAATAGGTTGAAGTTTTGTAAAACTTCTTTTGATCATTTGCGGTATATTTCAGTTTAGATATTTGAAAGGATTAAATTTTAGTATGATAAATGCCTTGCATATTTGTGAGATTATTTCTTACAGGTGTGCGGCGTCTGTTATGTCCCGGGTTCGGGGCGTGACAACTACATTTCGGTTCATAAGAAGTACAAAAAAAATAAAAAATCAAACTTTAGACTCCAGTATTTTTAAAGAGAGATAACAATTATTGGACCAAATCTTAATTATTAAAACATAATTACTTAAATCATCATTAAAATCCAAATACTCTCTCTCTTCTATCTCCATCTACCCCAACCCTCATCAAGGATGGAAAATTGTTTAAATTTGGAAATTCCTAAAATTTTTTATTTTAAAAATGAAAACATAATTACTATATTTTGGTTCATAAGAGGTACAAAAAGAATAAAAAATCAAACTTTAGACTCAAACTTTTTTAAAGAGAAATAACAACTATTGGACCAAATCTTAATTATTAAAACATAATTACTTAAATCATCATTAAAATCCAAATACTCTCTCTCTCTTCTACCTCCATCTACCCCAACCCTCATCAAGGATGGAAAATTGTTTAAATTTGCATAGGCATGGCTAGCAACTTTCATGGTGGTGATTAGCTAACATTCCTTTGTGGTTGCCTCATTAATGTTCTCATAAATGCAAGCAATCGACAGGGCACAAGGGTGGATATGTAGCTATAAATGAACCCATGCATACTTATGTTTTCAGACCTGAATTTTCAAACTTCAAAATGAAAAACAAAGAAAAACAGGACAGAAAGAAAGAAAGAAAAGGGATTGAAGCTTCAAATCGAAACCTAAAAACCAACCATTTCTTAAGCCGTGGGCCTTTCTTTTATGAGGGTCAGGTACTAGATATGGCCAATTGCCATTTTATTTTCAGATGACTTTATTAATACAGTTGGACATCCAAATTTTAATTTTATTTTCAGATGACTTTATTAATACATTTGAAATTTAAATTTCAAAATAACAATTTTTTTTCTATCCTCAATCTAAATCTCTTTAAAAAAAAAAAAACTTTGCTTTTGTGTCAATTAACTTACAATTTTTCTCCTTGAAATGTTTAACTTCGTTAGAGAGAGAAGGAGTGGAAAAAGGGAAAGTAATTAAAGTGTCATTATTTAATGAAAAATTCGGCACTTTTAAACACAATACAATAATAAATACGGAAACGATTAAAAAAAACGTAAAAGTAAAATTGACTAATAATTAACGTACGATGTAACTATTGTTACAACTTTTTAGATAGGATTAAATTTAAAGATCTAATTTTTTAATATAAATCTTTTGTATTTAACCACGTACGAACATATTTTACCGAGAAACAGACACATAATAATTGTAATATTTTAAAATATCAGTTTTAAAATATTTTACCGAGAACATATCATAATTTTGTTTTTGACACAGAACATATAATAATAATTTTAAAATATCAATTTCTCTGAAGTCATAGCTAATTAATTTATTGGTCCTCCTTTTTTCGAAATCTGTTCAAGTTTCTTTTGTCCCGGTTTGAGCATTTTAGGATTCCCGTCCTGTCTCTCGCCCTTTCTATACTGCAAATTACTTCTTCTTCCTCCCATACCCAAAACCCTACTTCAACCAAGAAACATGGCAGCTGACAAACCTAGCTCTAAAGGCCAAGCATGGTAAAATTCTCGTTTTGCAGCTTCTTCATTTCTCGTCCGTCAAAAGAATTTGCAACAGAATATAACTTTTTTTTTCTTCTCATTTTCTGTTTGCAGGTTTTGTGCCACTGGCTTACCAAGTGACGTTGTAATTGAAGTTGATGACATGACTTTTCATCTCCATAAGGTTAGCAAAGCTTTCAATTTTTCATGGTTTTTTCACTGAAACAAGTATTTGTTCAGATTTATGACTTGTTTTTGTGTTTTTTTCAGTTTCCTTTGATGTCCAAGAGCCGAAAGCTTGATCAGTTGATAGCAGAGCAAGGTCAAGGTCGGAAATCATCTTCTGCAACTGTTACCAAACAAAAGCAACGTGAAACCGAGACCGAAATCGAAGAGGAGGACGAAGAAGAAGATCATCAATACCAAATATCACTTCCGAATTTCCCAGGCGGTTCGGAAACTTTTGAAACCGCCGCCAAATTCTGTTACGGCGTTAAAATCGATCTCTCCTCCTCCACTGTCGTTCCTCTCCGTTGTGCCGCCGAGTTCCTTGAAATGACCGATGAGTTCTCCGAAGATAACCTTATTTCCAAAACCGAACGGTTCATTTCTCAATCCGTTTTTAGAAGCCTTAAAGAATTGATCAAAGCGTTAAAATCGTGCGAATCGGTGATGTATTTAGCGGAATCTTTAGGCATTGTTCAGAGACTGATTGATTCCATCGCTTCGAGAGCTTCTTCTACAGATCCAACTCTGTTTGGCTGGCCAGTGAACGACGGAAACGTTGAAGTTAAAGCTGCTTCGAGTCAAGCTCTATGGAACGGAATCGGAAGTGGTTTGAGAAGAAAAAGTCTAGCTCGAACAAACAATGTAGAGTCATGGTTCGAAGAGCTGGCATTGCTTAGTCTGCCGTTGTTTAAACGCTTGATTTTGACGTTGAAAACGCGAGATCTGAGTCCAGAAATCATCGAAAGCTGCCTTATGTGTTACGCTAAGAACTATATTCCTGGAACGTCGCGGTCAAATCGGAAACCGTCGTCGTCGTCGACCTCTGTAGTTTCAGAGAGTGGACAGAGAGAGCTTTTGGAAGCTATTATCTCTAACCTTCCATTAGAAAAGAGCCCCTCCAGATCATCAACCGGAACTCGGTTTTTATTCGGTTTGTTGCGAACCGCTAACATTTTAAACGCATCGGAATCTTGCAAAGCCGCGTTGGAGAAGAAGATAGGATTTCAGCTCGAGCAAGCTACGCTAGACGACCTGTTAATTCCTAGCTACTCATATCTCAACGAAACGCTCTACGACGTTGATTGCATTGAGAGGATTTTAGGCTATTTTCTGGACGGATTAGAAGAGAGAAACGCAGCCGGAATTGAACCCGAAACCGGAGGTAACAACAACTGCAACATTTTTTATAACAATAGCGTTGGACCGCCTGCGTTGACGCTCGTCGGAAAATTAATCGACGGTTACCTTTCGGAGATCGCATCCGACGCGAATCTGAACCCGGAGAAGTTTTACAATCTCGCAATTTCCCTTCCTGACCAAGCTAGAAACTTCGACGACGGACTTTACAGAGCTATCGATATGTACCTCAAGGTACAATTAGAAAAAGACAAGGATTAAATTTTAAATAATCGCGGTTTGAGTCAGTTAATAAAGCTTTTCTTTTTGTTTTTGCAGGCGCATCCATGGATACCGGAATCAGAGCGGGAAAAGATATGTGGAGTGTTAGACTGTCAGAAGCTGACTCTCGAAGCGTGCACGCACGCTGCACAAAACGAGCGGTTACCATTACGCGCGGTTGTGCAAGTATTGTTTTTCGAGCAGTTGCAGTTACGTCATGCGATTGCCGGGACGTTGTTGGCGGCAGAAGCGGCGCCGATGAATGCGGGGAGGTTGTCGGAGACGAGGCGAGAGGAAGAGGACGAGGACGAGGAAGAAGAGGAGGAAAGGGCGGTGGGGACGGTTTCGGTGACACGTGAGGAAGAAGGGGGTAGCACGTGGCTAGCGGCCGTGAGAGAGAATCACGTGCTGCGGCTGGACATGGATAGCATGAGGACGCGGGTGCATCAGCTGGAGAGGGAATGTTCCACTATGAAGAAAGTAATCCAGAAGATCGAAGAGGAAGGTCCACGTGGCGGTGGTTGGAGAGGTTCGTTGAATAGGAGGTTCGGGTGTAAGTTCAAGACCCAAGTGTGTGATTCTCATGAATCCACGGTTACGGAGAGGAGAAGGGGAGGCATCGGTCACACCATCGTCATCCACAATAGAGCTTCCCGCGCTTGAACATAATCGAATGATTGTTTAATGTGCCACGTAAACAAAAGAATTTAAAAAAAATGAAATTTTATTTCTTTTTTTTTAATTGCAATTTTTTTTTTACAAACTTTTTTTTAATCACTCAAACAAGAGATGATTGATTTTTTAGAATTTTTTTATTACGCAAAGTTCATGAGTGGGGACGTTATCCAATCCTTAAAGCCTTGACATAATGCCAGTTCATTATTAAGATTTATAGATTCATTGTACTTTTATCTAAGAATTTTTTTCAAAATTTATGGATCATTTACCAATTAAAAAAATCATGAAAACTCGAATCTAAATACAAAAGATTAAGAAAAAAAAAAATCAAATTGCAACCACTTATACCAATCCCCATTGACATTATTTACAATAATTTTGTTGATCGGACTCATATTACAATAATCGTCAAACTGAGATTACAACAATAATTTCGCTTCATGTGTTGTTTATTTTTCATCTTCCAAAGAGTTTGAAGTCTCGACCATGGAGCTTAGAGGCCCGCCTCCCCAGCGTACTCATTTTGGGACCATTTTCAATCCCAGCAACTAATAAATTCTCCTTAAAGAAAACGAAATTGGTGGATGTGGTAGGAGCCCTGTTGGGGGTCAAAGATGTTGGGAATTAGAATTGTTTGGTAAGCCCCGTTGATGACTTTCCGGTGTCAATATGAAAGATAGTCGAATTTGGAATAAATTTATTAAAAATTAAAAATAAAATAAAACAATATTGAAATTGAGATTTCGAAATACATGTTGGAAAATTAATGCAGATAAATACATCCAAGATTTCATGTTCAATCATCAAAAAAAGATTAATGCGGAAGCGTACCTGAATCCATTGGAATTGATATCTTGAGGTTAGAGTCTTCCACGTCTAAACCTTTTGAGAGAATCTGTATCTCTCTCAACGATGAGATTTGTTGTGAGAATTGAATTATATTTAGACTGGGGACCATAACCTATTTATACTTAAAGTATATTTTATTTTATTTTGGCCCATCATGAAAATAAAATAAAATATTGGGTCTCTACACATTGCAAAGCCCATACTAATTTGAGATGTTCTAAAGTCCAATAACTTAAACTTTATTTGATCACTATTAAGTGGACTAAATAGATAGCCTGTAATGTATAATTAATTAATATATGTAGGCCCACTAAATAATTTTCCAACAATACAATCTATCTCAAAGTTAATCAATAAAGTATTTAAATAGTAAAGAATAAAATGAAAGATATATGATTTATAAGTTTAAAGATTTTTCTATTTATTTCATACATTTTTACTCACTTTATTATGACAATTGCATTTGATGATAATCATGTCTCAGTGCTCGTTTTGGATTGTGGTTTTTGTTTTTGACAATAAGACTAGGGTGCCATAAGTGAATTATCAAACAGTATAAAACGACGTTAATTAAATCTTGTTGGTATGGTTATTGAAACACCGAATTCCTGGCTTAAATTGCTGACTTTGACAGGGAATGTCTTGTCTTCCAAAAGTACATTAGGTGAGACTCTTTTTTTTTTTTTTGTCGGATAATAGAATAGGCTGAGGGGTCTCCTCCAGCATTCTCTAGGCTGGGAATAAGTGGATAACTTGTCAATGCTAATCAAATCTAGCAATGGGATCCTTAGCACCTATGTAAACAACATATTTTACTTAGCTTATAGGTGGTCGACAATCGACATTTATTTATTTATAAAGTTGTACTGTTAATAAGTTAAGAATATATTCTTAATATAGCTGTATAAAATTTTTGTTAGGTTCATGAGTACACTAGCGATATCAGCTTAAACTCCCGCACAAACTTTTAAGGATTTATATATGATGCACTGACAGTGTATAATTTCTATACACTGTTAATACACCAGAAGTTGACACCTCATCAATAGGCCCTTATATGCAAATATAAATAAAATTTTTTAATTTACCCATAAGGACCTATTGATGAGGTGTCAACCTCTGATGCATTGACAGTGTATAGAAATTATACACTGTCAGTGCATCATATACAAACTCAACTTTTATTCCCATTGAAACTCTTGTTTCTTCCTCCTCTAGCTCTTTTTTTTTTTTTCCTAATATTCTTTCATTTTTCTTTGACCATTTAGTGATATGAGCATTAAAATGTGTCTTGAAAATCGAACTCCAACGCTCGTTGATCCAATGTATTTCTTTTTACAAATCTCAATAGTTGGTTAGAGATAAGAAATGTTAACAAATAAGAAAATAATTAACTAAATCAGATATATGACAGTCTCTTAATTTCTTTTTTCTAGTTAAAAATATTTCATGTTACTACATTAAAATTGATTTGTATTGTTAAATTACTTGATATTTACGTTTTTAAGGATGTTATGGGATGGCATTATGATTGTGGTTTGAAGACTATACCCAGGCCCATCAACCTATCACTGGCTGGTTTAACTTGAACAACGACAGCCCCTCTTCTTTGAGCCAAACGGCCCAAACTCCTCATTTCCAATAAAAAAACGCCACGTGCAACTGTTCCCCACCACTAACATAGTCAAAGACGGGAATACAGTTATGAATTGTGATCCGAAACTTGTAATCCTCTTCGCTGTCACAGTCACTGTTAAACTCTCGAAGTAAACTTGCATAGTTGCATCCTTAAGCAATCAGATAAGATCCAGGGAAGCAACTGCTAAACAAAACAAACGTAAACTGCCTGTCTGTCACTCGGGTCTTTTTGTCTGTCCCATATTATTACCAGATTCTTCTTTCCCTAAGAAGATAATAACGTTTTTCATTTCTGAAGAATTCCCATTTTTTTTAGTTAGATCTGCGGGCGGGAAAGAAAAAGTGAGAAATGGGGAGAATGGACTATTTGGCAATGAAAACTGACCCTGTTGCTGAAGAACTGATCAGTTCTGATATCGATGAGCTGAAGCTGGCTGCAAAGAAATTGCTCAATGATGCAACTAGGCTTGGAGGTCTTGGTTTTGGAACTTCTTTTCTCGAATGGGTCGCCTCATTTTCTGCCATGTAAGTTTTCTTCTTCGGCCTTTATATAATCTGGGTTTTGTTTTTTCTATTGGGTTGTTAGATTTCCTAAGATTTGATAGTGGTTTGGACTACTTGACGAGTGGATTGGAGTCTATGTGGAAAGTGATTTAGAACGAGTCAGGCAAGGAAAAGAAATTTTCTTTGTTGGCTTTCTTATCTTGAAAATGAAACTTACTTTACATTTGTATCTGTAATTTTCTAAACTGTTTTGGTTTTGAAGGTTTGGTATGTGACTATGTGAGTTAGCTCAGCCTTACCTTTGATTTATTCAGGAAACTTGGCACATTTGTATTTAAGAACCATTAGGTTATCTGCTGCCAATAGCAAATAAGGGGAGCAAAGACCTTTGCCTAAATTTACTTTGCTTTCAACTGATAGATTTATCAGATTGAATTAACAAACCTAGTGCTGCTGGCTTCTGCATAAGCTATCGACCACGAAAGATTTTAAATGGTAGTATGAAGATTCAATCAGCAAATGCATTTTGCTATGTGGCCATAAGAGTATTAAGAATCTCACATTTCTACTAGAATATCAATAAAATGGAAGTTGCAACTGATTTCGTGACAAAATGTTTATAGATAAGGTTCATCAAAAGATTTGATGACTTTGTTTGCATGCAAATCGCAGTAGATGTAGTTCAGATAGGCTATTTATCTGGCCATTAACCCCTGCTTGTTGAAATTTACTTAATGGATGCAACTAAGCACAACTCCTGCCTTAGGAATTTGACTGTCCTAATTAGTAATTCCTCTGGTAGTTGATGAAGATTTTGAGTTCATTCTACCTTAACTACTCTGTAATTTGTATAAGAATTTCCACGCCTAGTCTGAGTTGCAGAAGCAGAAGTAATGAAAGATGCACTGTGATACTTGTGAAGCTTGGGAAAAATGAAAAACCTGCTCCTGCTTCCTTTTTACCTTCTTATTGGATTTTAAGATGGGAAAGGAAGAAGAAAGGTGGGGATTAGTCTCACCAGTTATCAAATTGGTGATCGCGTATTTTCTTTTATCTTTTCTTGATCTAACTATTAGATTCTGACATTGTGCTATAAATGACTGGATACTTTCTGGTACTAAGACTGATTCATTTCTAGCCTATTTCTTCCTTTTTGCTACTGGTATTGAGCTTCATAAACTACCATAGTTTTAATAACAAGATGGTAATCTCGCACTTAATACTTCTTCTGTATGCTCTCTGCAGTTATTTGTTAATCCTGGACCGAACAAACTGGAGAACAAACATGTTGACTTCACTTCTGGTACCTTACATTTTCTTTAGCCTTCCTTTGGTCCTGTTCAACTTTCTAAGGTGACAATCTTTACTACTTCTTTCCTCCAACTTTTCTTTTTTCCCTGTCCCATTTTTTCTTTTGCTCAAGTATATTTCCTGATATCTATTTAAATACATTCAGGGGAGAGGTCGGAAAATGGATTGCATTCATAGCAGTTGTTCTAAGACTGTTCTTCCCCAGACACTTCCCAGGTTTATGCTCAATACTATTTCGGCGTATCCATAACTATATCCGAACAAAAACGTCTCACTGCTTGTGCTTGAGTGTGAAGCCACTGAATTACCATGCAGGGAGCATTCTGCCTGCAGTGCAGTGCCTTATTTAGTTCTCTTTCTGATACAATAATCATTTGGTGATTGTAGATTGGCTGGAGTTGCCAGGATCGTAGATTCTTCTGCTCGTTGTGGCTCCAAACTTCTTTGCACACACCTTGAAGGACAGCTGGGTTGGTATTCTTATATGCCTGCTCATCGGATGTTACTTGCTGCGGGAGCACATCCGAGCCTCGGGTGGATTCCGGAATTCCTTCACTCAGAGCCATGGAATATCAAACACCGTTGGCATTATACTTCTCATTGTCTACCCTGTCTGGTCGCTGGTGCTCTACTTCGTCTAGCCACCCACTCAGTAGCACAGTGCTGAACTGTTGCTTTTCAGCAAAACTTGAACAAAAACTTCTTATTCTTAATGTTATGACCATGGTTTCAAATGTTCATTGTCTTTCAATGTGTAAATCCTTCATCAAAATTAAAGGTAGCATCCAAATTCAACATTGTTTATTTGTTACTATATATATATATATATATATATATATATATATATATATATATATATATATATTCATTTACATAATATATCAAAGACTTCTTGTTATACTTGTAATATCAAATAAGATAGGATAACACAATACGAAAATGATAAGTATTAAAGTCATGATGCAAATATATAAAATGTTAAATCTAATTTTATTTTAATTTCTTGAAAACAAACATTATTGAGGTTTTTCTTTTATTTTGAAAATTGTAAAGATTTGATGGAAAAAAAAAAAAAGTCTATGTTGTTGGACTTGGGTTATAACTAGAACTAATTAGGGCCAGATGTCAATGGAGCCCAAACAAATGGCTCTTCCAGTAAATTTGATAAATCTGGAGGGTTAAGATTGAAGCTACAAAGTAAAAACCGTAACCCTAATCACTTATAGCCTATAAAATAAAGCCAGGAGCTTTCCACCATCAAAGCTTTCTCCTTTAATCCCAAAAAATTTTCAATTCAGGTCTTACGGAAGTTCCCGGAAGCTATAGAAAAGTTTCTGTCTTCTGTCTTTTATATTCCTTTCTTAGAGCTTAAATGAGAGTCTGCTTTGTTTTCATCAACGGGTTCTTCAGTTTAAACGAGAGTTTGCTTTGTTTTTATCATTGTGGTTTCTCGGTGATGATCGAAAACGATGACGAGTCCGATACTTTTCCATTCTTTCAAATCGTGACGACAAATCGAGGCATTTGTCTGAGAGAAATCCGTCTTTTCTTCTTACTCTTTTTTTTGGTACTTTTATTTTAAAAAATTCAAAAATTATTTCTTTTTTCAATTTGATTCTTGCTAAATGAAAGTGCTTAAGGCAAAATGATGATGAATTATGAAACAGTCTGATCTATTTTGATGATCATTCAAACCTCCTACTCATTCTGAATGCCTTAAAAAAAATAAAATAAAATTTCTTTTCCAGTTTTTTTGAACAAAATAATTCTTTTTATAAAAAGAAATTGATGATGAAATTGGTTTATGGTTAATGAGATTACCTGTGATTTACTCTTGGGAAAATTACAAGGATATGCCGTGGAACAGTAATATTTATTGGTCTTTCTCTTTTCACCTCCTATCCTACGCCACTTTTGAGCTTTGTTATGAATGAAATTGATAATTTAATTAAAAAAAATGTTAATTTTATTTTGGTGGAAGAAATTCAGATTTTGAAGAGATTTACTTATTTATTTAAAAAAAAGAAAAATACAAAAGGGAGAGAAACGAGCAGCAATGATTAAAAATAGTGTTAATGAGGATTGGATTACTTTTGATTACTTACTTAACATTACATAAATTTCAAGCACTTCTGAGCTGCTCTTTCTTTTCTTACCGTCATTGAAGAAATTATTAAATTTTTAAAAAATTGAAATTTAATCCACAAAAGTTAAGTTTGAAGGGAATTTTGTGATATTGAAGCCCTCTAAAAGATGCTGATTAATCATAAAAGTAAATAATTAAAATGAAAAAAAAAATTGAAAATTTAATCCACAAAAAATTTTATAGTATTAAAGCTTTTTTATTCAAAAAAATTTAAAATTAAATAATTTAATTTTCAATAAGATCTATCATAAAAGCCACATGAGCAACATGGCCTATTAGCTCAGTTGGTTAGAGCGTCGTGCTAATAACGCGAAGGTCGCAGGTTCGAGACCTGCAT
Source organism: Heritiera littoralis (assembly GCA_031772115.1). Lineage (NCBI taxonomy): Eukaryota > Viridiplantae > Streptophyta > Magnoliopsida > Malvales > Malvaceae > Heritiera > Heritiera littoralis. The sequence continues at coordinate 3,037,722 of JAPDPK010000044.1, forward strand.
GGGCCATTAATTATGAAATTTTTTAACTTTTAATTGGGCTTGGAACGTTAACTTTGTAACTACTTTTTGTTGGGCTTGTAAAGGACTTTTTTTTTTTTTGTCATCTGTAAAGGGACGGAAATCTACCTACCTGTGTTCGGCCTTTGATTTTTTGCCATTTTGGTTACCCCTTGAAGATCCAATTAGAACCGACGTGAAAGTCAATAGATAATAAGCTGAAGACATTATTTGTACGCATTTAATCAAATTTTGAACTTTAAATTTAATATTAAATTATTCAGACTCTTAGGTATTAAAAGGTTAGATAGATTTTGAACTATCCAAGCTTGATCTGTTTATTTTTAAAATAAGTTCAAATTACTTGAATAAGAATCAAACTAAATGTAAATTTTTTATTATTCAATTAAAATTCAAACGATTTAAATATTTTATAAATTGACATAAAATTTTGAACTTCGGACTTGCTTTTAAATGATCTAAACCTAAATCGATTAAAAGCGATTATCAAAGTCCAATTGACACTAACCTTCCCAACGGAGCAAGGACAAGTGACAACCAAGCAAAATTTGTAAGAAGACCAAAGCCAAGCAACATTAAACTCCAAGGCCTAAGAGTCTCAACTTCCTCCACGTCATCCACTCTAACTAGCAGTATCCTTATCCCATTTGACATTATCGCCACGTGGCATACCCTAAGACAAAGACATTGGCTCCATCCCACCAATAGCAACACTCCTTATCCTCTCCCCTTATCCTACTCACGCCAATGCCACCAAAATAATTGCCACAAAATTTCTAAGTTTCCTGACGCAATCACAGAAAGGGGTTGAACCATGGCAGCCTCACTACAAGCAGCAGCTACCCTCATGCAGCCAACCAAGGTTGGCGTGCCATCTAGGACCGGTGTGCAGCTCAGGTCCTCCCGGAGCGTTTCCAAGGCCTTTGGTTTGGAGCCTGCTGGCTCTAGGCTGAGTTGCTCTTTGCAAACTGACCTCAAGGACTTGGCTCAAAAGTGTGTTGATGCTACCAAGATTGCTGGTTTCGCTCTTGCTACTTCTGCTCTTCTTGCCTCGGTATAGTTCTTTTGGCCTGATTTCATGTCTGATTTCGGTTTTAATTGTTTAGTAAGCAAACTTTGTGTATCACATAAACTGAATTCTTTTGCATGGGACCCCTGAATCAGCTTAGTTTTCTATGTTTAATTTGCCATTGTGCTATATTATGAGCTTGTTATGGTTATTGTAACTAGTAATGTTCCAATTCTGTCGCAATTTTCAGTAGATCCCTGCCTGCATGTAAAACTTACTCTTTTTAATTGAACAAATGAATTTGGGTGTGATCTGTGATGTAGGAAAACATCTGTATACTAGTTAAATATTGAAGCTGATCTGATTCTGAAAGGCATTCATCTTGCTGGATCTTTTCCATTCTCATTTCAATTTTGAGAAGAAAGAGTTTCTTGGACTATGATCTGAACATTATGTAACAATCACTTGTTTCTTTTGAAGGGGGCGAGCGCTGAAGGAGTTCCAAAGAGGCTAACCTTTGATGAAATCCAGAGCAAGACATACATGGAAGTAAAGGGAACTGGAACTGCTAACCAGTGCCCAACCATAGATGGTGGTGTAAACTTATTTGCCTTCAAGCCTGGCAAATACTACGCCAAGAAGCTCTGCTTGGAGCCCACTTCCTTCACTGTCAAGGCTGAGGGTGTCAACAAGAATGCCCCTCCAGAGTTCCAAAACACCAAGCTCATGACCCGTTTAACCTACACCCTTGATGAAATCGAGGGACCTTTCGAAGTATCTCCCGATAACACAGTCAAATTCGAGGAGAAAGATGGAATTGACTATGCTGCAGTCACAGTTCAGCTTCCTGGTGGTGAACGTGTGCCCTTCCTTTTCACCATCAAACAACTGAAGGCAACAGGCAAACCTGAGAGCTTCGGAGGAGAGTTTCTTGTGCCATCCTACCGTGGTTCATCTTTCTTGGACCCGAAAGGAAGGGGTGGTTCGACTGGTTATGACAGTGCAGTAGCCTTGCCTGCTGGAGGACGAGGAGATGAGGAAGAACTAGTTAAGGAGAACATCAAGAGTGTTGCATCTTCAAATGGGAAAATCACCTTGAGTGTCACCAACAGCAAGCCTGAGACTGGAGAAGTGATTGGTGTGTTTGAGAGCTTTCAGCCATCTGATACTGACTTGGGTGCCAAGACTCCAAAGGATGTGAAGATCAATGGTATCTGGTATGCTCAGCTTGAGTCATAGAGAGGTCTTGTATGAATGTGTTTATTCTTGGTTCAGATTTTGTAATTTGCAAGTGTTGCTAAACTTTGCTGCAATCCATCGAGAAGCACCGAGATTGTTATCTTCTTTGTATATTACTGTGTTGGCTTCTTACAATAATTCCAAAGTTCCTACTTCCAAGTGTTGGCTTCTTACCATAATTCCAAAGTTCCTACTTCCAAATATTCCGGAGCAGATCCTAACTCCCTGCTTCATACAGCAGCAATGGTTTCTTACGAAATTACAAAAACTTGTATTCATCTTTGATCAAGGACTAAGCACTGAGGAAACCAAACTTCCAACCTTGTGAAAGCGATCAAGCTCCAAGTAAAAACATACCAAAACATTGGTTTTTCCACAATAATAGATGGAACCAAAGATGAATTATGCTCCTGTTAAACTCCTAGGTATCGGATAACGTCACAACCCTTAAGGTAATTAAGAATATTGATTGATAATCCGCTCTGGATCCTCTTTTATATAGAACAAGGAAACAGGAAAAAATGAAATAACTATCAGCAAAATCAATGTGATTTATTCTATTCCCTAGTGGTTCAGTGCTGGTGCTCATGTCGCCACTGGTGCTGGCAAATACTGTATAAAAAAGATTTCGTACTTTTTGGGCTTTTATTATTCTCGCTTATGGTTCATTGGTTCAGATAAATTTAGGTAAATGCAAGTATTGTTTTTCATTGGTGCCAAATCAATAGATTTTCAATGAACAAAAAAAAAAAATTAATAGATTTTCCATTGAGAAACATGAGAAGAAGGATGGCACCAGAAACAAAAAGAAAAAAAAACACTAAATTAACCTGATAAGCTTTTTGCTGAAAGAAATGGCCATGTCATATTAGTTTATCACTTCCCTTTGAAGCAACACATAAATTGTGGATATTGAATTTTTTTTGTGGCAAAGGAGGCCAAAGCTTAGAAATAAGGGAAGGGATTGCAGGCATTACGATTTAATATTCAAATCTGTTGGATGTTTTTTTTTTTTGTTTTGATGTTGGATGTTATATCTTAAGAGTAATAGTATAAATCATTTGAATTAAATTTTATATTCATATTTAATGTTAACATGGTGGAATTGGTTGATGATCTTTTGGACTCAACCTTGGTCCTTTGCTAGTGCCAGTCATTGAGCAATAGAAAATGCCCTGATTTCAGTAAAGCAATCATAAGTGAAATATAAAATATTACTGTCATTGGCAGCCATTCAGTCTCCAGGATTCTCCGACCGGCGACCTTGGGTCTATATCTTTTTCCTACGAGTCTATAGCTTTCGGCCCAAAAGTTGTGAGGGAAGTCGTGAAACAGTAATGGCGGAGCACATCCAGGTAGAGCCTGTCATACTCGACCAACTCTTTTAGCTAAGATTTGCTGTACGCGCATGAAAACTGGCACGAGGTTCTTGTTTGACAATATTCAAACAATAAAAAAGCTTGGCTTAGAAATGATTGAATCATGGAATGGACAGGTTCATGTCATAGTTTTAGCTGTTCCAACATGAAGTACAGATCAACCAACTCTATAGAATAAGATATTTGTAAATGGTATTGTTAATTAAAGACATGAATAAATAAAAACAAAGCCTGTTGAAGGAATTTGTTCTGTCTCAATAACCTTATGTAGGGTTCAAATTGTCTGGTCAGGCAACCAACTTTGTATGGTTCAAATTTATGTACTCAACTTGTCATTAAACTAATCTTTAATCATTAAAATACTCAAACTAGCTTTGTTATAGCTCGATTGTTGATAAAATCTTCATGACATAGCTTTCCTCCATGGAGTAGCTTGAGTTTAACAGTGTTTGACAGTTGGGAAAAACTACAAGAAAACAAAGTGATGGGACCGTTTTACATGAAATGGAGAAGAATGGGACATGAAAATATGTAAGAGTGGGTAGCGGAAAACCCCGGGAACCCACGTACGAGGATCAAAGTGGAGAAACGATTCGGAGAAAAGAAAAAGTCCCCCCAATTGTAAGAATGAAGAGAGAGAATTCAAATTGACCCAAAACACCGTTGGAAAAACTTTGCATTCTCCATGATTCTGCGTAACCCTCCCATCCTTTTTCTCTCTTTTCTACCTTCTCTTCCAATTTTTTCATCATAGGAAACAAAAACCATAGCCAGAGATTCTCCCTCTCTTTCTTTTTTTTTTTTAACGTACTTTTCAGAATTTTCAAGTCCAATTCTTCTCTTCCAGCCTGTTTCCATTTTCCTTGGCCTCTTTTTCTTTTTTGGAGAAATTAAAGATGAAGAAACAGAGAGATAAGATGGCATGAAGGATGATGGAGCGAGTGCCAGGGGCGTTGGGTACAAGCGCTAGCTTGGCTCTTCGTTTGGGACAAACCATTTTCTCCTCTGCTTCACTTCTCTTCATGTGTTTGGATGTCGAATTCTATAGCTACACATCTTTCAGGTAACTGCCAAAGTTTAAAATTCTTCCCTCTTTTGGTCAAATTTGATGTTTCTTTCTCTCCTTGGCTCTTAATCTTCAATACCCATGTCTTTGTTTCTAATACTTTCTTGGAATTTAATTCATAGTTAGCTATTATTGCCTTCTTCTGCTTGTAAAATTGACTTGATGACTGATTTCTGATGTATCTTAATCATGATCATAATCAATCTAGTACTATTTTGTTTAGGATATGGATTGTTTGAAAGGAAGCCTTGTTTAGGAGGTTTTGATAGAAAATGAAAGAGATGAAATTCTGATGAATATAATAGGATTTGAGGTTGCTACTTACAATATGAATAAATCACAACATGGCTGCAGTCAAGGAGCTCATCAAGAACTTATATCAAGGAGAATCTAGATGGTCAACAAGGTGGATTGTAAAATTTTACCAGAACCCTTAATGGATCTTGCATGTTTTGGTGTTTATTTCTTGAATTGAGTTCCTCGTGTTTTGCATGTTTCTACAAAGATGAAACCAGATAATGAAGCACTGCACATCTCTGCTATAGAACTTCTCTAGATAGGCACAAACTCATATCATATGTATCAATTTTAAAATGAGGAATACAACTACTTTATATGCAGATTTATGTACATCAGAAAGATTGTTATTCCAAGCTTCTCATTTCCAAGTTGTTTCGGTAGGATTGCTGTGTGCTTAGGACATAAGATAAAAGTGCCAACTTGTTTCGGCATGTTCTTTTTTCTGTTCTTGCAATAAAGAATAGCCATGGTTAAAGCTTCCTGTTGTCTCAACTTGTCCGGTTCATGATGTTATTTGATTAATTGCAGGGTAGAAAATACAATGTTGGACTGCCCATTAGGTTGTTGAATGTCATCTGTACATCCATCTAGGACATTTTTGAGTGATTAATCAATTTCCTCTTTTCTTTGAACTTATTGCAGCTACTTGGTGACAGTCATGGGTTTAGTAACTCCATGGAGTGTGTCATTAGCATTGGTTGATGCATACTCCGTCTTTGTTAAATACTTACCACGACAACCAAGGGTAGTGCTGATTGTCATTATAGGAGACTGGGTACGAAACAAGGATTTTGCTTTTGTTATCATTCATCCTGAATCCTGATGTCATTCTTTCTCACAACTTGATGGAAAATCTGTGTTTGATCTGATTGCAGGCCTTGTCGTTTCTCTCACTAGCTGCAGCCTGCTCAACTGCTAGTGTAACAAGTCTCTTGGTCAATGCTGGCCCGTCGCTTTGCCCATCGAAGTTATGTAGTCGATATCAGTTGTCTGCAGCCATGGCTTTTCTCTCCTGGTTCCTATCCTTGGCTTCAACTCTCTTCAATCTCTGGCTACTCCCTTCGTTGTAGTGTCTCGCCACTTTCAACTAGATCTGGTATATAAAATTTGTGTTTCTGTCGTGTAAAATTGCGTTTGTATAGTGTAAAACACGAAATTTTCGTATAAAAATTCGTATTGACATGCAAAACATAAATTTATTTTTTAACTTTTACCATATTCATATACAAGTTTTAGCAACTTTTAACTTGTATTATCATCATGTCTAATATTGTCAGGTCTACTTTCAACCCATTCTTCATACACAAAAACTCAAATTAAGAATTGTACATTCGACAGTATTAATCATATACAAACAACAAAGTTTTGGATTCAAATGGTTAAGGAAGAATTATGATGTGCTTTAAAGATTTGAGTTGAAGTTCAAACAGACTGAATTTCAATGAATCAAGTTTACTTCCTTCCCATCAAAAAATAAAAAAAGTTTACTTCCATTGGCCTTCCGTTACTGTAAAATTGAAAAATAAAATAGGACTTTATTGGATATATACCAAGTAAGAGAAATAGTAGGAAATTCTCCCACAGCCATCAAAACTTGGAAAGGTGTCCTAGTCATCTTACAACTAGGATTCAATAAGGAAACCTATATACGGACCTTGCTTTAGAATCCACATTGTTACATCAGAAGGCAAAATCTTAACCCAACTTTCTACAAGAATCAAAGAATTTAACAATGGAAGAAGAGAAGAAGCTTCAACCTTGCTGGTTAATGCCAATGTTGAAAGCCAAGTTTTATTCTTTATGCGAGAAACATGGCTTGAAAAATACCTTCTTTTGTTTCGATTGCGGAGGATTGGTCCTCTGTGAAGAAGGCTTGAAAGCCAAGGAACATGAGGCTCACCAAATTCTTCAAGTAAGTTCCTCTAAACCCTTGTCGGTTCACCAATAAATCACCCAATTATCATGGTCATTAGGCTACAACTTTACTTCTATACCTAATGTTGTTAGTTAAGGACTTTAATTTAGCTATGCCATTTGAAAATTTCAATTTTCGTACCAAAACTTCGAATCATATAACCCTAAACCGAATTAATTTTTTGACAATTTTATTTTTCGTAATACCCTTTATTTTCCTCTTATTACTGTGGTTTTTTTTTTAAGGTGTACAAAGCCTCGCATCAAGTGGTGGTTAGGATTGATGACATACATAAGCTTCTTGATGTAGCAGATATTCAACCTTACATGAACAACAATAACAGAGTTGTTTATGTTAATCAAAGAAGGCAGAAAGATCAGCAACCAAACAATTCCAACTTTAACCTAAAAAGACCAAACAATTCCAACTCTGTACCCAAGTGTGAGACATGTGGTTGGCAATTGCTGCCGGGGACAACTGCAAAGTTTTGCTCTATCTCATGCAAGGTATATGTCTTTGGTTTCGTTCTTTTTTTTTTTTTTTGGTAATATTAGAGATGAATATTCATTAAAATTATCATTGCAGCACAATGTTGAAGAGGATTGCAGAAGCCAACCCAACAAAATAAACTTTGAGAGAATGCCATTAAAGCCCCGCAATCCATATTCTTGTAGGAAGAGGAGTCGGAAAGGGATTCCACGAAGAGCTCCTTTCTTTTAGAAGCTTGTAGCTAACTTTTAGTAGGGTTTATCTGTATGGGAACTCCAAATTAATTTATTTATTTAATGGGTTTAGGGTTTAGGATGAAGATATTTCCTTTTTAAATTTAAATTACACAATTTGTATATTGTCATTTTTAAGCCACATCAAAAATATTTTTATAATTTTATAATTACATTTGGCAAAATTTGACAGATACCCTTTTTGGTTTATATTAATTTAAAGAAACTTATTTTATCTATTTTTATATAAAAATTGTCTTTTTTTTTTTTGAAAAATTATCTCATATATTGTCATGAGTGGAAATTTTTTAGATACTACTTATGGTGTTACTAAAAAGTCACATATACTTTTATAAAAAAAAAAGTCACATATCCTTTAAAATATATTAAAAATTAATTTTAAAAAAAGGAAGTTTGAACAAGTGACAACCACAAGTATCTTCATCCGTTTTATCGGTCAGAAACTAATCTTTTTTGGGACTTTATCACAATTAAAGCTTCTCATCTCTCTTAAAAGATGTATTTAGTAAGAGTTGAACTAGAAAGATCCTCCCACAAACTTAGCTTGGGTTGACAATTAAACCACAACTCATGGGTAACATGTGATAGTCTTTAGTTTCAACTGTAAAATTAAAATTTTCACTGTAAGTATGTTATGAACTATTTTTATATCTATATTATGAAATAGTTAATAAATAGGTTGATAAATAAATAATCCATTTTAAGTGGACCTAAATGAATTGGGTATAGCTTTACTTTTTCTCCTCTCAAGCTCATTGGGCTGAGCTTCCACGGAGACCATAACCCAAAATTAGCCCATGTCATGATGAGCTTGGCGCAAAACGTATGAGAGAAACTTCCTATTATGAGCTGGTCATTTTTTTTTTTGTTGCAAAGTTTTGTTATTGTTTTTACATGACTGAGTATCACAATTAATTAGACAATATATAAAGCAAAACATATGAATCTATAAAATAAAAAAAAAAGTTTTAAACTTTTTTGAGTTCATTTTTTATATATTGATGGTTATAAACAAGATTAAGAGATTATATACGTTCATTTTTTTAATATATCGTAAAAGATATGTATCATATCTTATTAGCATTTGAATCTAAAATTTCTATTGATAATGTATAAAATAATATTTAGTTTTTATGATATAAATGCTCATAGCATTGGTCTTTTTTTGCCTTTCTCAATAAATCCATCCATGAATTGCTTTAATTTTAATTAATACCAGAGATTTGCTTTCTTTGCAGATATCATATCATATGCATGTGATGTCTAATTTTTCTTTTTTTTCATTTTTTTTTGACTCCCTGAATAAGGCCAAGGGGGAAAGGGACTTAATCCAAAGGGAAGAACTTTCATGGCAACGACAATGGCCAATTTTTTAAAGAAGATAATTCAAATTCAATGATTGAATCAAGAAATTTTCCTGCAGTGAAAACCCATCCAAACGTTCTAATTAGATTGTGATTGGGATATGTTTATGCCGGTTGGTGGGGTTAAATTTCTTCTTTTCGACTATGTTTTGTTCCTAATCCAATGGATTAAGGAAAACATGTTTACCAAAATGTCACATAAAAGTAGGATATGCTAAATATTCATTTCTTTTACATACAAAGCTTTATTTGCTTACTTCTTAATTCTGATTCTTCAACCTTCAATTTCGACATGTCTGTATTCACCGGTTCAAAGCTATATGTGATTGAAGTTTGATTATTAAAAAATTAAGTGTCCAACAATTTACCAACAGATCATCACTCAAGATGTTGGCTACTCATCAAAAGTTTAAATTTCATTTTGTTTTGGACGTGATATTGGTAATTATAGAAAAACTTTTACTTGAAGGCAAACACTTGATTTATATTATATTCATCATTTTTCATGCCAAAAAACTTATTATCCACATAATCTTGAGTAGTATGGATTAGATAGGATGTCAACCAAATCATGAATCTAAAACATAAAACCAAAGTTCCTTGTTGATGTATATATGATATAAATGTCTTGTCATGCATTGTCATTAAAAAAAAAAGATCCTTGGGCATGCTATGAACCCATCCATGGAGTCCCTCATGCTCTTCAATCAAAACCCAATAATTTGATTTGCTAGGAGGAGACTAGATGCTGTGGCATGATCTGAGATTTTGACCATGGAAAATCAGTCCCCTTTAGGACCGACAAATGAGCATGACAAACTTACATTAAAAAAAAAAAAGCTTCAAGTTGTAGACAAGGGAGGAATTTTCATGGAAATGACAATGGCTGCCTTTTTTTATGATCCCATGATTGAATCAAAGATACTAAGGAGAAAAGTTGTCTGGCACAGAAACCCATTTCAAAATTTATAAGATCTAGGTAAAATTAATTTATATTAGATTGTATTTTAGAGGGTGCTTAGACCACATTATCATGACTGTAATTTGTTTATGCCGGTTGGTGGGGTTTAATTTCTTCTTTGCCAACTATTTTTGCTTGTATAATCCACTGGGATAAGCAAAAAATAAACATGTATAACAGAATGTCGCAGATCAAATCCTTCTTTATTATTGAATATTTTTATCGACATTGTCCTAATCTGTGGAAGCTTCAAGCATGAACTCTCACAAACACGTTGATATGCATTTTAATGTCAGCCTAACTCATAGATATCAATAAAGTGGATTAAACTTGTTCGTTAATGTTAATTATTTTTGGTACGATGGAAATTACAGTATGAGACTACAAGTAAGAGATTACAACTGGTATTGTGGTTGGAATTTCAGACTTATTGAAATTTAATCAACTCCTAAACTGAATTAAGATCCGGATTCGGTTAATGTAGCTGCCTTAGGAGAAATAATTAAGAAAAGGAGAGATGGGGTATCCTTGATGAAAGTTAAAAAGGGAATATGAAGGTCATCCAATAAAGAAGAGAAACTAGAGTAGTTTAATGGAAAGGAGATTAAAGAAATAAAAAGCACTCGTGTGAAGAGAGACTTTCTTTGATTCCATTAGTGGGTTTTTCTTTGTAGTAGCTAGGGTGAGTGTATTCGGTGGATGTAGCGGGGGAGAAAGGAGCTCAATGAAGGTTCACAGAAAGGGTCGCGGTGGGTCATGAACTCATGTTCATTCCTCAATTATTAGCAAGATTCCTACTGCTTCAATCAATTGAAAAAGCAGCAAGAGATCTTCGGTACACTGATAAGTAATTCTTTACTTGAAATTGGATTGCAAATATCATTCATTGAGAATGTTAGGCAATAAAATTTTCATTATATAGATAATATAGAGTTTGTTAAAAAGGAAAAAAACGTCTTTGGTACATTGATAATATAATTTTTAACTACATAAGAAAAATTAAAAGATTATATATCATGCATCTCCTTTTTTTTAATTATTTCTAATTTTAACATATCTTGAAGCATATGTGTTACTTTTTCAATTTCACCGATAAAATTTTTAAACTTCACTGCGATAAAAGAAATAACTTATCTATTTATTTCATTTATTTTATAATTTAAATTCGAGTTTAATTTCTATTCAAGCTTTCTAAGTAAAATTTAAGTTTTATGTTTCCTCGGGAACAAAGCTCAAATATATGATTGTTTCAATAAGAGTGATAAATGAAACAATTGAAACCATGCATTGTATCATTGCAGGTAAAACCAAAACAATATTTCAAATTTGATCTAATTGTTATTACCATATCCTTATTTAAGGAGGTTAAATTCAAAGCTTGAATTGCTCTTCCCCTTTTAGACCAAAAATTGAAGGACAGGTTGAGAATTTCAAATGGCATGAATTATATATTCATGGATCAAGTTGTGAATTTATGTACAATATAGCCTTTTTAGCAAACAGAACTCAAGTCTTTGCTAACAAAAAGTCATCTAACCTCATATAAAACCATCGAATTTTATGCATTAATCGAGATCTTGTTTGCATTTAATAATTTTAAATATAATACAAAAATACAACATAAAAAAGACAAAATAAATTCAAATGGTAAAAATTAAAATTTTGTCGAAAATTACAATAAATACAAAAAAATTAAAAAATAAACTTGTGTTTGATATAGACATTTTATATGGTTTAATACAAAGTAAACATAATATAATATAAATATTTGAATTATCAGATCTAATCGCACTCATTCCCATGCACATGTAAACCTACAGCCTAGAAGCCAATAAAAAAAGAGCAAAGCAGAAAATCCTGACATTGTCCACGCTTCATACTGAACAAAAGAGTGGCCAAAATCGCAAGCTAAGGCAAGGGGTTTCAGCAGCAACTATAAAAAATAAAGGGCAGCGGGAAACAGGGACAAGGCAAGAGTAGGAGGGGGGCTTTGGCCATTGGGGTTGAACCGCAGCAGCAACAGAACCAGATCAGCTTACGCCATCTCTTGTCGGCCTGTTGGGGTTTACTATTTCCGAGGCTCTTCTGTTGCACGTATCTTTCTCTTGCCTTGCACAGTTGCATCCCTAGCTCCCTTGCGATTATTCTGTGTTGCCACGTTTCCCTCTGATGCTTTCTCTCTACGCTGCAAATGCCCTTCCTTTTCATTGTAACTACGTTCCTGTCACCGCCATTACCAGCCAGCCACCAGGCCAGGATGTTCTGTTGCCACCATTAACAACTGAGAATTCCAGCTCGAATAATAGTGATAGCTGCTTAATGGGTTTAGGGTTTACCAGTTAACATGACAGTAAGTTTTTTCGATTTTTAACAGTTTTTCTGGTTGCCACAAATGGAAGGGTGCACTGTTCAAGAGAGTTGGTATTAGGTATCATTCCATTAAAAGGGGTTTCTTTTTTACTTTTAGGTGTTGTTTGGTTTTAAGAATTTTAGATTATTAGTAGGAATTTTTTTCCATAATCAAATTATTATGTTTGGTTCGCGAAATTTTTTCACATCGAAATTTCATATTCCTAACAGTGCAAAGATGGGGCAAAATGGGGTGAAAAAATTCTCTCTTTGCCTTAAGGTATTTTTTTCGAGAGAAAATTATTTTTTATACCTATTTTACCCTCTAATAATTATATTTTGTTTCATTTTATCCCTAAACCTATATAATATTACAACTAATGTTTTTTTCTTATTTTGATGAAGAGAAAATGAATTTAAAATCAAATGGACCAATAATAAGATGATCTTATGATTTTTGATTAATCAAAATCAATTTAACATAATAATAATTTGTTAAATCAAAATAATTTACATAACAAAAACCTTATAAAAAAAGGGACTAAATAAATAAATAATTAATTAATTTAAATATAATTTATATCAAGTGTTATTCACTCTATATCAACTAATAATACGGAGGGTATTATAGTAAAATAAGTAATTAAGTAAGATTACTTTCCTTTAACCAAATACAAAAATCTTATATTCCCATAAATACAACCAAACACAAGAATCTAATATTCCCAAGAATCTGTCAAGTAAAATAATTTTCCGTTAAATAATTTCAAAGTAATTTTAAATTCCACGAACCAAACGACCCCTTACGTATGTTTGAAAATCGTTTAGTTAGACATGATTAAAATTTATATTTATGTCATATAAAATTATATTCAATTACGTTAAATATGAAAGTTTCATATCAACATGTCGAAAATGTAAATAATATTTTTTAAAAAAATTTCATCATATGTATATATAATTTTTGTAGTAAGTAAGTGCATAAAAATTCAAATAGTTTTGATATTTTATGTATATATTTTATATTTATATTGCATTAAATTGAACTTGTACCATATAAAATATGAAAATTGTCGTATTAAAATTTTTACTAACACAATATTCATTTAATTTTTGTCAAATTTATATCAAATTTAAACTTATATCATATTCATATATTTTTATATTATTTCGTATCATATTAACGTGTTAATGTTAAAATGATCAAATTTAGATTAAAAAAAATCATCGATTAAAGTTAAAGTTTAAATTATTTAAGTTAACCGTTGATTAAGACAAAAATCCTATTAACATCGATGGTTATTATCCAATCTTTAAAAGGTTGAAATCCGAAATTTAAACACGTCTTTTCCGTCTAAAACTTACTTGAATGACGGAGGATATATTATACATTTTTTAGGTTGAAAAATGAAATATAAGGTGAAAAATGAAGAAGAAAAAAATGACAGTGAGAAAGTCCAATCCAATCCAATAGTCCCTGTCAGCGTAATATCATCTCGAAACGAGGGTTGATGTATTAGGATAGGACACTGGTCTCCAACAGCTGTACAACCTGTCACCACCAACTTACAGGCTGGCAACCCTTGCTTTCTGTTCCAAAAATTTCTTCCTTACCATGTCAGGACAAAATCCTACGTGGCAACTTGGTACAGTATCCGAAACCCATTGTGTCTCTCTTCTATATAAAGTACTCCCCTTCCACATTACCAGTTCACCAGCAAATTCAAGCTCAACACCTACCGTTTCCCAAACATCATTAAAATCCTCGAATCCTGAAATGGGTATTTGTAGTTCTTGCGACTCAATCCATGCGGCGACAGCCAAGTTGATTCTCCAGGATGGAAGTTTGCAAGAGTTTCCTTACCCTGTTAAGGTTTCTTACGTTTTGCAGAAGAATCCCATGTGTTTTATCTGCAACTCCGATGAAATGGACTTCGACGATGTGGTGTCGGCTATCCAGGAAGACGAGGAGCTTCAGCCTGGTCAGCTTTACTTCGCTTTGCCATTGAGTTGGCTTAAACATCCTTTGCAAGCTGAAGAAATGGCTGCATTGGCTGTCAAAGCTAGCTCGGCTTTGATGAAAAGCAGTGGTGGTGAAAGATGTGGGCGCAGACATAAAACTGTTACTCCTTTTGCATTTTCGGAGGAGTCTCCTCGCCAGAAAATTGCCTCCGCCGGAGGTAGAGGGAGAAGAAAGTTTAAGGCTATGTTGAGTGCTATTCCTGAATAGGAAGGTGAGGGTGGTATATTTGTAAATATTGAATGATGTTGAGGACATTTTAGTCAAATCATTGATGGAAATGAGACGTGGTTGACCGCATCATTGATGTCATTAGCTTAAAGTTCAGAACTATAGTCTTTGTTTACATCCCCATTTGCCCATGTCAGGGTTGTGTTTACAATTTTACCCCTAATTGGGTCAAAAAATGAATTTTGCACCATATTCAATCATATTCCTCTCTTTCGTTTTATTTAATTTAATTCCAAATGTTGTTTACAAACAAATAAATAGAAATAGGCTTGATAATTCGTGTTTTAATTTATTTTTGTGTTATAAAAATCGTGTTTGTGTCGTGTAAAATACGAAAATTTTGTGTTTGACATGGAATACCAAAAATTTTTTTTTAATATTTAACATATTCGTATATGATTTTTTACTTAATTTTAACTTATATCACTTTCATATTTATTATTCTTATTGTTTTTGTATCGTTTTAAAATTTTTATGTCTACAAACAAGCAAAAGCTTGAATTGTTGCGTACGTTACTCCACTGCCTAAAAATAACTAAAGCAAATGAAAACATGATGTTAAATAATAAAATACAATTTGGCTAATCTAGACAAAGAAAGCATACTCTTTTCTCTTTACATTTAGATGTTAATTATCTCCTTTTTATATATCTTTGGATCTCTAATTATGTCTAGCATGATAAAAACCACATGCATTTATCTATTATTGAAAAAGTTTGAATTGATAAAAAGTATTAAACTTTGAATTAATCAGCAATCAACTAGTCTGTTAATAGTGTATTGAAGTTTTATTTTCAGGGATTGAACTTTGAATTGATCAGCAGACGACTAATTTGTTAATAGAGTATTGAATCTTTACTTTCTGTGATTGAACTTTATAGCAATCAGCAATCGACTAGTCTGTTAATAGAGTATTGAATTTTTATATTCAGGTATTGAACTTTAAGTTGATCAGCAGTCGGCTAATTTATTAATAAAGTATTGAATTTTTACTTTCAGTGATTGAACTTTGTATCGATCAGCAATCGGCTAGTCTGTTAATAGAGTACGGAATTTTTATTTTCTTTGATTGAATTTTGGTTTGATCAGCAAACGACCTGTCTATTAATAGAACATTGAATTTTTACTTTCAGATATTCAGATTCAATTCTTAATCGTTTCAAACCTTTTACTTTTAGTACTTCATTTTCAATGCTTAAAATTCAATTTCCGACGATATTAAACATTGAAAAAAAAATTGTCGGCTAAAAAACTTTTCGTAGGAAAAGAATTAGAGGGGAAAATAGGTTGTGAATATGGGTATGAGCATTTACACCAAAAAAAAAATATGGGCATGAGCAAGTAAACGTCGGGAAGGCATTGTATGCTATGCGGAAAAAAGATGGAGACAACAAAACGAGGAGATTGGCAGCATATGCCTAATGCTGCAGGCTAAACAACGTGCTTCACGATTTAACCAGCTTATATCCTTCCTTTCTTCATGCCTAGAATGGATTGGGGATTCTTTACAGCTGTTGCAGATGCATAATTATATAACATCAACGACAACAAAACCAATAATGAATCACAGCCAATATTTGTTTAGTTTCATTTGAATAATGAGAAAGGAATAATCAACAAGTGATTGAAGAAATAAAGTAAATTTTTTTCTAAGTACTTGGATAGGATTCGAGTTTTGGAATCTTTATTATTGCGAGAGTTTTACCGTTTACTACTCTTAATCCGAACAGAATTAATTTCATACCATAAACGGATGAAGATACACGTGCTTACAAAAAAAAATACCAAAGCTATTGTTACATTGCTTTTAGCTTTTTTCTTTTTAGGGTATTAGTTTTTTTTTTAAATTAAGAATAATACTCAAATAAGTTATTGAATTTTCTCAAAAATAGAAATAAGTTTTTATTCCTTTTTGCATAAAATTAAAACTATGAAATTTTACTTCATTGTAACTAGAACCTCAATTGTTGAAAACATTTAATATTTTGTTATTTTTTTAGTTAAATGATTTATTTTGTAATTTGGATAAGTTGAATCACAAATGTTTGAGAGAATACTATTTTAAAAACTTGTCAATTGGACATCATGAAATTAAAAAAAAAATAAAGATTCTGTTTGCATTTTTAAGTAAAGTTTGATATTTAGAATATAATTAAACTTTAAAAAATATTTTGCATTTAATTTTTTTAATTTAATAAGAGCTATATAGTATATTAGTTATAAAACTTTTAAAAATAATTTCTCATCTCTTTAATTAGTATCATTAGAAACTTGTTAATATTAATTTTCATTCTCTAGCAATATTAGGTTAAATGTCACAATATTCCCTATTAAATGTGCTTTGTTTTCTACATTTCTTTTAATCAAATCCATTAATTCCAACAAAGCACATTTTTCAATATTGGAAACCAAATCTTACAATAAAATTTATAATACTCAGATATTATATTATCTCAGCATTTTTCTAAGAAGGAACTTGAGATTCACCTCGCTGAAGCTGACGTATTGCCAAATATTCTTTTGAGTTTTGGCATTGCAACGCTTGGAAAGCTTTGTCATACTGATAATGAAATGAAACTGCAGACATGGGTAAAGATTTTTCCAAGAAGTTTTGAAATTCAGATTCTTTAGGATGATGATGATGATGGTGGTGAAAATGACAAATGATTCTCCATTTTTTTCTATTTTAATCTATGAAGCATATCAGTATTAAGGCTATTGCTTGGGAAGAAGTCTTGACTCACAAATAAGAATATGTGTCTGAGATGCATTCTTAAGATTGCATGATGAGAGATAAATTTTGAGATACACGTAAATTGGTTCAAAAACGCTCTGATCGTAAGATAAAAGAAAAAGAATAAAGTTTGAGACTTGAAATGAATTATAAATATCAATACTAATGTGATAAGCGTATATTTTATTTTTTATTTTAATTTGAAAGATCGAATTTTAATATTTGTATTTATAAAATATAAATAAACAAACAGTAAAAGCACTGGAAATTTGGATAAAAACTTAATCATAATCTCTTATTACATTTCGTTATGTAATTACAGAATATTAATTATTATATTTTGTTCATTAGCTGGCCATTGTCACTAAAATAGTAATTACAACTATTAGTAGCTATTTCTTTTTTAAGAAACCAATGTTATATTAGCATACTGATCAGTGTCTGTATCAAAATTAACCTTCATTAGAAATATGGAACAATAAAAAATGCTAACAATAAATGACATAGTAGTGGATTTGGTACAGGGTGATAGTAGCCTTTCTCTTTTGGGTCATTGTTCCAACTTCTCTTTCAACTTTTGGAACTTGCAGCTGGAAACCAATTTGACAATCTCCATTACTCTTTCTATTTCCATGCAGTTGTATATCATCGTCATCATCAGCATTCAGCTGCCTGCTTGGCAGCTTGGGTACGTCCCCTTGGAATTAGTGATCATTATTCTCAACTCAACTCTCAAGTTTTCACCTTCCATGGCCATGGGGATTAAACAATTGGCTCGACTGCTTTAGAATATGAGCTGCCGATGGGGCGATATTGTTAAGTTGAATAGTCTAATTGACCACAGTACACCAAAAAATTAATGAAAGAATTAAAGGTTAAGTGAAGCTAACCCTATATGATTAGAGACAGCCTGGATGGAAGAATCCTATGCGTAGCAAATCATGGTGGAGAAGAGAAAGAATTACAGTTATCTAAATAAGCAAAAAGAAATGGTGGGTAGAGCACAGTTGGCGTTTGTTTGCTTGGAAGATAACCATGCATATGATAAACATGTGGGATAGAAAGAATGCTCATGTTATGAAATCAAAACCAATGTCGCTCTTAATGGGGGGACCGTGGCCAACAAACGCTCAAAGCTGCCATCGTTTCATAAAATTTGGTGGTCCTTTGCTTCTTGTGAGTTGTAGCTATTGAGGTGGAATTGATAGCATTCATACATATGCATATACATATGGTACTATTGTCCAATGGCTGTCATATATATTAGTTTCAATTCCTTTGGATAAAATTCAACTCTTAAACGTCGATTTTGAGCATTAGATTCAAATGATTATATCTCAATCAATTTTAAAAATGAAAGCTCTGATCTAAATTTCAAGTTTCAACGTATATCAAAACAAATGTAAAAACAAAAAAAAAACCATGAGTATTTTGGGGTTGAAACTAGAAATAAGAAAGAATATTCTAAGCATTTCACATTGGAAAAGCATAAATTAGTGTTCTACTGTTCATGGAGGAAGCTATAAAATACAAATGCAACTTTGGAACTTTGTTAGAAGCTGGCTAGGAATTGCAGTACTCCTGTGCAGTAGAACTCCGCACACTTTTGCTATTCAGCACTATTTTTGTTGTTACCTTTAAGTGCTTTTCTGATAGACACCAACTAAAGAAGATTCCAAGTTCCAGCCCTCTTACTTTCATTTCGAAAAATGTTTCTGGTAAAAGAGTTGAATTCCTGAGCCTTTGCAATTTTGGAGTGCAGCTTATAATTGGACTGATTACAGAGAGCTCCAATCTCCATGTATGTCTAACTCCAAGCATCGGCCCCCACCAGTCTTTTCTTCCTTGCATGCTTTGCTATAATATCCATGGCTTCACAACCTTGATTGCAGAGCCCCTTTTGGATTTGGATCCAGCTGTTTCTCAGATTCCAACTTGTCTTTCCTTCTCTTTCTTTATCTTTTTCTTGAATTTGGTTACATTTGAATGAACACTTTGAATATATTTCATTGTTTCTTTCATGCAGTTATTAAAGAAGGGGTTTGCTAGTAAGTGCCCTTATTTAATATAGGGTCCTGTTCTTTTCCATTGCTTTATTTATATTTTTCAATACAATTTTAATCATATTCACAATTTATTAGTGCATTTAAAATATATGAACACTAATGAAAAGAATATATTGAAAAGTAATTATCAAAAAAGTAATGGGATAGATCTTAACACATTAATATACTAATAATTGTATTAAATGCAATAATTGACAACTTTATTGATGATTTTCAATGCATTAAGTGAATAAATTATTTTATATAATAACTATTCTTAAGACTCTTGTTAGTAAAATCCATTAAAAAATTCCCCCAATCAATAGCGAATGTAGACTTTGTAAATTTAGATTTGAGAATTTGTTCATGGAATGATTATAGAATCAATGATCCCAATCAATATGCTTCAATTCTCCTTTTTCCATTTTCAATATACATCACAATGTCCTTTCTGTTAAGAAAACTGTTCTCTTCTGTCCTAACTACAACTTTAACCAAATCGAGAGACCCTCTAAATTAATTTTCTTACTTTGTAGTTTGGTTTCATAATTATTTCTTATTTTGTATTTAATCATTAGATACAATGTCCAAGAACGAATTAGTGACTATTACCTGTCTATCAAGATAAGAGAAAAAGTTCAAACACAAGATATAAAATCTCAGTCCGAGATAAAGTGTTGCAGATGCAAGCATGATTAAGTACTAACATTGCTTTACACCAAACCTTTATTAAGTACTAACTTCTGTATCAAGTACTAACATTGCTGCCTCTCTTTTTCACTATACTATTAGGAGCATTTTCACTTTTTCCTTTTGGTTTAGGGCAGATCTCTGGGGACTTTATCAGCCTATGAAATCGTAGATAGGAGGCCCTTCCAGATCAAATACTAGTTAAATGTTCAACTGTTTTGTTGTTTCATGACTACATACAATGATGGAAGCCTAGAATAAAAGAGTGGTCCATGCTTTTGCATCTTAACAAGCCATCATGTGGATCTTCAAAAGTTGAATATTGTTCACCATTATACATCCATTAAAAAGCTCCTCCTATACGGTGCAAAAGAAAATTTTATCAGGTTTTCAAGTGCATGAAACCAACTTTTCTGCTATATTTTTATGAGAATTGTCTCCTTTGGATGGATTCCAATTGTTCATTTCAATCTTAAATTAGACCTTAACTATTGATTTTAATATAGATGTTGAGATTTGAATATCGAATCTTCAGAATTTTCATACTTTAAAATGAATACATGATCATTTAAATCAAAATTCGGCTTTTAAAATAATTAAGATTACATTCTTAATATCAAAAAAGTTATATAGGTTGGTGGAGTTGATGAAGTTAATCAATTGAAAACAATCAAACCCAAGTTCTTTTAAACCTCAAAGTTTTATTTAACATAAGAAAACAATAACCAGAAATCAAGAATTAGTTGTCTCAAAATTCAATTATTCTATAACTCAATCAGGTTCACATGCTGTATTGACATGATTTCTGTTGAAGAAAATAAAAAAAAATGGGATTACAGATCTTGTCCAATTGGGGTACTATGAAATGAAAAACTTGAACTTCTTCTTGGACTTGAACTTCTGGAATTGAACTTTTTTGATCACGAACAATCACGAACTAAATGCAGAGAAAGACTTCAAGGCGTGCTGCTATAATGCCACTTTCCTTAAGACTTATTTCACCCCCACCAGTTATGGTATGCAACAGGGATTATGGAAATAGCTCAGGATACAATGAAGTCAACTTGTTTAATATTACCTTGCACTTGTAATATTAAACCACTAAACACTTTAGACAAATACAAAAGTATTATGTCTTAGCCAAAGTTTTCTGCAACAAACAATGTCTAAGAGACTTGTTTTCTATTTTGAGATTGGGAGAGAAAAAAGAATTCAAAATATTTTCATTATATTTGAATGAAGATTGTCATCTCTTTTATAGAGATAATTTCAAGAGATGTAACCTTTGATTTGAATGTCACAACCTTTCAATTGTGTTGTTTCATTTAAACAAACACATATTTCAGATTGTTCACACCTCTTAAATTCAATGGTTATGTCCTTTAATCATTGTATAGTGAAAGATTACCCTTTGAATGAGGTTGCACCTTTCAAAGAAAACTAGTCGTTACAATTCATTTTGCACTAAGTAGTTGACTACCATAAAAGGCAGTTGACTGCCCTTGGATTTCCAGGCAAGGAAGTCGGATGCCCGAAAATAGCATCGAATGCCCTAGTGTATTTTTAAAACAGTATGTAACTTTTCAGTCGACTGAAGGCAGTCGACTGCTTCATATGGCAGTCGACTGCCTTAAAGTAACTTAAAATCGAGTTTTCACTTTGTATAGGCAGTTAACTGCCCTATTTGGGCAGTTGACTGCCATCCCGGGCATCCGATTGCCCTCCCGGGGCATCCGACTGCCCAAGAGCATTTTTCGAACAGAATGTTACTGCGCAAGGGCAGTTGATTGCCCTATATGGGCAGTTGACTGTCTATAAAATTAGTAAAAATCATTTTAACATGATTTTACTTCACTCGGAGTCATACCAAACACTAGTTTTACTTGTACGTTGATTAAACAACATTTTAATCAGTCTTTTCACTTTATATTTTGAAATTTTCTAACAATTTCAAGGGAAAAAGTTTGTAATTTGCTTTGGTTAAATCCAACCAATGAATGAGAACATGTATGGCAAGTAGACCTGATCATGGCCGGGTCGGGCCCATGACAAGTAATAAGAAGGTTAATTGAGGCTCAGGCCCGGCCCGTAATTTGAGCTTGATTTTTTTGTCCAAGTCTGTTTTCGTTTTTGTGTTATAAGCTCGAGCTCGGCCGTCCAAATATAATTTTATATATTTTTTAAATTTTTAATTATTATTTATTTATTATTATTTATTTCCTTTAAATTTTAATTTAATTTGTCAAAATTTATATGTCAATTTTCATATTAAATATTTATAATCATGTTTATTAATCAATAACGTTTTTTATATATATAAAATTATATTATGCTAAATAAATATATATAAAAAATAATAAAAAATAATATAATATACTAATATCGGGCCGGATCCGAGCTTTGAAAGGCTACTCGGGCCCCCCATTTTTAAAATGAACCTAAAATTTTGTCTAAACCCGATTATTATATCAAATATTTTTGTCCAAATCGACTAAATATCAAACGGATCTTCGAGCTTGACGGATAATACCCGACCCTTGAGCAGATCTAATAGCAAGGCTTCCCCATCCATTTGTAAGTGTGCAACACCACTGAAATGGTGCACTGTTCGGTGTTCCAGTCTGACGGAAACACACCCAAACCTTGAATTTCGTGAAGACAAGAAAATCTTGGTGATAGTATGACACAAAGCCAAGGTAGCTTTTAAACAAGCATGAAACTGAGAAGAAGGCAGACAGAAGTGGGAATTTCGGACGAAATCAGTACAATCATTTGAAAGTCGAAAAAATTGTTGCTGGAAAAAGAGGCAATTCAGATCGCTTGAGCTGATGCTCTTGTTCTCTTGTTCACCATATTGACCATGGAGCCCCGGCCCCAAGCGGAAAGAAACTAGTGATCCTTTATTTTCTTTCTTTCCAATATGACTTCTTTTTTATGGTATATTATAATACTGTGAAACTTTCAATTTAGCGTTCTTAAATTTTGCATTCAAATGTTTTGATATACTTAATTACCATTCTTCAAAAAATTTTGATTGATATATAGCTTTCTATTTGTTGCAAAAGCCCTCGGTTACAAGGCAACAGCATATGAATTTTATGAAATTTCACTTTTCATGAGAAAAAGCATTTCACCGCCATTGGCTAATTGAGAAGCTTGCTTGAATGTAGTATATAATTTGTGTTTGGATTATGTAAAATCAAGTTCATACTATGTATATTTTATGTTGTTTTTGTTTTTATTTGTACCGTTTTTGTGTTGTATTAGTGTGCTTGAATCTCATGCTTCAAAAAAACTATCAAACTAACTAATTACTCTGATAGAAAGAAAGAAAGAAAAGTAAAATTATAGTACTTGTTTTTCCTAATTTGTGAAATTCAGCTTAACATAAATTCTTCATTAATCCTAAAAAATTCCAACAAGGTAATATAAATCATACAATTTTTTTTTTGGTTACAAGGAATATATTAAATAACTGGAGATAGGATGCTTGGATTCGAATCCGAGACTTACAATATGCTACAACTCATCTTTAGTCACTAGGTCAAGTGATTGTTGGCATAAATCATACAATTTTGATACTCAAACTAAAGAATTAATGATTTATGTTTTTTATGATATGTTAACAATGACATGATTAGAATAAATTAATATATACTAATATGAAATGATTGTTTTATAAATTTTTTTTAACATAAGATTTTTATGCTTATCAAAATTTATCATGTAAGATAAATAAATGGACCACCTTTATTCATTTATTTATAGCTCCCTTTTTCAATTTTGTCAAAGGAGATATGAACATATTATATAGTGGCGGGGCACCGGAAAATCGTTTTCAAACAGTTCACTATGTTGCTGTTGAACATAAAGTTACGAGGGAGGTGGGGATTTAGAATTGACCAAGCTAGATGAGCTGATTAATTAATCAATCGTAAAATGTTTTAATAAACTATTGAAATAATCCTCCTAAGAAAGATAACAGTCACAGAATCATCTCAACATCATCTAAATTACTGCTTTTATTTCTCAATTAAAGCTAAGCATTTCTAATCTAATATATATTTATATATCATTAAAATTTCTCAATTATGAGTGATATATTTAATAATACTCGAAATGATTTGAAATAAAAATTATCTTCTTATCGTGTATAATTAAATTCCTTTAGGAGATTTGATGTGTAAACATTCTCAACATCATCTAAATAACTGTTTTTATTTGATTGATAATTTATAATTCTCTACAATTAATGATTCTTTTCTCCTTTTATGAACACAAATAAATTGTACATCAAATCACCTTAGAATTTATGATCTCTTATGGAAATAATTTATTATTTAAAAAGTTTCTACTCACTTAAATCTGATGACTGACTGAGGCCTTTGATGCAACGTCGAGCGTAGAACTACAAAACAGTGAAAAGTCGGTGAGTGCCTTTTCCGCCCAATATGACTTTAATTCCGTAGTGTGCATTTCCATTCTCGCCATCAAGAAAAATGAAATTAGGGTAATGTTGACATTTTGAGTAAAGTTTTTATAAAAAGACAAGATTTATCATCAGATATTGGCGTAAGTGATTAAAATTCAAATGCTATATACAAAACATTTAAGTTTGAATTTCACAATTTCTCAATGATAGGCTTTTAATTTGTAGATCTGAAAATTTATGAGCGAAAATTCAATAAATTTGTAAATTTTATAAAATGTTTGAGGTTTGCCATGACCATCACCAATCATTAATTAAGCAAAGCCGATGAAACTTTAATTGGTGGCAAGGAAGAAGCTTTGATTTGGTGGCAAGGAAAAGCTTTGTGACTTTAAGATCTCAGATTTAAATTTCACTAAATGCAATTTTTTTTGAAATAAAATGTGGATTTGTTTAGTTTGTTATTGTTATTATATTTACCCGTTCATCAAGTTATTTGTTCATCGAATGTAATATCTTGATTATAATTGTAATTTTGAATTAAAATAAAGCAAAAATTTATAGTTAACAAATCCTGTCGTTGAAAAAATGTTAATACATAAGATTTGAATTAGTGTCCAAACAATTGCAACCCTAGTTGGTAATAAAAAAAATACAAAAACCTGGTAATATAAATGTAATCCAGGCCCCAACAAAACCCTTCTAGTTTTTTCCAACGCACTAAACAAGAATTACAACAGAAGCCTAGATGGGTGCCTGTGCATCCTCAACTTCAAACTCAGAACCAGGGAAAGCTGCAGCAGCTGGAGGACCGAGCACAACCAAACGCTCATCAACAGCCGCCATGGTGGTTCACATCGATGGTCGTGTTCAAGAGTTCAGGCAACCAATCCAAGCCAAGAACATCGTTTCCCAGAATCCGAATTCCTTCCTTTGCAACTCCGAGTCTATGTCCATTGGCACTTGCGTACCCCAAGTGCCTGACGATGAGGAGCTCCAACCAGGACAAATTTACTTCCTGTTGCCACTCTCCCAATCCCATAAACCTCTTTCCTTGCCAGACTTGTGTTCCCTTGCCATAAAAGCTAGCTCCGGCCTACGCAAAGACAGCGTTGATCTTCACTCGAGTAATTCAAAACTCATTCTCAGGCGATCAAAGTGGTAAGATTACATGTTAATCAGTAGAGAGATTCAGCAATTTTTTTTGCTAATGCTTCTGTAATTCTTTTCGTAAAAGTCAACGGTTAGAAATTATTACCAAGGCCAACTGGCCAAGACATAGTATTCATGCTCCATGCTTAGCTGCATTTTGGCAGCTAGCCAATGAGTTTTCAAGGCCCTTTTGGTTGCTTGTGTAGTGTCATTTTATGCTGTTTTGTTGGGATAGACCTTTGGACTCGTTGCCAAATTTGTTGATTTTGTAGCCTGATATTATAAACTTATAAATGTGAACAGAAACACATCAGCATATGAATGGCTTGAATACACAGAAATCAGCAGTTGGCCTTTCTGTCAAGTAAGAGGATTGCGGATTGGTAGCGCCAGTCCGCCGGACCAACATAATTTCAGGCCCTTCTGCCAAAAAAGAACCGTCTCCGCGCAACTAAGGCAGCAAGTTTAGAGTTAGCTGTGAAATCTTCAGAAGGAATCTATTATTACCGCTAGATAGTGGGAAATCTTAATGTTTGAATAAAGATTAGAGAGTACAATGCTTTGCAATTTTGTCAACCTGCAGAACTTGATTAGAGAAACTGAAAACATTTATGCAGAGAACGCTGGAATGGACCAATTGGGCTGAAATCTTGAGCTGTATTTTCTGTTTCTGTTTATAATTAACTTACTCGAATTTAACTCGGCTGTTGTCTATTATCATCAAATTGAAGTATTATTTTTGAGTTGGTGTTCAAGCTTAAGAAATATCGAAAAAGATCATTAGGCTTATGAATTTCTCGAGCCAACCATTCAAATACCTGAACTCATCTTACTTGGTAGAGTGACAATATTCAGATGGCAACTAGACAGGATTGCCTTGGTGGTCTTAGGCTGAGGTGTCTAGCCAATTGAAAACCGTGGCAGACTTTGCCAGTGGGTCATTTACTAGACGGGCTCAACTGGGTCAACACCTGTCTTAGAGTTTACCCTTTGGTTATGGGAAGTGACTGCATCCGAAGTTAATAAATGAGTAAATAAATGCACATCACATGGGATGACCATAGCTTACAGATCAAATCCAAACAAAGTCACGTGCAATGCTCCATGGAAAATCTATCTTTGATTGATTAATCAAGCTTAGAAATCTTTGATCAATCTTTCTAACTGTACAAGAACAGTCCCTAAACCAAAGCTCCATAATTTAAAGTCGATAAAATAATAAGATACAAAAATAACATTAATAAAACACATAAATTAAAATTTAATAAAAATTATATATAAATGTAACAAAAACTAAAAAATAATTGTATTTGATATATAAATATGAATTTTAATATAAAATTTTTTGTTTTTTATACGTCATGAATATAATTTTACACAATCTAAACACGAACCAAAAAGGGCAAATCAGTAAAGTTACTCCAAAAAAAAAAAAATCAGTTTTAGCATAATTTAAAAAAAGGGATCTCAATTTGTTTAGGTATGATGCAGTGATTTCTTCCAACAGAACAAACCCATCCTTGATGTCTATAAATCCTTTCTACCAACAGAAGAGATAACCACAGGACAATTATAGACGGCTGAGAATGGCCTACGCCTTTGTAGCAGTTCTAGTTCTAGCCATCTGCCATAACGCAGCCCAGGGGGTGGCACAAGCATCGAGCCCTGGCAGCACGGCTCCAGCAGTGCTGCCTAGTGCAGCCAGAGAGTTCCTGGAAGCACACAACCAAGCAAGAGCTGCCGTTGGGGTTGGACCTCTCAAGTGGAGCGAGCAACTAGCTAATGCCTCAAGCCTCCTTGCAAGATACCAGAGAAACAAAATGGGTTGTCAGTTCGCAAACCTGACAGATCACAAGTATGGAGCAAACCAGCTATGGGGTAGCGGAGCAGCCGTGATGCCTCGCATGGCAGTGGATACATGGGTGAAAGAGAAGAACTACTACAACTATGCCAGCAATTCTTGTGCACCAGATCACAGGTGTGGAGTTTACACGCAAGTGGTTTGGAAGAACTCTTCCGACCTAGGGTGCGCCCAAGCTACATGCCAGGGCCAAGTTAGTTTAACCATTTGTTTCTATAACCCTCCTGGAAATTTTGTAGGAGAGAGGCCGTACTAGAAAACTAGCTATGTATAGCTGGTTGCAGGATCTGATCTGAGAGTTTCTGGGTAATGTTTTGTTCTTCAAAGCTTTGAGAGCTTGATTTAATCTCCTGTTTGTACTGGATGTAAGTAGGAAACTATATTAAATCATCCAATATCCATAGTTTGGATCCTAAATAACACCTATAATTACTGTGAAAAGGTTTTCTTTTATACACTTTGTGAAGCATGATTAATCGTGAAAGTAACCATAAAAAGGTGGGTGGGACTTGAGATTCAAGCTGGGAAACTGAACTTGAATCGCTGAAAAGAGCAACTAAACTGTGATCCAATAATTCAGAAAAGGAGATCGTACTGTAGCTAAAACTGATGCACTCCATCGACAGCCGACAGAACAGTCAACAGACGCGGGGCAACAGCACGGGTATCCTCAACAGACTTTGCTTTAGCATTATAAGCATGAAAGATGATCATGACTGAGCCCAACTCTGTAGGTTTCACCAAAATGGCCAGATTTTTTAAGTCAAATTATGATATGGGGTCACGTGCAGATGCAGGAGACCAGCTAAAGTTAAGTTGAGGACAAGAATGGTTGAAGCCAGATGTTCAACTTGTGAGCGCGTCACTATAACCGTCTTCAACTGGCTATCTTTCATGTCTTTGAACAGACACTTCTTTCACTTGAACATATACACTCACACACACTCCATTTAGAACTCTTAACCTTCAATATTTCCCCATTCTTATCCTGTGTAATTATTTTCTTCTTTCATTTTTCTTTCTTTGGGTGATATTCGGAAACAGCAAGAATTAATCATTGATGAAAGAGGGTGCACACACCAATGTCAACAGTCATAGTCTAGTGACTTTTGGGAATTTATGGGACAAATTAAGCTTTTCCCATTGTTTGTCTAATGCTGTAAAACTGGTCACTGGCACCACTGTTTGTCCCATAAATAGTAAAAAAGTTTAGCTTTGCTTGCAAGAAAACACAAACACCAGTCCCCTGCTCCTCTTTGAACTTCCCCATAGAAAGACAGGGTTAACCAGTTCAATCGAGTGCTGTGCCCCTGATTCAGGCATTACAAAAAAGGTGGGTGACAGTCTTGCATTGGACAGAGGGTAGGGTTTGCCAAAAGGTTGGAAGTTGGGGAGGAGAAATGGGTGCTTGAAATGATGCAAATAGTCAGCTGGAGATTGGAGTTTGCTGCATAAAGGTTCAGATGCTGGTGGCTACAAGTACCTGAGAGACCAGTTTGACCGAATAGTTGGTTCTGATGATTCAGAGGCTTCCTGGTTAACACTTTTGACATGATTCCCGTCAGAATCTATGGTTTCTCGGATCACAATAAGTTTAACTTGTACATGTAAAGTATACATATGTTTATGGTAAATGTACTAGCAAACAAGTATGAAGATGAGCAAGTATTTGGGCTAACTCACACCAAAACTATATACAAACCTCAATGCATATTACAGAAATCAATATTGCATGGCACAGCATATAATGCAATTACATTACAAAAGCTGCCACATTGTAATATCCTACTATTTCCCTCTTCATTTCTACTTTGTACAAGGAGATATGTGAAATTCTTTCAAAATGAAAATACAAGAAAAATGCATCATGCCCTAGCACCGTGCATTGGAGCATGCAGTGCAGGCAATCATCTTACTATTTCTTTAGATATTAGATACCTGAAGGTAAAATTGTGAGGAATCCATTCAATGCACTTGCGGGATTTTCCTAGCTGACATTTTCTTAGACTCCTTCTAAGTGATTCAGGCAATGATTGCTGAACCATTTCAATGACGCCTGCCAGGCACAAACTTGAATCCTTTGCAAATGAATCTACAATCTTTGGCAGCAGAATTTTCTTATCTTTGTGGATGCCAAATGTAGCCCGGACGTACTCTTCTTTTGCAGTTTCCAGCTCTTGGAATACTTTCTTCGGAGTGTAGGCTCGGACCTGAAGACAAAGAAATCACAGCAGAAAACTTTATCTAGGAAAACTCCAAAATTAACATCTTTCGAGTTGTTCTTAAACATCCTATCATTGGTGCTAATAGTAAGGAAAAAACACATATTGGATGATATAGTACCGCAGGATCAGAATGGTTTCCTGAACAGAGGGCAAAGTGCAAAAGCGGTTCTGGATGTTCGATTGCATATGCCTTCCTTACATCTCTGGTTCTAAATTTTGCTCTTGAAGAAATTAATAGCTGAAGCCACTACAAGCAGGAGAAAGCTTTATCGGCACTACCATTAAACACGACTTAAATTAAGCTCATAACATTAAAAGCAAAACTAAATGCTTTATCGCGTCTCATGCGAAATAATTGACAAATTCCCTCAGCTTTTTCTTTGACAAAGGAAAAGGCCAAGCAGAAATATGGTTCATGGATACCATAGACAAGTTTCTTATGAAGAACAGTCAGTTTCACAAGAATCCTGTATCTACGAGATCTTTAACGACCTTAAGTAATTAAAGAATCAAAATGAGGAAAGGAAAGATGAGGCTTGAGATCTACCTGTCCAGGACGAGACATTCGACATCCAAGGATGGAACTCTGAATTGTATCTGCACTGATGGTGTGACCCCCAATGTTATATGCAGCCTGAATAGTACACGAGAATAAGATAACACATACCAATCTAGTTTCATTGCTTAAGAGACGAAACAATGAGACGGGTTATTCTTACCCTTAACAGTAGAAAGAGTCTCTTTACATTATTTTGTGGAATACCGTAAGCCAAAAATGCCTATTATGAAAGAAAAGAAAGACTGAATACAATGTATCGTCTTAAAATTGGAGCCAACACTATAACAGCTGATTCGTTTCATTGATGAGAACACTTACATGCATCACTAATGAATTGTGTACGTTTATCCAGAATGCCAACTTCTCTTCATATTTCAACTTCCTAGGGTCAAGTTCTTCCAGTCGACCGACAAGTGACCTGTAGCAGAATAATTTGATAAACACGTGAAAAGCTGCAAGAGGAGCGCAGATCTAATGTTGCTTACATGATCCTCACATCATCAGAAACAGATTCTTGTGACAATTGAGTGTTGGAAAGACTCACCTGAAATTTTGTAGCAAGTGTTCCACATCTCCCAGTTTCTGACTATCTCTGAAAATCCATGGCACTTCAACCATTGTGCTATATGGTCCGCTAAACTCTTTAAGTCCTTCCACATGGAAAGGGTTATCTAACCGTACATCAAACGATGAATTATTTCTAAACCCTGGACTCCACATGTCATGCTGGTCCTGTGGGGAAAAAGCACTGGCTGATGACATCGATGAATTGGGAGATGAAAAGCCATTTTGGATCAAAGGTGGGTCTGCAAGCTTGCAATATATAGCAGACATGCACTTGATCATATCCTCAGAAAGCTTGTTTGGTGTCTCTGGAACATGATCAGAAATGCGAGTGCCAAGATGCTCAGCCAGACTGATTATGTTTGATGCATTCTGAGCATACTGTAGAGAACAAAGCAAATGTTACATTCCAAAAAAGATCCTCAAATTGCCATACCTATCATATGAAGGGATCATTCTCCCATAAATTTAATTCGTTCTCTCGTGGATGCAATCAAAATGGGATGATGATGATTGAACTACATTATCTCAAAAGCATGGAAACATTTGTGATCATTTATTCCGAAAACCAACTAGAGGTAAACCACCTAAGCTATTGCTCACCAGTTTTCCAGAAAAAATAAATGACACAATGCTTTACTATGAAGTCATATGACGAGCAATTAACCAAAAATGTAAAATACAGAGATATACAAATTCTCTTGAGAAAAAAAATATATGCTAAAGTTAAGTTACCTCCATCATGGACAAAGGTTGTGAATGGCAGGCACGTACAGCTTTAGCCGAAGTCTCATCTGGAGGAGAAGTCCTACTTGAAAACACTGAACACTGTGATAGTGAGGAGTGACAGCGATGAACGCCAGAATCTAATAGTTTTTCTTCTCCAATGCCACTAGGCTCCTTCCATGAATTGTCACAATAACCAGACCGTACAGCAGAATTTTCAACTTTTGACGCATCATCAGGTCTGGAAAATTTCGAAAATCTCCCCCTTGGGGTATCTATTGGTGATTTTAACCTTTCATCCCTTTTAGATGGTGATATAGAAGACACTTGTTGATCAAAGGCTTTCCTATACAAAGAGAGAAGGTACTGTTCCAAATGTACAACTTCCAACTCTAACACTGCAATTTCCTTGATTAACTCTGTAGCTGGCTGTAGAAAGGCAGTGTCAACTGTCAAAAGGCTGACATCAAGAACATATAATGAAGAGGCTAAAAGTAGAGGCATGAAACTAAATTATAATGTAAGCATTGGCATAAATGTGAACTCAACTGTCTACTGAAAAACAATAAACTCCTATTTCCCAGAGAAATAAGAATTTAGAGGAGCTAACTTAGTTATGAAACTAAATTATAATGTAAGCATTGGCATAAATGTGAACTCAACTGTCTACTGAAAAACAATAAACTCCTATTTCCCAGAGAAATAAGAATTTAGAGGAGCTACCTTAGTTATGGACACTGATGTTTCATTTGTATCATCATGGGAGAAACTTCTATAACCCAATGCTGTTTCTAATGCTCGACGAACTTCAAATTGATCTTGTAATCTTTTCTCAAGCTGTGAAATCTGCACAAAAAATCATATGAGCAACAGAACTTTGTAATTTGTAAGCCTAAGCCTAATATTGGGTCATAAAAGACCTGACTGGGCCACTCTCAAATCAAATTCAAGCCCTGTGAACACCAAGATGACAACAATGATAAAACAGGTTCAGTTCCACACCTCTTGCTTCAAAGAGTTTTGGACCTCAGTGCTTAGAGCGGGAGATTGCTTCTTCCTGGTCTCAACTGAGTCCTCCAACTGCCTCATATCCTGGTACCAGAGATATAAATCAGAGCCTATGCCAATTGAAAAACACTCTAGGACCAGATTAATTTAGGATGAGCATTCTGTCATCAATCTCAAATAATTAGTCTAGCAAGAGACACTAAACTCAGCCAAACAAAGCCTTATATCCGAGATTTGTATCAAATAACTTCATTATGATTCTCACTTTGAATCAACTCTTATAAACCATCATACATAGCAATGAAGAGATAAAGGAAGAAAGAAAAGAACATGACAAAGGGAAGCAAAAAAGAGATTCTTGTAATAAGTTATCTAGCTGGCTTTACATTGGATGCGGGAGAAAAATAATCATTAGTCAAAGAAACAATAAGATAATCAAATCATTATGCTTTAAGCTCTCTAACCAACTATAGAAAAATAATAGCTTGCAAATTACTTTTTGAGTTAAAGGAAAAAGGGAATGAATTACCAGCTTTATACGATTTGATTCTTCAAGAGAACTATCCAAGCCATCTTTTTCAACTCCTTTCTTATCAGGAAAGCTGCCATGTGACAAAATCAAGCACCAAGAATCAATAGAAAAATTTTTCAAAACGAAGGATTTGAAGAATGTCATTGCAATTCGTAGCTGTCTCATGACTATTTTGCAAAACTCAAGCAACAAGATAACTTTTCTCGCATATTTGTACAAGCAAGAAAATCAAGGGTGTCATCCTCACCATCTACCAGTGGTCCACTTAGCTATCATTTTCTGAAAATCATCTCAAAATCGGTTTTCAATTACTTAAAAGTAACCCACCAATGGCTTGTTATTGCAAACGTTGTCAAAAAAGAAAGAACTAGCAACAAAACTTAGGCAAAGTAAAGAAACAATTGATTGCAGAAGCCAAACTTCAAGCAGTTCCAAGAATTAAAAAACTTCCCTTTGTTACTCCGTTGGACCACAAAAAGCATTTAATGTCCGACCAAAACTAGGGGTTGGGGGTTGGGACATAGAGCCAAACTAATAAAGGAGAATAGGCAAATGCCTCTTCAGGATTTCTACTTCTGTAAATGCTCGAAGTTTCAAGTTTGCTTGAGTAACCCCATCTCAGAACTCCTTCCACTTAGAGAAAATCCTAACATCAGAGTACAAGAAAGGTGATCGCAGACTAACAAAAGATTGTGAACACTCACCTCTTTGAACGCTCGTGTCTTGATGACGTCACTCTCAATCCCAACATTTTACTTTCTCCACTGTCCTGAAACCCCATCACTGAGAAAATATTTTCACAGAAAAATTGTTTATAACTAAACAGAAAAACCAAAAGTAAAACATGTCTTTGAAACAAAGCAGAAAACGGAACAGAGTAGAGGCCTTTACCAGTTGGGCTCTGAAAGAAAAAACAAGGGAACACCAGAAGGGTTCTGAGGAAGATGAACCAGGTAAACAATTGTGAAGAGAGAGAGAGATAGACAAAGTGGGTTCGCAGAGACCCGAGATTACACTCCAAAACTTAACTTGTCTTCTTGCATTTCAAGAGTACCAGGACTTCCATGAATTACTCTCAAGGCAGAAAGTGATCGTTTTGCTGTTTAAAACAGCGTGAAACTTAGCAGAGGACTGAAAATGCTTTTGCATAAGAACCACAAATTCGGCTAAAAGAAAAGATGAAGACTTTTTGGCTTTTGACCAGTGTTTCTTTCTCTTTTCTAAGGTACTCACTTCACTCACTCCATAAATCAGTTAGCTTTTGCAATGAGGAGGGTCTCTTTTTTTACATCAAAAGATGCAAAACCAGCTCGTGGGCTAACGGGAAGAAGAAAGCTGGCATGGCACACAAGCTTTGTTCTTGACACTGAATCTGTACTGCCCTTGGTGTCAATTGTCAAACGTCCAAAAGTGGACGGTTTCCTTCACTCAACCAGAGGTCTAAAGTAGGCAAATGAGAATAGAGTGGAAGAGAAACAGTGGCAATGACTGTTTAGACTTTAGAGAAAGAAATTTTGGTCTACACAAGCATTTATTGGTTGAATACATCAGTTTCCACGTCCTTTTCTATTGTTGGAAAGCAAGTGGGAGTTGGTGACCGTCTCTCCAGCACTGTCTCATATTGCTACTATCCAGTGTATTTTGTGTGATACCATCCACAGATCCACTCAGTTTTATACAGGTTACTTACCAATGATACATTATCAGAGATATGGGTGGCTACCAGAATCTTTTTAATTACCCAAAAATTACATTAACTTGGCAAAACTTTAATGGGCAAACTGGAACAGAGCTCTGAAAAGTCAACTATCAAAGTGGTTGTATAATAACTTGATCAGCTCCTGTATCAACTCATCTCAACTTACCCAATCATTGGTCCCCCATACGTCGCTGTTATGCTAAATGTTCATATGAAACATTGAATTTATCGGATTAGATTTTTTTTATAAAAAACATCGAAGCTTGAAAATAAAAGAAAGGGATATAAGTATTTGAATTCAAAGCTGCATGAACCATTTAAACTAAACTCAGATTCCATTAAACCATTTTTGCTTTAGATAAGAATGTGTGGAAGAAGAAAATTCATGCTAACGACTTAACGTGATGTCATTTATTGGTGTATGTAGCCTTCACAATATTAAGATAAAGGCTTTGACGATGTTGATGATGATACATTGTTTATTGTTATTACAATGAGATAGAGAATTGTCTTTGGAAAACAAATACATTTATTTTGCTGGTCATTTCATTTTTAGGCTTACTATAGTAATAAGCCAAAACTGCAGAGCTACAGAAATCTGGCCACCAGAATTTCTTGTCTCAGCTTACATATATCTTTTCTCAACAAAATCTGAAGACAGCAAAAGGTCAAGCTTTCTTGTCCCTCTCCAACTTTAGCCATGAAGTTAGCTCCGCACTTTGCTTCAATCTGGTGCATCAACATTCACCAACTTTGTGTTGACACAAATGTGAGTACACCAGCCTATCACATGTGCAAATGACAAAAGTTTCTGTCTCACGATTGGCAAATCAATCAACTCATCTCAATGAACAAAACCATCATTGCTCTATTCAAATGGTTGCTTAACATGGGTGAAATGAGGGGTAGTTTGATTAATTGTTAAAATGTTTCCTAATCCACTTGGAAAAGCTGGTATTTGAGTTGGTTTTTCAACTAATCTACAAACAACACTCCAGCAAATAATTTATGCTGTCAAGCAAACTGCCATTTGATTATTACCATCAAACATGCATCCCATTTTACACCCACTAATCATTCAACTCAACTGTTACAATTCTTCTATTGGCTTGATTAGCTAGTCAATTCAGCAAAACAATATAAATTACAGCGGCTAGAAACAGTCTCAAGCAAGTCCTTCAAAATATAAAGGATTATGAACACTAACCAAGAACTTGTTTATGTCCAAATGTAAGTTGCTAACAGTAGTAAGGTTAAAAACAAAAGCAAACTCCCATCTCAAAAGGAATGAAAGGTGAAGTTTAAAGGAGACATTCGATGCTTTAAAGGAAATGAGGTTTTGTAGATACCCAATTGTCTTTCAGTATCAAAGAGACTAACGTTTGTCATAGAATCCACAAGATTAGAAATAAATAATTAATACTAATGGAGCTTGACCTTTTCCAATATCAATAAAGAAGAGGTGGTCACTGGTAGGCCTATTTTTGTCGCCATTCTCAACTACTGAGAAAAAAGTTTCTTTTATCACTGCAGCAAGGAAGTAGAGAGAGTTTTCCTATTGAAAAACTAATAATTGTTTAATTGACACTTTTTGTAATTGAGATTGCAGAAGAATCCAAAAGCCTAGTCTATAAACAAATGAGTATAGTAATCAAGGTAGCTTACAAAATATGTTTTAATATGGTTAAACTTCAGGATCAAGGATTGCTTGGATTAAATCAATTGGTTGCTGCTAATTTCTAGAGTGACGGATGAATGCAAGAGATTATTAATGTATATGGAATTATGAAACTAATTACCATAAACTAGCTATTTAACATCACATTTACATGTGTTTTGCTAGATGGTTTGAGATTTTATGGTCTTAAAGTTGGATACTTATCATTACATGAAAGCGCTAGTTAACCGATGTTATACACTTGAATTTTTTATGATCTCACCTATTACTAATTATTCGATTTTAAGTTGTATGTTTAACATTTTTATATTAGCTTTGCTAAGTGATTCTTCCATTGGGGTCAATGAGAGAGAGCTTGGAGCTCTCTGTTGTATCTCTGAT
Organism: Heritiera littoralis; assembly: GCA_031772115.1. Classification (NCBI taxonomy): domain Eukaryota; kingdom Viridiplantae; phylum Streptophyta; class Magnoliopsida; order Malvales; family Malvaceae; genus Heritiera; species Heritiera littoralis. The sequence continues at coordinate 3,074,599 of JAPDPK010000044.1, forward strand.
ATTTTAAGCTCCATCAGCAAAGGGTTGAAAAGTTAGCAGTCTCAATGAATAAACAAATGAAAGTTCTTCTGTTTTATCTTATTATCGAGATTTTTGTAGAAGTCATCAGATGGGTTGCTTCTCAATGACAAAAATACAACAGTACCGAGAAAAACATGTAAATTGTATTTGGTTTTTACGTTAAGTAAAGGGAATCAAAATTTCAAATGAAACCGACAGACGTACTTCATAGATCAATGAAATAACACCAGGATTTTTCTTAAAAACTTGTCAGTTTACAAGCACAAGATTATGTTAGATACCCATGTGTTTCCAGGGCTTTTGAATCAGGTTTCATTGCCTCAAGTTTAGCCAAGTTTTATTTCAAAACTTGTTTCTGAATGCAGGATTGTTAATCCGGAGAGGGAGTAGAAAATTGAGAATTAATTATCAGAAGTTGGTAAGTAACATCTTGTACTTGCAGCAAAGTTGAAATTCCCAAGGAATCTTTTACTATAATAATATTCATCTGAAGTGATCATAGAAGACAAATTAGAAATAAGAACAAAATAGGTATGAATTTCAAAGGAAGCCTGGAAAATTCAGGAAGCAGTTTCTGAGGTGTCTGTTACTTGGGTCCTTGTTTTGTTTTGTTTTTGTTTCCATGGCTGTCTGTTTCTTGTGGAAACAAAATTATAACTCAGCCTGTTCTGGTATAAATTGTTGTTCAGATATAGCAGTGCCATTTGTTTTCTCTTGTTCTTGAAAGAAGAAGAAAATCTCGGTTCCTACAGATTAAATTGTTCACACTGTTTTTCAGTTTATAGCAGTAATCTGCTCAGTGTAAATTTATTTGATTTGATTATGATAGTTTGTCAGTTCTTGAGGCACGCATGGAGGCAGAAATTTTCAAAACATATTTGTAGTTAGGATTATTCTACAATCTGCAAACAAAACCAGCTTTGCCATTGGCTTTGACATAAGAAGAAAAGGACAATTCAGATAAACAATAATAAAGTGCCTAAATCACATAAATTTTTTCAAAAATGTGATTCAGAATTCCAAAGGCAATGCTTCTCAATATGAGACTCCCATGCATCTGTCAAGCCTCAAAGAGTGGGGGACAAAACAGTGCGCCTTGAGTTGGCCAAACAGAACCACAAAAGCTATACAAAATGCCCATTAATATTGGCTAAAGAAGAGAGACAAAGAGTGAGGGTAAGCAATCTGGCAGTCTGTGTATAAAAAGGTAATCCAATGCACAAAACTTTCATATTGTGGGGTTAGAAGAATGTCATATGCATGCATCTTTCTTTTTGCATTAAGGAAGAGATTGTTTCTGTTTGAACCCCTGATTTTCAGATTACAAAGGAACAATCTTTATCGTCACACCTAGATTTAGAAAATGAGAAGGGCTATGACACTTAGGGCCATATTGAGGGGAGGGGGTGTTACAAGGAAAGTTGTGGAATCCCACAATTGTGACAGAAAAAGTGAACTTTCCAAAGGCATTTGGACAAAGAAGTCAATGCCAATCATAACCAGCAAAAGGTATCTCCCCCTTTTCCCTCTGTCCCCACTCCACCTTCTCTCTCTCATATGGGATGGTCCAAAGTTCAAAAGAAAATTGATGCATTCCATTGGGAATCAGGACTTGATTAATATCAATCAATTGCAATATGCCATGCTTCTGTTTTTCATTCAGTTAAATCATTATCATGCTCGTATAATTTATCAGTGTTGTCATGGTCTAAATCCCTACAATGCCGTACAATGCAGTGCAAATCAAGAACATTCAGCCAATGAAATCCCATTCACCACTACCATTTTCTTACTATATTCAATCAGGTTCTTCAAAATTTGAACAAATAAAAAGGAACAGTACCTACCAAGGTAGACGACAGGCTTCTTTTTAGCCTGTGTAGAACTTGTCATTGCTGAAACATGTCTGATGGACTAAGAAAAAGACCAAACCATGTCTTCACCTGTAAAGGATTAATCTATAATCACTTTCCTTAGCATTGTTTCGTTCAGCAATTGAACAAATCTTCCCACACTTTGCAATTATGTTAAAATGAACATTTGAAAGTTATCAGCCTGTAGTAGATATGTGTTTCAGTGAATTGAAGAATTCTGAGAAAAGCTAACGTGCCTTGCTTCAATGGAGGTTAACAACCCGGTACATTTGCTTTACTAAAAATTCCACCCTAACTAAAGTACGAACAATCATCCAAAGGAGGAAAAAGGCAAGATTTTTTCTTTTACTTTTTCTCTTTTAATCTACCTTTTATGTGCTAGTAAACGATTAACAAGTTAAGAACCTAGTAAAACATGTTTTGAGCCCAGATAATCCAACTTGTCTCGGAGAGCTATTTTAAACATTGATTGCTTTGCAAATTTTGCTAAAATGGTAAAACAAGCAGAATAAAATCTAATATGACTTTCAACTCTTTTTAAGCAGATTATCTTTCTCTTTAGATTTAACCTTTCCTCAAAGGAAGATAATAGAATAAAGGGGTTCCAAAAGCAATAGAGAATTGGTATATATGGGGCAAAAAGGCCATTAAAAAGGGACAGATAGCAGGTAAACACAAAGGTGGATACCCACCTTTATCTTACTTTGACATCTAATTCCATTGTGTAAAAATAGCTAAGAGCAACTAAATCTGAGAACATAACCAAAGACTTTCCTTGTTTGAACAGGCAAGCTTTTGTATCAATTTGTGGCAAATCTTAGATGGATACTTGAGCTCGAACCCAAATCTTAAAAGACTATCACAACTCTTCTTTAATGATAGCAGCAAATCTTAGAAGTTAGAACCACTGGTCATTCAACTAAAACAAAATCTAAAAACTAATTGCTTAAGTCTTATCGGATATAGCCTAATCACATAAGAAGCATTATCTTAAGATAAATGTCGCTTCTTAAACCAAGAAAACCACAAAACAAATTGCATCCAACAATAAAAAATTAGATTTATAGTTAGTTAGATAAACTTTGAGTCAAACCACAGATCTTAATCCTTTAGAACACCGACTTAAATCGTAGATAATTTGCTTTAGCAGCTGATACCACATGGAAGGTGGGCTGGCAAAAAGAAAAAGAAAATCAAGTAAACCACTCAACTAACTGAAGTCACACAATATAAACTAGTGATTTGTTAATAATTTTATATGATTGTTTTGTTCATTGCATCACAATGAGGCAATGGCAGAAGCTTCTTTGTGAGTTCTAGACCTGACAATTCGTGTTCATAATTCGTTTTCATGTCATGTAAAATCGTATTTGTGTAATGTAAAACACGAAAATTTCGTATCAAAATTCGTATTATTACGAAAAACTCAAAATGTTATTTTTAGCTTTTACCATATTCATATATTAATTTTACTTAATTTTAATCCCGTATCATCTCGTATCATTTATTCGTATCGTGTTCTAATTGAATATTCGTATTGTGCATGAGATTGCCAGTGGTTCATTGCGATGTAGTTGACTTGAGCTGTCTGAACTTAATCTACAGTGACCTCTGAACAAACATAAAAACCTCTGCTTGGGCTCCTTTCTGGGTTTGTTTTGGTTGTTTTGTTCATTGGACTGAAGTTCCAAAATCCAAACGACTGTCCTTAACAGGCCTATGAATTCATGGAAAAGGGTCGCACAAGCCCACTTTGGTCTCTAAAGGCATTGGCCTAGTCAGGAAGATGACGTCAACTGTCTAAGTTCATGGTTGAAATCGAACTATCCCACATTGTCTAGTTACTCATTCCGACAACAGCTTAAATGGGCAAACTCCTAAGCCAAATGTTGTCCCTTCGGGGACATCCGATAAAATTGGAACGATACAGAGAAGATTAGCATGGCCCCTGCGCAAGGATGACACGCACAAATCGAGAAATGGTCCAAATTTTTTTTTCCTTGCTGTCGTTTTCATCCTCCAGCTTCAAAGGTCTTTCCCTCTTCTGATTTTGCTTTTTCTTTGTTTTTCTGCCTTCTCTCTTGCAATTTTAGTTTATGGAGTTGCTAACTAGTTTATGTTCCATTGCAGCTTTCTTGGGTTGCTGAGGTTTGTTGAAATTTGGTGAGAATAACATAATTTGCTTCAGTCCTTTCTAAGAGTTGTTTGTTTGGAAATATAATCCAATTGCACCTTTTTTTTTTATTAATTCGGAGAATGTTTCTTTTTATTTTTGGAAGAAAAATAGAATTTTATTCATTTTGCCTCTGAAGCTTGAATACATGCAATTATTGTGTTTAAAAAAGTCTGTTTGGATGGATTTGCATGGTGGGTTTATGATCATGATCATGATCATGACAAGTGCAATAATTCTTGCTTTCTAAATGCCGAAAATTTTCTATCTCAAAACTCAAGCTTGGAAAGTACATGAATTTATGCTGCCATAGAGACCTATCAAATGTTTCTCTTGATTGGCAAAGTGAATCTGTATTGATTGCCTGTTATTTGAGAAAAGCTGGAATAATGGCCAGAATGTGGCTGTGACCCCTGATCAAAAATTGATTGCATCACTAATTTATCTGTAGGTTGTTCTTGTGCAGATTTCTAACCCCAAATCTAGAAGAGTTTTTTTTTTTGGATAAATGCTAGGTTTTATTCATCCAAAAAAGCAGAAAGCCTGCTACAAAATGTACCTTGGCTGCCAAATTGCAGCGAGTCAAAGAAAGTAAACAAAATTGCAAGAGGTATGTATTACAGATACAATCCCCAATCTTGACTGAGAGTTTGGTATTTTGCATTGTGTTAGCAAATTAATTTTTGAGAGCATGATTGTAGAAGAGTTCACTTATTGGTTTACTTTGATTTCCTTTATCTTTGTTGTTCTGCAAAAGTTCTTTTAACTAGTATTGACAGTTACGTGTAATAGCTCCATGTAGATTTTTCCTTAATTATCTATATTTGGATTGAGTTCTGAACTGATGTTTCCTGAAGCAAACCTTGATGAAAGATTTTGTCAGAAAACCAATAATCAGGTTCTCGTGGCAATTTCTGCTAGTTACCATGTCTTAATTCGGGGTGAGCTTCTTGATTAGAAAGGTTAAAAAGAAAAAAAATCCAAGCTAAAAGGTGCAGCTCGAAGACTAGTATATATACATGCATGCATACATGATACATACATACATACATACTTACACACACACACATATATATATATTTTGTAAGCTGGTGAGAGTATATAGAATTAATATGCTAGTTGTCATATTATATATTTGCCATGATTTTGAATACTACGTTAAGCTAGAAATGGTGTCTTCAAATTCAGTTTTTTCTTTTCCTTTTGGGGGAGGGGAGTTGGGGCTGTTCTGGTCTCATAATTGATGTGGCTGTGAGTTGTGTTACTATCATTATACTTTCTGATTGGATTACAATAGTTGCTAGTCACAATGTTGTAGCCTTCTAACCCAAAAACTGGCAAAAGATTCATATTTTGATCATCCTCGTGCCTCCCTGTACTTTTTTTCTTCTTTTTCCTTGCTTTAGCGGTATTTATCCATTGATTTTTGCTTAATTGCAAGATTTAAGCAGGTTTTGGACAAGATACTTTAAAACCAGGCCATTGGTGTTGCAGAAAGTCTTTTCTTTCTGGCTTGAATGAACTGTTGAATTTTGTTTGAATTCTCCTTTTTATTCTCATCCTTCCCAAGATAAATGGCTATTGGTGTTATTATTTATAGCAATCTTCTCACAGCTTTTGTGCATATTAACCAAGTACAAAAACAAGATTGTGAAAGTTTTCTAAATTTGAAAGATAGTCATGAAGACAAGCACAATTTCCTAGTCCTAAACTCCAATGTTTTTATTGGCATGGATTCAAGAATTTCAAAGGTAGAAAGTAAAAGGTTAGAAGATGAAGACAGCTCACATGGCTTGGACTTTTCTAAACTCACCGAGTCTCCTAACATGCTTCTTACAATATTCCATGTTCATAACCTTGAATCCTAGACAAGTACTGATTGACCAAATATGGTGTTTCTTATCAGAAGGAAAATTTTCATTGATTAGAATTAGACTAATTTTCCGGAGTGAATGCTATTGAGCAAAGAAGGATAATCCAACAAGCAACAACAAAAGGCACTCACCAATGGCATTATCCTTAATTGGAGAAGATGTGAATTCCTGTCAATTCAGTAATTCACCATATCTGCTCTAATAATCATATTCTATCTACAAATGGGAACTTTAAGAAATAAGCTTTTGGAGGAGCTTTGATTAAGAGATACAAGGTTCAAATTTGTATGATCACTCTCTTTCTATGGGAAAAGAAATCTTCTGTAATGAACATGAAACTGTGAAATTAAGCAAATCCACGACCACTGTCTGTGACGAGTGACGAGTGACGACTGAGAGGGTGGGCCATTGTCTGATCTCTGAAATGGCCCAGGGACATGGGTGGGCCGAGGGGAAGAACCAATAGCCAAACACCCCCGTTTTGCGAAGACTTACACAGTTAACAAACTCTGTTTACTTTACCACTTACTAGTCTAATTAACCTTGGAAACCAAGTCCGGAATCCCTCTTATCTAACCATGTTTTCATCTTTACCAACTTATCACAATCCTTCCCAACCAACCACCCAAAGTTTTCAGATTCTCCCCGAAAGCCCCGTTTCTTAGTTCTTCTCCTCCCTCTATTTATCAAATCATCATATAAAAAAACACACCCAAGGCCTTATTTTTAGAGACACGTCCACACACACGATTTTATTTGTTCCTTTGCCGTTTCTCCTCTTATTACTATTGAATTTTCCTTCTCCTTTTCGATTTTGGCCACGGGGACATGCCCAACTCCCCATATCACGACTCACGAACCACATCTATCTATCTATTCCCTAGAGTTTAACCACCCACCCCAACACCCAAACCCGAAGGAAAAAAAAAATAGAAAAGAAAGAAACTCTTCTCTCCAATTCCATTTGCTTAGCCAAAAATCCAACAACCATGGGAAAAAATGGGTGATCTTCCCTTAACACTTTATAAAGAAGGTAAAATACATTAGCCGCCCCCTTTTCTGTCTCCTCTGTTAATTAAGTTTGGCTTGTGTACCTTTTTCACATGTTATGAATATTATGTATGTCACATTTTGCAGTCAATTTCTAATTCCATAGTTCTCTTCTGTGACCTAGCTAGCTTCTCTTGCTGTGCTCTTTTCTGCTGCTATGCCCTAAATATTAGTATCATAACTTACCTTACCCCTACCCAAAAAAAAAAAGGATACCCATTGTCTTACAAGTAATGAACCATTTCCCTTTTTTCTTCCCTTGTAAGTTTAGCCAAATTTTTGGATATTAATTGTTCTTATGTACATAGCTACATGTTATATGATTTGGGGATTATTTATCTTTTTTACTCATATGATCTGGAATTTGGACCCACCTACCATATTGTCACCATTTTGATGATCTGTTTATGGGGTTTTTACGTAATGTGAATCTAACAGAAAAGGGGTTCTCTTTCGGGGTTGTTATCACGACAGATTAATGAATGATGAAATTTGTTGATTATGTTAGGGTTTTGTGGCAATTATGTTTATGGGTCTTGTTGGTTTGGGGTTTTAGCTAATGATCTCTGGAAATTTTGGTTTTTGAGAGGCATTTTAAGATCTGGGTATAGCCATGCTGCAATTTCCTTTGGAGAAATAGCCTAGGTTTCACCAGGAACCCTACACTTTGATAAAAGGACCTAAATGGGTTCTTATTTTACTGATTAATACATTATAAAATAAAGTTACTGTCAAGTTTCTGTAATTTTTTTCTTGTTGATAATAATATTGAAGCAATTGGCTGTATTATTAAAATTCTGCATGGATTCAAGTAAATTTTGTACTTAATCCAGGATGTTTTAGAAATGTATAAACTGCTGTAAAAGGTCAAGTTTGATAAGTTGAATGCTGACTAAGGACCTCTAGCTTTAACAAATAGCACTTGCTTTCCTAGAAGATGTTATGTTCTTTAAAATCGTCATAAAGTGAAATAAGTAGCATAATGCAGTGGTTGAGGCCATTTTAAGCTGGTCTCTTAACGCCTACCTAGGTGTTTGCTCATGAAGGACATTTTCATGGCTGAATGGCATCATGCATTAGGCCCTATGTGTTCTACAGCAGGATCTTAGTGTTTCCTTTAAATTGCATGAAGTACATTCATGCATGCATATCCATGCATTTTTCATGTTCAAGCTCGTGTTGCTGTTATCTTTGTTCCATTTTTCTTTTAAGTCCTGCCTATACTGTATCATATGTATGGTTCTGTATTTTTTATCCTTTTTTTTTTTGGGGTTTCAGTATATATCCTTGACAATGTTTATTTTGTGTCATCTTACTCTTTCATGGGTTGAGCTTTGTTTGGACAGGAAGTGACTTTGGGGGGTTAATCAATGTTCATGTGCACATTATACCGCTTTAAAGATTTCAGCTTGAATCATGGAAGTACTCCCCTGTTCTGGTGTTCAGTATGTAGCGGATTCTGATTGTGCTCAACAGAGTTCAGGAACGAGTTTTACTTATGACAGAGAATCAAATTGCTTGGAAGATAGAAAAAAGGTTCAAGTGGCAGATGGTAGGATGGATGACTTATTGCTAAGTGTGGAAGGGAATCCTGTGGAAGGACAGGATGGAGGTCAAGGCACAAGAGATGAATTGCCAATTCCAGAAGAACACCATAGTGGATCTTCATATTATGATTGTCAGGCAGAGGGCCAAAGATTATCTTCTGGGTCGCATGATTATGAAGATGATGATTCAAATGCACAGAATTGTTGCACTGGACCTTACTTGGCCTCTGAAAACTCTCATTTAATTGTTGACACCATCGAAAGTGAATCGCCAAGCAACAACAGAGAAGGAGAGTTGTCTCTTTCAGAGCCCAAGTGGATAGGGCGTGATGAATCTGTGGCATTATGGGTCAAGGTAGCTTTTCTTGTATTTGCTTTAATTTCCATGAAATTCCATATCTTTATCCAATGGTTATTGCATTACAGCTACTGTTTTTCTTGGATGTGTTCTCATGATATGCCTTCTGTTATTTTTTTTTTAATTGGTGTTTTTTTTAGCTTAACAAATCATCCATTTATCTTTTTAAATTCCCATGATCATACCATCTGAATATTATCACTATGAAAATCCTGTTTCTAGTATTTTGTCAAAATAGGTTTTTTCTTAATTTAACAAAAATACTATCATTTTATTAGTTCTTTTATTTGCTAGAAGATAAAATATGTGCTGGATTTGTTGTGTTGATGCTCTTCTGTTTTTTCCAAGTACAGTGGAGAGGAAAATGGCAGGCTGGAATCAGATGTGCAAGGGCTGACTGGCCATTATCGACTTTAAAAGCTAAACCAACTCATGATCGGAAGCAGTATTTTGTGATATTTTTTCCTCACACCAGGAATTATTCTTGGGCAGACATGCTACTTGTTCGATCCATTAATGAGTTCCCTCACCCTATTGCATATAGGAGTCACAAAGTTGGACTTAAAATGGTTAGAGATTTGACGGTTGCAAGGCGGTACATAATGCAAAAGCTATCTGTTGGCATGCTGAATATCATCGATCAGTTTCATTGCGAGGTATTGTTTTCTTCTTCTTCTTCTTTTTAATCCTTGTATATTTGACATATTTCTCAATTCCTCAGCTCACTTCTTACCGGAGTTCTAATCCTTTTTGTGTAGGCTTTGATAGAGACAGCACGTAATGTGATTGTCTGGAAGGAATTCGCTATGGAGGCTTCACGCTGCAGTGGTTATTCTGATCTTGGAAAAATGCTTTGGAAACTTAAAAATGTAAATCATTCACTTGACATACTTCAAGATGTCTGAAAAATTACCTGCATTAGATAATGGACCCACCAAATAATAGCATGTGATGTGGACGATTTGACATTTGTAGAACCTTGTGGATAAATGAAACTAAGGGGGGAGGCATTAGGAACATAAACAAACATAAATTAGTGCCAAATCCTTAGTTGTTGAGTTTATTTTTGTTGAAGTGAGTTGCATATGACTGCTGTTGATATAATAACCACACTGCCATCTCTGCCATAACCTTTTATCTAATCAATCTCCGCCATCTTATGCATTAAAATAACATTTCTCTTCTCTGCAGATGATATTGCAGTGCTACATAAATGCTGACTGGCATCAAGAGTCATTTCACTCATGGGTACAACGATGTCAGAATGCACATAGCGCTGAATCTATTGAATTGCTAAAGGAGGTATGTCTCACTCTCTGTTGCCCATTTCTGTTAATATCAGTGCATATTGAAATACGATGTAACTGGAAATTATGAATAACAAATGGCTTTCCCAAGTTTGTAGAATTTTTGTCACCTAACATTCACTGCCACTCCTCCCTCTCCCACCCGAAAAAAGATATCTTCTTCCCTTGACCTTTGGGCTTTGAATTAAAGTTGTTGCAACTAACCCTGATATTCCCTCAAGGCAAACAAGGGGCCATGCGTCAGTTGCACAACTTTCTTTTCTCGCAGGGCAGGGACTTTTCTGCTGAATGCATAGTAAATTTGATATGAAATTAATGTTCTCTTTGTCTTTGATTCAGGAATTGTTTGATTCTATACTATGGAATGAGGTTAGGTCTCTTGGGGATGCACCAGTGCAGCCCACACTTGGCTCTGAGTGGAAAACATGGAAGCATGAAGTTATGAAATGGTTCTCAACGTCTCATCCTGTATCTACTGCTGGAGATATTGATCATCAGAACAGTGATGGTCCCTCAAACACAAATATTCAAGTTAGCAGGAAGAGGCCCAAGCTTGAAGTGCGTCGTGCAGAGACACATGCCTCCCAGGTGCAAAGCAATGATTCAGATCAAACAATGACTGTTGAAATTGACTCTGATTTTTTTAGTAGCCGAGATGTTGTAGACAACAATACACCAACACCAGAACTTTGTAAAAAGGAAGATGAGAGGGAGGAAACCATACCGATGGACACATCAAATAATTTGACTGACAAATGGGATAATATTGTGGTTGAGGCAAGGCACTCTGATCGCATCCACACCAAAGATGTTGAAATGACATCAGCAAGTGAAGTGGTCAAGAGCAGCTCAACTCTGCACATTCAGCCAAAAGAAGTGGAATTGACGCCTGTGAATGGAGCAGTTGCTAAGAAATCCTTAGATAGTCGGAGTAAAAACCGGCAGTGCATAGCATTTATAGAGTCAAAGGGAAGGCAGTGTGTGAGGTGGGCCAACGATGGTGATGTTTATTGTTGTGTGCACTTGGCCTCTCGTTTTATTTGTAGATCTGGCAAAACAGAAGTCACTCCCGCTGTTGATACACCAATGTGTGAAGGCACCACTGTTCTTGGCACTAGATGCAAGCATCGGTCGCTATATGGCTCCTCATTCTGCAAGAAACACAGACCCAAAAATGATGCAAATAATTTCTCACATTCTCCTGAGCGCACACAGAAAAGGAAGCATGGGGAGATTATTCCAAGTTCAGAAACCACATACTGCAGAGATATAGTTTTGGTGGGAGACAGCGAAAGTCCCCTGCAAGTGGAGCCAGTGTCAGTAATTGAGGGTGATGTCTGCCGGGAAAGAAACAGCTTAGTTGAGAAGCATGAACATTCTGGTAAAGATCATGATAGTACAGAATTACTGCATTGCATAGGCTTATACTCAAATGGTGGTTTTGATCCTTGTCATGAAAGTCCTAAGCGACATTCATTATACTGTGATAAACACCTTCCAAGCTGGCTCAAGCGCGCAAGGAATGGTAAGAGTAGGATAGTATCAAAAGAAGTGTTTATAAATCTTTTGAAGGACTGCTATTCCCTTCAGCAAAAATTGCATTTACATCAAGCATGTGAGCTTTTCTACAAGCTCTTTAAAAGTATTTTATCTCTAAGAAACCCAGTTCCTATGGAAGTCCAACTTCAATGGGCCCTTTCTGAAGCATCTAAAGATTTTGGAGTTGGGGAAATTTTAATGAAATTGGTTTTCAATGAAAAGGAGAGACTCCAAAGATTATGGGGCTTCACTGACAACGAAGCTCCACCTTTATCCACTTTTGTGGAAGAACCAGTTCCCTCACCTTTGGCCATAACTGATAGCTTTGAGGATGACAAGACGATTAAGTGCAAAATATGCTCTCTGGAATTTCCTGAAGACCAGCAGCTTGGCACCCACTGGATGGAGAATCATAAAAAGGAAGCACAATGGTTGTTTAGAGGTTATGCTTGTGCAATCTGCCTGGATTCATTTACTAACAAGAAAATATTGGAATCCCATGTTCAGGAGAGGCATCATGTGAAATTTGTTGAACACTGCATGCTTCTCCGTTGCATTCCCTGTGGCAGCCATTTTGGCAATACCGAGGAATTATGGTTGCATGTGCTGTCAGCACATCCTGTTGATTTTAGATTGTCAAAGATTGCTCAACAGCATAATCTATCTGCCGGTGAGGAATCTCCACTGAAACTTGATCTCGGCAATTCAGCTTCTTTGGAGAATAATTCAGAGAATGTAGACAGTTCTCGAAAGTTTATTTGCAGGTTTTGTGGCCTGAAGTTCGATTTGCTGCCTGATCTTGGCCGCCACCACCAGGCTGCTCATATGGGACCAAGTTTAGCTAGCTCTCATCCTCCAAAGAGAGGGGTTCGTTATTATGCTTATAAACTAAAATCTGGGCGACTTAGCCGTCCTAGATTTAAGAAAGGTCTGGGGGCAGTGTCATATAGGATCAGGAACAGGGCAGCTGCAACTATGAAAAAACGCCTCCAGTTATCAAAGTTGATCAACACTGACACCATTAATGTAGAGCCTCATGTAACAGAAACAGCAAATCTTGGTAGATTAGCAGAACTTCAATGCTCAGCCCTTGCAAAAATATTATTTTCCAAAATTCATAAAACAAAACCACGGCCAAATAACTTAGACATTTTGTCTATTGCTCGCTCTTCTTGTTGCAAAGTGAGCCTCAAAGCCTCATTAGAGGAGAAGCATGGAATATTACCAGAACGTATGTACCTTAAGGCAGCCAAGCTCTGCAGTGAGCATAACATTCCAGTTGAGTGGCACCAAGAGGAATTTGTATGTATAAATGGATGTAAGCCTGTCAAGGACCCAGATTTCCTATACCAGTCCACGCCTCTTCCTAATGGTTTTGGGAGCCAACCATCAGCAGATCCATTGGATCATGTAGATGAGGAATGTGAACTGGATGAGAGTCATTATATCATTGATTCACAACATCTTAGACAATGGCCCATGCAGAAGGCCAATCTCTTGTGTCATGATATAAGCTTTGGGAAGGAATCAGTTCCAGTAGCATGTGTAGTGGATGAGGGTCTTTCTGATTGCCTTTACATCTCTGGTGATAGTTCCAATGGCCAAAATGCTAGATCCTCCATGCCTTGGGAGAACTTTAATTATGTTACAAAATCTTTGCTTGATCAATCCCTTGATGTCGATTCAGAGGTACCTTTTTGTTTGGATTGTTTTAATTTTTTTTTTCTATATTGCTGCTTCATATAGAATCCTTACAATTATGCCTAAATGGAGTTTACTTTGCTTGGATGTCGCAATGACCTTACCACCAGAAGTTATCCTTAGGATACTTGATTATTCCCTTACCTGGATATTTCTGGCTTTTGTTTGATAATACCATCAAATGCAATTTCTTAAGACAAGGCTTACCTCTCACCCCTCACATGATGGGTTACATTTGTACATTGCTTGGTTAGGTTTCTATTTTTTTGTAATTTTTTTTCCATTTTTCCTCCTAACTATGTGCATATCTTTTCAGTGTTTGCAACTTGGTTGCACCTGTTCCAATTCAACGTGCTCTCCTGAGACATGTGATCATGTATATCTCTTTGATAATGATTATGAAGATGCAAGAGACATATATGGGAAACCCATGCATGGAAGATTTCCATATAATGATAAAGAGCGAATTATCTTGGAGGTACTTTAATTCTTGTTCTGTCAACCATTACAGTTTTCACTCTAAAGCATCATATCTTGCTTTTGCTTGCTTATAGTGTTTCTCAGATCACATATAAAAGAGTGTGTGCTGTTATTTGGTTGAAGACTCTTTTAAACAGTTAATCAGATGCTTTTCTTTTTGTTTTTGTTTTTGCTTGTCATTCAATGAATTTTTTATGATAGTGTTTTCAAGGAGTGCCTTATTGACTTGACACTCATAAGAATCTAATATGGTTTTCCCCCCTTTTAGAATTAATTATATTCACCATTCAAAACATTACAAAAAGACAAGCCCTTTTTGACAAGTAGATACGGCTACATAGTCTGGTTGGCATCCTTGCTACTCTCTTTGATCCTGGTTTATATCTTGTGATTAAACCTTTTGAGAAACTGTACAGGAGGGCTATCTTGTCTATGAATGCAATCACATGTGTAGCTGCAGTAGAGCATGCCCAAATAGGGTTTTGCAAAATGGAGTACGAGTGAAGTTGCAAGTCTTCAAAACAGAGAAGAAGGTACTGATTTCAATTTTTGGTCGTCTTCTAGAGTTTTGTTCTTTGACATTGCTTCATGTTGATCTTCAGGGCTGGGGAGTCAGGGCTGGTGAACCAATTCTGAGTGGCACATTTGTGTGTGAGTACATTGGTGAGATCTTAGACGAGCAGGAGGCTAACAATAGGCTTACAAGGTTTCACTTCTTGATTTTTGAAGATCTGTTTTCACCTTTTGTGCTTTTTACTGAATGGGCTATATTATCGGATTTCAGGTATGATAGAGATGGTTGCAACTACATGTGTAATGTTGATTCTCATATCAATGATATGAGCAGATTGATTGAAGGACAGGTCCGATATGTTATTGATGCAACCAAATATGGAAATGTTTCTCGGTTCATCAATCATAGGTGAGAATATACATGCTATGCTCACGACTTGAAATGCTTTCCCATACTCTTGATTCTGGTATTTCAATACTGTAACTTAGCCATAATAATTGTGTGCCTTAGGATTCAGAGGTTTTAAATATCATCATCATCAGAGCCTTTATCCCAATAGATTGGGGTAGGCTATATGAACCAATATCTAAATAGAGGCTTTAAATATATTAACCCTTTTTCATTATGGGTAAAAGGCCCTCCAGCATTTGTGACTTTTCTGAGGAATTAGTGCAGCTAAGTGGGGCAGTTCAACTTTGCTGTACTTAAATAATGAATCCCATATCTCTAGCTTTGAAATCTTGTATTTCTACTGATTCACTCTTAAGAACTTCTTCATCTTCTTTCCTTTTAATTCTACCCAGTTGCTCACCGAATCTTGTGAATCGTCAAGTTCTTGTGGACAGCATGGATTGTCAGCGCACTCATATTGGTCTCTATGCCAGTCAAGATGTAAGTACTTCTGGAGTAAAAATATGTCATATCTGTGAAATCTGGGATGATCTAAGGGTCAAAATATTTTGTGGAGGTGACTTGTCAAGGGAAAAAAAAAAGAAAAAGAATTTAATTGGATGTAGTAGGTGATCTCTTCAATGCTAGTTGAGATCTTGACTTCTTTGGATTGGTTTTACCATGCACATCTAAGTACGAGTCATTATCTTATTTTTATGAATGATTAGTAATTATGTAAGACCCTCGTTATTGAAAAAAGAAAGAAAATTCTATTTATTTTAAAAAAATTATCAAAGAATTTATTGTTCTAGTATTATACATGTATTGAATCCTGCCATCGTTTCATTTTACAATTTTGCAGATAGCTATGGGTGAAGAGCTGAGTTTTGACTATCGATATGAACTGCTGCCTGGACAAGGATATCCATGTCAATGTGGAGCTTCTGCATGTCGAGGTCGCCTTTACTAAACCCTTGGTGAGCACTATGGGATTTCTATGACATCTAAGGTTTGCTTTCTGAGTTCACAAATGAGGATATGGAGCTCTAACATAGGAGCTCTACCTCCATCCAGCAAGTAATAGGACTAAATCTGGCAGTCTTGTTGCGAATGGTTCTATTAACTGCCAAATCTCTATTAGTGGCGATGGAGTTCAGCAAGCTCCAGACAGAATGAGCAACTTTTCGACCAAGCCAGATTGTCCCCAAGCAATTTCTTCTTTCTAAACGGGTTTCAAGGAAATGGGATGAAAGCTTGCAGTGTATTTGGTGGATACTCTTTTTCAATTTTCTCCTCTCCATTCCCACACTTTATTTATTCTCGATTACTTGAGTCACTTTTGGTCGTATTGTAGATTTTTTCCATTTTTCCCCATTGCACTGGAATTCTTAGATTGATAGCTTGGCCTAAGAATCTTAGAAAGCAGTTTCTGTGAGACATGAATTGCCTCTTTTTTGGTGGTAGTGCCTCAGCCTTATTTGTGACATTCTCTCTAGTTTATTCTCCATTGTATAAAGTTAGAGCAATTCCTTTTGTGCCTTGCTTTATTCAACTTACTTCAGCACTCGATGTTCCTGTAATGTTGAAGCTTACTGGTTAAAATTACACGACAAGAAATATGGGCTTGCTTCAGATGAGATGGTTCACTTGCTACCTGGTCATTTGTGTTAGCGTATCTTATTCATATCGAAAAATCTTATTCCTTTTCGTGTTGTGTTCGATTTTTCTTTTCGGAGTCTACATGTGTACGAAATAGCATGACTAAACGGACGCGGCATATCACTAATGACGTGTCGAAACTTCATTTTGCTTGAGTGGGTCATGATTCATGAACAAATTTTGCTCCACAAACAGAAACAGGGATCACTAAGCCACGGTCCTTTTACTGACATCTGATATTTGTCAGAAAAATGCTACAGATGTTGTGTTAACAAGATGCTTGTCGTTCCTATGATCAACAATGGCGTGTTGGTTCGTTTATCTGGTAGATTCCAGGCATTTACAGGAATCTTGGTCCATCCAGGGATTTTGTTTAGAACTTCATTTCCCCTTTGTGAACCACGAAGAAGACAAAAGGAAGCCCGTAACTGAAAGCCACCAAGATTGCCATTCCTGTTTGAACAAATTTAAGCAAAAACACAACAATTAAAACTGTCAGTCTCTGTCTCAGATTCTGTTTTTCAGTTTACTTTCATTTTGCAGCAAACATTGTTGAAAGTTAATGAACAAAACAAATGGAATAAATTGGTTCTAGTGTCTCACCATATTCAACAACTCTTCCAATTTTCTTCTTTTTTCTTTGCTGGAGATCTGTTGGTTCTGAGAAAGTCATCAAATGCAAAATCATGGAGATGATAACTAAGGCACTTCCAGTTTTCTCCCT
The DNA here is from genome assembly GCA_031772115.1 of Heritiera littoralis. Lineage (NCBI taxonomy): Eukaryota > Viridiplantae > Streptophyta > Magnoliopsida > Malvales > Malvaceae > Heritiera > Heritiera littoralis. Next base: position 3,091,810 of record JAPDPK010000044.1, read on the forward strand.
AACAACTCTCTCAGTCAAATCTAATGACCAGAATCCAGCAATCTTTCCTACAATATCTTCCATTACCACCTTAACAAACAAGAACACTCCAAGCAACAGTGCTACTTTTGCAGTCTGCTCGATTGCTCCTCTAGGGGAGATTCTCCAGTTCAGCAGATTAACAACACTAGCACAAGAATAGAGGGGAAACCAGAAGTACCAATCTATGCAGTCAATATCAGAAAAAAAAAAAAAAAGAAGACGAAGTAATTATCAGATCAGCTATTAAAACAAAAAATCAAATACCAAAATCTTAAACAGAAGAATAATTGCCAGTATACCAGGGTCATTTAGCTGAACAGATGAAGAAAAACCAAACATGATTGCCATTAGCAGAGAACACAAGAGGAATAGGTTTCTGGGTTTTGCCATAAATCTCTTAGTTCGAACATGCAAACAAAGTTTTTTTTTTTTTTGTTATGTGTATATTAAAAATAATAGGCACCCCAATTCCTAGAGTCAAAGCTTTCTGGTAGCTAGGTATTCTTAATTTAGTTATATTATTTATTCATCAAAGTACTGGCAATAATATATAACATTAAAATAGCTTCATTTTCTCTGCAGATCTCCTTTCTTTATGAGGTTCTGACTTTGTGGGCATATCAGAAGCTTTCATACCAAACCTATCTGTATTATATTCTTTTTATTGTTATTGGACTATGAACCTGTATTATATTCACTATGATAAGTGAAGGCTTTGGAAGGAACGAGAAGGCATGCATCTCCAAGTCTTTTACAGGTTAAAGAATGAAATTCTTTGATGAACTTTGACGAAAGAAAGATTCAAGTTTAAGCTTCACAAAAATTGTTGTTTCCGTTGTTAGAATCGAGTTTTGTTGGGGAGTGGAAAAGAGAAGCTTTGGGCAGAGAAACAAGGCAGGGACCATGACCACATGGATTAGGGTTTTGGGGTGACAAATTTCAAAATAAAGCGCAGCAGACATAGCAGGCAACTTAGCTAACCCGCTTTGGACATTTTCCACATGCATGGCCAAAATAACAGTGCTTCAAGTGAGCCAAAGCATGTTACAGATAAGGTTCCAATCCAGACCCATTGTTTTCAAGATGTTTGCACGTCTGTCGAAAACAGTTTTTAGGGTAAAATTGAAGAAAGGAGGACAAAAAGCGTCCTCAAATTATGTTACCGTTGCTCATCTTTTTATTCTTTTCATGAAAACTTGTTCAAAAGCATGGCTATTGACTAGTCATCATGCTTGTAATCTAAGAGAGCTAAGGTTAGTAGTATGTTTATCAGATTAGAATGGATTAGTGGGTAATTGATAGCACGAACATGGCACACGAGTCCAGCAGAGACGACCCACCACAAGAAGAATGATTCAAATGGGTGGTAAGGTGGGCCAAAATTCCAGCCAGGCCATCTATGCAAATGGTTTTCCTTTTGGAACCACTGATGATGAAACCTTGCTCGCTCTCCTATTTCCATCATTGCAGAGAACAACATTATTGCATTACAGCACAGCCTTTTAAAGAGATCAGTACCCCTGAAATGAGGAAGACAAAAGCAAAAGAATGAAGCCAAAGTCAAAAAGATTTTGAAGAGCTGCTTTGATATTTATTTTGGTCCTCTAGCTAATCCCATCATCTTGTATGGAATTGTGCCACATGCAAAACTTCTGTTCTTTCTTTCTATAATTTGATTGGGATCATTTCCTTCCTTTTCATAAAGCAACTAAATTTTCATGTTCTTATGAATCAATCCGAATGATGATCTTCCCTTAATATTTTCATTATTTTTTCTCATTGACAGATGGGTCCATTCAGAAGCTTTTGTTAAGATCTGAATTAACGGCAAATCAGAGAGCAAAGGGGCCATTTAGATATAGCACAACAAGCTTTTCTAATTTTTTTTTCTTTGTTAGAAATAAAGGATCAAGGAAATGATGAATTAAGCAAATGCTTTCAAAAATAACCTGAGTTGTTTGATTGGAATCTTCATTACTTGCCATGTGATGGGTTATTAAAGCTGCTTGGGTTTGATTCAGATTATTTAATTCTGGATCAATTTGAACCTTCCATGGTCATAATAATCTTTCATAAAAAAAGTGGTGGTGGTTTAAAGTGTCGTCGTAAATTTGTTAACCTAAGCAGAAAACTACACTATGCGAGTCCAACTAGGAACAATTAATATGGTTATAGGCATTTACACAACTGTCTCAATTACTGTTAAGCCCCATAAATATATTTCAAACTAATCAAAGTGTGTGTATCATACATGTTCTTAGTTTCTTTTTCTGGTTTTTGCTTTGAAATTGATCATGGAAGTGAATCAAATAATGAATAAACCAAATGTAAACTTTCTTTTAACTGATATGGCCTTTACAATATTTCCAAAAGAAAACCTCCAAATGAACATGGTAGATCAGTATGACTCTGGCAGCTTTCAATTAGACAAATCAGAGTTGTAAATTCTCCTCATCTAACAGAAGAAAATATCAAATTACCATTGACAAAGAAAAAGAAACATGTGGTTGGTCTTCATTTCTCACAAGAATACACAAATGTATGTTGGGACTTTCTGCTTTTGGACCATCCATCATTTTCACCATCGCTATTCCCTACCTCAATCAAAGACTCTTCTTCATCGACTTTCCCCACAATGCCCTTCACCAATCCCCAATCTGACGACCAGATTTGACAGCCCCTTGAGGGTATTCGGTCATTTCAAACCACCAGCACTCATGAAAACGATGATCACTTCACTTCTCTTTTGAAAATCCAGCAGCGGCCCATCAAAGCAACAACTCCAGACAGAAAGAACCCAAAAAATTTATGGGGTTCGGCAAAAATTTAAAGAAAAAGGGTTAATAAAGGTAGAAAATTTAAAAGGAAGACGATGAGAGAATTAAAAAAAGGAAGCTTGTTTCATCACAAAGTAAGTGTTTTTGAATTTTAAGACAAAAGAAGGAATATTCAGAGTGGCAAAGACATGCAAAGCAAAACAATCATCAAAAGCATAGGTGAGACAGAAACAGTGTTAAAGTAAAAGCAAACCAAACCGCATCAAATTCCCTTTCCTTTAGTTTATTTTTACTTTAGCTATTGTGGTTTTTTTTTTCTATACAAGAATAACACTTTACTCATTATTCTGCCCTGGGTAGAGTCTGAGTTGAATGGTTCCCTTGGTGCTTGACTCTAGAGCTTTCAATCAATCATTTTAGGTATCCGTGGGCTTAGAAACAAGAGATAAGAAATAGGTTTTCAGAGGAGATACCAGGACACGCATGAAAACCAGTCTTTCTTCAGCTGAGGTTTTAGTGTTTGGAAGTTTTCAAGGTTCTCTTTGTTGGGTATAAAAAAGGTACTCCTTTTTATGCTTGTTTTCTCAATTAGACAGATAAGAGTTTTCAAAGTTCTTTATTTTTTTCCCTTTTTTCTCTGGGATTTTTTTTTTATCTATAGCCAGGAGATAGGAGATTCTCTAAAGATTTTGCTTTTTTTCTTTCCCCGTCTTCCTGGGATTTGCTGTTCTTTGTATTGCTACTACAATAAGTGTCTTGAAGAAGTTTTAGGTTCTTACTTTTAATAATCTATATTTTGCTTAATTTAGATTACTATTTAATTTTGTTTTATCTTAGGAAAGCTGTAGGTGCTTCAAATTTTTTGTAGTTTTATTTCAAATAGAATTTCACTTATTGTTTTAGGCTGGTTTGTATAGTCTTTTTTTTTTTTGTGAGGAGAGATCTAATTTGTTACTGTATAGAAATCTTTAGCAACTTTAACTTTAGGTGGTTTGTGCACTATTTTCTTAAAATAATGCATTGAGTTTTTGCTGAAAATGGCTGAAATTAGACTTACTAGTGTAGAACAAGGCCAAACCAAGATTAGAAATGTCCCAATTGCTGTGACCCCTGAAGGTTTCTGGTGTTGTCCTTCTCCTGTTGTATTCCAGAAGACTCTCAAATCACAAAATCTTTTAAACAAACCCAAACCTTCCTCACCCCCACCACCCAAGACTACTGTTCAAAGGAAACAGATCCCACTAGCTGAGAAGAAGCCAATAACCACCCCAATGAGGTCAGCAGTTAGCTCTGATGATAAAAGAACTTTTATCCCGGATAGTCCTGGTATTAGTGCATCAATTGTTCCTGAGAGGGCTCCGAGGCCTAAGGTAGAACATGTGCCTAGGAAGGTGGCAATTGAGTTTGGTGAACCAGGAACCAGTGATATGAAGGTGGTCCTACTCGGAAAGCAAGGGTTTTGTGTGAAACTGAGTGTCCACAAGAAAGTTCTACTGGAGCACAGCAGTTTTTTCACTGATAAACTTTCTGATCAAGAGTCTGGTTTGTCTTGCCTTGAAATTGATGACTGCGAGGATGTTGAAATTTACGTTGAAACTGTCGGACTCATGTACTGCAAAGACATGAAGCAGCGGTTAATCAAGCAAAGTGTTTCACGAGTGCTCCGCATTCTCAAGGTGATTTGCTCATTCATGCTATGGACTTCTATATTTAGGAGCTGAATCTTTTTATTTTGTGCATGCACTAACTGCTAAGGACTTCATCTTTAGTCAATTTCCAATTTTAACAAATACAATCTTACAAGTGGTACCCAACTGTTGTTATATCTCTTTGAACTTCATTTATGCTAGCGAAGATACAGTACCGTTTCAAGCTCAGATTGAAGGCATATGCCGCATATCTGCATATTCAGGCACATTTGTTATTACTCAATCTTATCGTAATTACCTGGGTTGGCTCATTGACTGTTTACCAGCATAATCTTGTATAGCCTTGTTTCCCTTAATCAATCTGCCAAAATTTGGGCACATAGGTTGTGTTCTCGGATTTCATGCTTGCCAGGTTGGAAATCAACATATCATTCTGTCATCTTGTTAGCTTCAGTAATATGGTTTGATTAATTTGTTTCGTGTAACTTTTTCTTGCATCTTCAGTGCGTGCTATTGCTTCTGTTTTACAATACTATAATCTTTAATGTACGCTGATTCATTGGCAATCAGCGGTTTCCTTACAGCAGTTATTTACATTTACACTGTGCCATTCAGCTTGCTGGCAGATCAAAATTTCTTTCTTCTGCTTGGGAAAAGAGCAAAATACTAAATGCTTGTTATAAATATATTTTAGATTTACTTGTATTCTCCATTAACTCCATTCTTGCTTTAGTAACTCTGTCGGCTGAGATGGATTTTCATCCTCAGGGACAGAATGATGTTATTGCCTTGTGAAGGGATGATCACGACATGGACAATTTGTTGGAAGGGGTTATAAAGGATTATGAATTGATCCCATTACATACTGCCTATGTCCTGTTTCTCAGCTTGATACCAATTAGCTTATACTTGCTAAGAATGTATAAGCTTGAATGTTTTTTTTTTCAAACTTTACATACTTGATGATGGATACTTTGAAACTGTAAACGTGCATGGTGTATTCTACATTTCTACGTCCATCCCTGAATGATATTCACTGGTTTCTGAAATGTAATATTCGTTCATTGAAAATTTGCCAGGAAGTTGATGGATTTCCAACAATATGTTTAGTCATAAACTTCAATACATGTAGCATGTATTTATACATTGTCCTTTTTTTTTCTTGCTATACGTGAAGCCAGCTTGTGTATTTTAAAGTTTTTGTCCTTTTTATGAAATTTTCCTTATGCATGGCATGAACTTCT